>CM067368.1:91163141-91655641 GCA_034401795.1 Chaetoderma sp. LZ-2023a | reverse complement strand
ACAACTTGTAACAGTTCTGTTTCAAAAGCAATATCGTGTCTCACTCTTGCATTAGTTGTATGTACGTATTCACGAGATAATGATAACCATGTCAATGAGACGTCATTGAGGACCTTGGATGGTTATAGGCTAATAATAGGGCGACACACAGCTATTCAAATGTCCATGCTTCAAATCAAATATTAGAAACTTATTTTGCATTGTCAATGCGAATATGGATAATAAAGAGATTGGTCAATACACATGTCAAGCGAAACTGCAAAACAAATGTGTCAGCATCCTTATCATAGCCATTTCTTAAATATCCTATGGTCCTTGAGAAGAAACGACATGCTAATGCACAAAAATTGAAGATTGGAGTTTTGTCACTCGTCAAATTTACATCAAATTATATTGCATATGCTAACATCTTCACGTTGTTTTGAATACAATTTCTGGATGCGCAAATACAAATAGGTTTGCTCTCCCGTTGTAAGCAAAGGTTCCTCTGAATGCTCATAAACTTGTCTCAACATTGTTTCCTTTCACCATTTTATTTTATTTCGGAGTAGGGTCTTGTGAATAGTTTAGCATATTCACGTCAATTTCAACATTATTGCTCATCTCCATCCACAAGACAAGAATGATTTAGAACCATCTGATCGGGGTATTGACAAAAGAAACCATTTTCAAATGAAGCCATTATGCCTAAAGACTGTATCCATTCAACAATTTGACATAGTGACGTTCGGATTTCTCTCCTCACATTGGTGTGGTTCAGTAGACGATTCAAAAGTAGAACAAAGCCTTTTCGAATGAACTATAAAGATATATGCTACATGGGCATTTAATAGTGAAGTGTATTTATAAAACATACTATCTATCGATCAACTATCTAAAACATCATGAAATTGTCAAGATGCTTTCTCAAATTAACAGATGTGGCCATCTTGAATTATTCAACTTTTCTGTTTGTTGTGCGCACTTGCCAAATTCCCATGAGCAAAAGATTGAATATAGGAATCTAATATAAATCTATACGTCCACTATGTAAAACTATTGTACTGTCTGCATTATTTTGCACTGAGATTTGTCGGCTGAGGCATGTCATCAACAGCAGCTCCGCTTCATGTAAACTTGAGATCCCAGCCAAACCCAATCGTGCATAACCTCAGAGTATTCAAGAACTTTCATTTATGACGGACTTAAAGGTGAGATATGTTTAACATGTTCTGTTGACTAATTTGAATATTTCATATGACTTGATGCTCTGGTTGCCAATGCAGTGTCAGCCTTCAACCTGTTTCAGTTCAAGATGTGCAACTGTTTTGCGGTATGGTTGCCTTGAAATTGAGAAACTGATACATTATTGGAATAGTTAATAAGAAACAAATTGTGCTAGGTTCCATATCTATGATGTTGGTTTTATATGCCATCTGCACGTGGTCATTCTATCCTGGTGTAAACGAGGTGGCATAAACTCTATGTAAGAACCAGGCAATATATTTCTGTTGTGACTGAATAAATCTTATGACACATGATAAGCAAGGAAATTTTATTTTAAGGCAAACATGGAGTAAGCATATGCACCATGATTGAGGATGATACAGCTGCAAACTTAGGCACAAGCTCTGCGATTTAATTTCACATGATATATCCGTGGCTAACTGGAATGATGGCTATTGTTGTGTTTATAATGTGCTGACATGCTGTGATTTCATGCAATCACAGACAGTCCCTACATAAGCATTGTAGAGCTCAGACACCATTTATACCCTATCAGGTCTGCTGCGATATTTGTTAGTTGTAATATCTATTAGTTCTTGGAGTGCTCAATACCTTGTCATTTCTTGCTATGTGAACACATTATGGCTTATATTAGCTTATATTCTCCAACAGTAGTACTCTCAATCTGTGTTAGTGAGTCTATAATGGCTCATCACCATATCTATGTTTCCTCACATACCACATAGGTTCATAGCACCCAAGGAAGAAGACAGTGAAATGTAATGTGAGTGTCCTTAGCACACCATACACATTAGCGTTTAAGCTAAGCTATGTTACAGAAAGAAACCAACCCTCCATCCCTCCGTTTGACTGCTTGACGTCATAATCCATCATGACCACAGTCTGTGCCAGACGCTTCCAGACAGATCTGGTATGAATTAGCATGACGAGAAGTTTCTGGTTCGATACCAGATGATCCCTCATCTAACAATGAGATGCATCCACTCTGGGACATAAGAAGATTTCGAATAAATAGCATATCGCTTGATCACGTGATCACTTTTCCCGCGGGCCACAGACATAATTGTTACGGTTAATGCCAAATCGTTCTCGTTCGTTGTTAAATGAGATTTTAACAACAAATCAATGTGTTTTATTTGCACCAGAAATGCAATACATGCGAGTTAAACCGGCGACATGTCGTTTGTATTTGGTCAATGGAAACGTCCCAAAATCAGTCCGTCAAAGTGAAAATACATTTAAAATATTTAAATTCAATGTTTTGAGAATTAATCAGAATTTAATACAAATCGTTATAAAATTTCTAACTTTCTAATACGATGCTTCCAGAGGTTATTTAATTATTGAAATATCTATTCAAAAAATTAATATAGTCTTGAAATCCGTCATTCAATTATTTGTTTAATTCCACCCATAATATTATCTTTAACAGAAAAACCGGCATGCTGTTGATATTTCTTTTACCACTTCTACGTGCCGACTATGGGTTAGCTGGATGTTATAACATGACACCAAGGATCTTCCTTGAATGGCAAACAAACCTTCAGGCAGAATCATCTCACTCACGCCTCCCTTACTTAATATTTCATCTGATGAACACGCTCAAGGGGCCAATGTGGCAAGTCCAGCTAACAGGTCGAATCTTGTTAAAATCGACTTATAAAAAGAATTCTTCAGCCCAGTAACATTGAATTGGGCTGGTAATAATATACATGGCCACAACTACCACTGTATACCCTCTATCAACAAATTACCCATTCAAGTATAAGTCAGTGCACATAGATATCCTCCTCACTCACCATGTCATGCATCACAGGAATCACGGTCCATATGCATAAACATCTTAAGTGTAAAACAAATCCCTTAATTTCTAAGAATTTCCTTAACATTTACCTAAGAGTATATCCTTACTTTAAGTCTTATGCATAAAGATTCATAACATAAGAATTTTCTTATAAAGTTCCTTAATTTTAAGGTACATATTCCATTTTCATAAGTGAACATTTTGCCCTAAAATCAGTAACCTTCAGTAGCGAAGTGAGTTCATGCAAAGTACTTAAAAGTCAACCTTAGCTAAGGATTTTCTTAACCGTTTAAGAAATGAATTCACTTAGGTTAAGCCGGAGATTCCCAATGTATTTCTAGACTTAGAAGTTGTAACAATGGTTTTCATTGGTCAATACTTTTCGCGATGCAGTAGCCTAAGGATAAGAAATTTCCTAAAAGTTAGGAAAATCCTTAGTTAAGGATTTTCTTAACCGTTTAAGCACAAGAATTCACTTAACTTAATGAAGTTTTATGAATCCGGGCCCAGGCCCTTGGGCAGTGTGGCAATGTTCCTATTAAAGTGAACACGTGCCATGCTGTGAGTTTAGGCCTATCATATGTAAATAGTCGTTACACTTGCGCCAGTGAGGCAGATATGTATGTATGCTGATCTATACTTGACAATATCCAGTATTTTGGCTCCAACACGGGTGTGAAGAGGCACAGTCCCTCTAAGGAATAGCAGGCACTAGTGGCAAGAGGGTCAGAAATAATTATGTGCGGACCCAATACCATACCCCACCATGTGTATTATCATGTAGATATCCCTGTCTTTCGTTTATCGATTAAGTATTATTAAATTCTTGTTTATCAAATAAAGCCTATTTAAAGGTGATCGGTTATAAAGCAGCCAATCATTTGCTAATCAATTGGCAATGAACCTGAATCATGGTAAAATAGTGTCAGCATGTCATTTATGAGCGCGAATTAAAGGTCATATATGGAGCGTTATAATATATCCAGTCCTTCCACATCATATAGCTGTTATCAATTTGCTAATACATGGCATATTTTTATATGTATTGCCGATAAAGTACATAGCTTTAGAATATCGCGTCATGAATTATCTCCCTTGAATTCCAAGCAGCTGTGACGTCATAGTGGAACAACCACTAAGCAAAGCTAATACAGGCAACACTGTTTAACCAGGGTAACTTTTTCATTCTATTGTATTTAGAAATGAATTTTGAAATAGGCAATTATCTCAATGATATTCCCGATAGGCATTAGTCAGAAGTTTATAATAACGGCAATGCCATATTTAAATATGAATATCTCGGGCACAAAAATCCCCTTTTTAGATGAGACCTGCTTCGAGAAAATATCTCAGTGTGATTCTGTAGATACTGTATTTTTACGACACTATATCTTGGTACACCCAGTACTGGTGGGATGGCCATCAAGCGCAGATCTAGGATTTTATTATTGAGTTAGTTCAATATTGGAGCGGGTCTATGAGTGAGGTCGTGTCCCCTCCAAATGGCCGTTCTTCTCCCTGAAAATTCTGATGCCATGCGAAGTCATTTCCTGCATTCCATTTGATAAACAACATATCTATTTTGTATCCAAACGGCGCCCATAATTCAGCAGAATCTATTATGATTTTCTCAACCCCCCCCCCCCCCCTACACACACACACCCACACCTCCTCGCACGCACACATGCACGCAAGCACGTAAGCATGCGCACACACACAAACCAAATGCAAAGTCCACCGGTAGATCCGAATTTGCGAATTTGCCTAAGGTATCGCAATCAATTGATTTGTTTAAATCTAAGACTGGAGAAAGCTAGGCCCATATTGGATACATTGTATAGGCTTATATAATTAAATCTCCTGTAGACTTAAGCCAAACTATTTGTGACAATCTAAAACATCAATTTTAACAAGCATTGATTACAATATCATTAGGGATATACATTATGCCAGCAATGAGTGACCGGGGGGGGGGGGGGGGGGGGGGGGGGGGGGAGGGTATGATGAAGTGGGTGTGCATGTGTGGGGGTGGGGGGGGGGGGGGGGTGTACACTTCTCATAGGCTACGTGATTAACCTACTTGAACAAGCAAATAACACTGCATTCAGTTGCAAAAAGTATGCCAAAAATACCCGTGATCGGGCCTACACATTGCCACTTATGTTTCCTGTGATTCTAAACATAGGCCTGCACATGCGTGCGTATCCTATATGTATGTGGGCGAGGAGGTAAATGTTGGGTACATATCTACCATTTCTTTGAATGTAATGTAGCTAACGCACACATTTACGCATAACGACACTCACTCTCCCACGCTTTTACTGGAGTAATTTGTAGGTTTACGTACTCGAGACAAATGCTGGCCCTGAGTGTGTACAATTGTCGTGTATACTGAAAAAGCACATATATGAGTGAAGATGCGCAAAAAAACGTGACAATAATAATTTATAACAGGTGGGTAACATGAACTAAATTGTCATATTTAGCTAGGCCTACGTTTATTTGCACAAATTTACGTTGGATAGCTTATGCGTCGAAGACTGTCCAAATTGTGTGTTTACTATAAGCTTTCATTGACGTCCGCATGAACTGAAAGAGAGAGGATCGATAACCGATATGTCAGTCTTCCTATGAATTCGTTCATCTGATACTATTTATGTGCTTCCATCACACGGAATGCTTGTTTTATCGTCCGGTGGCAATTTTCAATACGCCCGGTGGTAATTTCTCAAAATAATATGCTTTGCATCAACGTGAAAATATGCAGGCCCGTCGATTCCCCAACTGGCAGCCCTTCCCCACCCTCCCACCCCACCCCCACACCCTACACCTCCTACCCCACCCCGCCCCCCCCCACCCACCATCCAACCATTGCTACGGTCATGTAATATCTATTATTTCTCTTCGCATGTTCAACTGTAATTTTACTAGTGACACATGCCTATGCATGTTAGGTAAAGCCAGAAGGGTTTCTGATAAAATCTACAAACCGTTGGTCTCGAAAATGGTGAGTATATGCTAAGCTTTAAAAACTCACACACTTGTGCATTACATTATCTTGTCATTTACAGGCCAATTTTGTTCACGCACATTTCTATCGAGCCAAAATCGCCATTGAAGCAATAATGTTCTCAAACATGTCTGGAAACATAAAACCTAGAAAAATCTGCCGCATTGGTTTTTCGTAGCTGTTGCCGTTTTTGCGTGATTCTAACTACACACCCACCCTCTAGGCTTAAACCATATGTAGTTTACATAGTCGCAGCAAAAATGCCAGAATTAAAGAAAATGCATTTAGATCTCATACAATTTTTGTTTTAGACAGATAAGAAAGATCTAGCTGACCTACGTGTGTCTGTTTTATGTGCGCACGTGTATTTAATTCAGCAACAAAAAACATTCCGCTATGTAGGCTATATTATGTATGTTAAGTAAGAACGCGCATTAGACTCTATGGTCAGTTGTTTATTTATGGTTAAAATCAATCAATATATAACTTTTTATTATTTGTATTGACATAAGACCTGAAAAAGCTATTTTTATCTTTGCCTGATCGGGAAAATGCAACCAAATTGTACATATTTCCTGCTGAAGTTGAAGGAAGCTGCATGTATTTGTAGCTCGCATGGGTACTTGCTGGTCCGCCGATAGATATCCGCCCATCGCACCGCAAGTGCACGATGACCAGGATAGCTGGTTATCGGCGGATCTTGGGGTTGCGGATCCCATATTACATCTCTCCACGGTGTACAAAGACCGACTTCTAGAGCCGGTGGAACACTGATGTTCCAGTGGGGACATGCGACCATTGCCACAGAGATTGAACCACACGGTGTCGTCCCAACTATTTGTGTCACCGGTGTGTCTATCCATACTAATTTAGAGAATGGAACAATTAGAATAAAATACTTGAAATATAAATAAGCACTATACAAACAAGGTGAATCGTTTGACAGTAGAATGAGCACAATAATACACAATATAGAGCTAGCTGGTGTCCTTTCTACGTGGTGTCGGCGGAGGTACCACACAGATCCTTGAATCCGCAGAGGTATCCCCGCAAGAGAAGCATCCGCATAAGAGACCACTGAGTAACTTAATATAAGTTAATATACCCCTAACAAACAGAGAGAACAATGTTGCTGCGAGAGGAAAGTGCCTCTCGCGGGCCTCCATCACAGGAATGCTCGCTGTCGTGAGAGGCAAGTGCCTCGCGTGGGCCTCCATCACAGGAAAATGCCTTCGACGTCGAAGTGGAGGAAAAGAGTTGGCAAAAAGGGCCACTCTTTTGTTCAACAGAAAATGCTAAGTGCTGAAAATCCTAGTGAAGCCATAATTAACGTAATGCGTACTGGTTTACGTGAAGGCAGAATGAGCGAGTTCTGAAGAATACCCACGTCACAATCTTATGTAGTTCCAAGATGCTATATTAGGGGCAAGATGCCCCTTTATTTATGCGGGCCTTCTGCTAAGGTCTAACCTACTAATTAGTTGTTAGAAACGAAAACTAGCTTTGGCCGCAAGTGGCAGGGATTCTTACCTATCGTTAAATACAGCTGTCCAATGGGGGCAGACGCCTAGCTTCCCGTAGGTCGCTTTGAAAGAGCATCTACCTCCACAGACAGCATGCGTACATGTTGCATCGCAACGCATCCGAATTTGATGACAAATCTGGCTACCTTGCTCTGCAATCACATAAAACATCACCTGGACAATGGCTACATTTCACTGACATATTGTTAAGGCGGGGATAGAGAGGCGAATATCCATCACAAGCATCCTTCCCGTGAGGGTGTGGCGGATTCCAAGATCCTTCCCAGACACTCCAACGGGTATGGATGGAGATGCGCTTCTCGTCCGTCACCGATTCCTATGGATCTAATTTTTTACCTGGCATTAGGATTAAGTTCCAATGCGCCCAGATATGCACTGCGGGCCGGTAAATAAACTATCAAACTCACATTTATAACTATATGTTTTCGCAGTGCTTTCCTTTGTTGGCGCAGTTATCTAGCTAACAAGTATCCGAGGATATCGGGGAGATGTATGTAAATCAGCACTTTAACCATCACCGCTCGGAAACAACTAATAGTTTCCCAGGGTCGGATCAGACCAACGTGCTGATGGGACGTCCAAACAATTATAAAGCCATACGGCTGGTGGATCGTGGAAAGAGACAATAACTTGATATATAGGAGGCCCTATAGGTATTTGGCCAATTTCACACAACCTTGCCAGAGTGCGGGGCTACATTATCGCAACAACCGGAAAGAGGCCTACACTATATGTCTCCTAACGAAGAGATTGTTCCTAACCACTTTAACCTATCCTTTCGAGCTAAATAGTAAGGTTTAGTTGGTAACATGCCATGCTCAAACAATTAGAGCACGGTCAGCGACTTCAGTGTAAAATTCATGGGAATAAGTGATGTGGATATAGATGTTGCTCTATAGTATCTCCTAGCGTACTGCGGTCCAAAGTTTTCTACAATTAAACAATACATATTAACTGGATATAAGTAGATTGTAATTAAATTAAGTAACTAAGTATCATAGACTGATAAACTTAGATGGTGCATCTAGTTGAGAGCACCACAGTAAACAAGAATAATATTCACAGTAATAAAGAAATTAAAAATTGCGGTTCTAAGACCGGGAAGGCACCTATTAGTCATCAGTACCAAATATGGAAATAATAATTAGATGTACAATAGTATAGTTACTTGAGTACCTAATAGTCATCGGTATGGAACAGGCTACTATGTTACTGAAATTGAGGTGCTAACATATTCATAGCATGAGTCGAAACGTTCTCTGGAGCTGGAGAGATTTCCGCAGGTGATTCCCGCAGCTGGTTTCCACAGGTTGGCTCCAAAAGCTGACTCCTTCAGGCAGGGTAGATACGGTACACGCTCAGGACAGTGAAGCAGCGCAGTGAAGTGACATCTAGTAGATAGTCTCTGTAACTAAATCACAATTTATGCGGAAGTGAGAAAGTTTTCCGTCCGGCGACAGAAGTAGTAAAGTTGAAGGGTGCCCATTAACTGAGAGGGCGGTATACAATGTTAAGCAGTTACATAACTTGGTACATGGTGCGGGATGCATCACATAGCTCTTGCGGCGCACCTAGCAAAGTCTACCAGACTGTGGTCAAAAAGTCAATTAACACACACAGGACATGCAGTGCAGAATTTAGTGTCCACCGTTCAGCGTGGTTGGCAGATCCGGCGAGTCATCCACCAAGAATCACCGTAGCTCTACATCATGTAGGAATACATCCTGGGCCGCAAGGCCCCTTTCCGCAGGTGTTCCCTTTAGAAAAGTTCGGAAGCGGGAACCATCACTTTAATTAATTATTTTGCTCCTGGATGGCCATCCGAGAGCATCCAAAATTGCGTAATGTGGAAAGTCTGAGAACTGCTTTTACGTGCGGGTGAGCTGAAAGCCACAAGGAACTGTGGTGATGTGCTGTATCTTCCGTTGGTGCTCCGGTCCACTCGTCTATCCGCACCTCCTGTCAGTTCTCGGCAGGTCAGTCTCCACGCTGACGATTCTCCTGATCCTCGATTTTTGACCCCTTGTACTCGCTGTGACATCAGAGCTGGGCGCCTCAACCAATTATCGGCCGAGCGCCAGCCAATCAGCGTGCTGGTATACTAGTGATGCATCGAGTACGTGTATAAATCACTATATTTAGGTTAATATATACACGCGATTACGATGTTATAGGCATATTCTAAGTATAATTTAATGGGAAGCTTCGACGATAACTCAGCCATTTCTGGGCCGATTTTAAAATGGGTTACAGTTTTAGAAAGCTCGTTTAATCTTGGTCCTAATTGGTACCAAGAACAACGAGAACGCATTAATTATAAACATTTACGAGTACCTACTCGGTACACTATAGGCATGCACTCACTTCCAATTCCGAGATGTGTTGTCAGGGAAATTCTGACGCACGCGCATGCACATCACGCGTTTTATCAGACTTAGCCGATAGATGATGAGAAACCTCTCTCATAGGGCTTATGTACGTGCACTATCCTACCAAGGGGTGTGTGCTTGGAGCGAATCCGGAGTGGCCATTCCGTACCCAGCTTTGCTGGGATGGTCAGTACCCATCCGGTCGGTCCACGCTAAACCACCCCCTCCTAGTTTGACACCCGTGGCTAACAATCACGCATGGCGGATCGAGTGCACAGGAGCACGCTAAGTGGGAATTATAGACTTCCCGAGTAGGTGCACAGCCGAGAGGAGAGTGACGCAAAAGACGTGTATTCATAAGACAGAGCACATAGGGTACGAAAGAGTTTAGGAGGGAGGCATACCATTGATTTTAATTTTTGACCTGGAATTATTTTTCCAGGTCTTTTCTTTTTTGTTTTCTGTTTATTTCTTGGCACGTGCATATTTTATTATTTAGAACAGTGATTTCCTAAACAATAGCTCGCATGGGTGTTCTCTTTGGTGCGGAAAATAATTTTTCTGCAGAGAACACCCAAGCTCTAACGTACCATAATTATAATAGAGTAAAATGTTTACAGGCTATATATAATCATGTAAGTATACCCGACAAGAGTATCACAGATTGGCTTAATTACATTGTGCATCCCGGGTAAATAAAGGGTTGCACATAGATATGTATATATATATATATATATATATATATATATATATATATATATATATATATATATATATATATATATATATATATATATATATATATATATATATATATATATATATATATATATATATATATATATATATATATATATATATATATATATATATATATATATATATATATATATATATATATATATATATATATATATATATATATATATATATATATATATATATATATATATATATATATATATATATATATATATATATATATATATATATATATATATATATATATATATATATATATATATATATATATATATATATATATATATATATATATATATATTAGTGGTGTGCATCCTTACGGTTCCGTAAGGCTGATCGCCTCATCAATAATAAGGCTACAAGGAGATGTAGATCTATCCGAAATGTCCTGTAACGCTGGTTCTGGTGCAGACGTCGTAATAACTATTGAAATGGGCCTGCCGATTACGGATGTGAATGCTGATGCTAGTGACATGCGTGATGCGGACGGTGGCATTGCCGCGGGTGCTGCTGGAGTGGAAACTGCAGGTGGTGCTGGTACCATTACTGCAGGTGCTGCCGGTGCTGCCAGTGCTGATGATGCTGTTGGTTCTGTCGTGATGGTGGCGATGGTTGCGTAGTGGCTCAAGGCATGCTGTGTTGCGGATACGGTGGTTGTTGTTGCTGGTGGGTAGTGCGAGAAGTCTGATTGTCGCCATTTCGTATGTTTAGTTTTGTCCATCTTCTTCGTAGGAAGCACATTAATAGGAAGTCTAGTTTTGAAACGAGCGGCTAGCACTTCAACGTTTTCACTTTGTTCACCAGGCTGTAATGTAACTACAAGCACACAATGTTTATCCGTCAAAGCGTGGGTCAAGGCCGAATTACGGGAGAAGGTGCACCTACATGGCTGTCCATTGAGCTGAAATGCTGAACACGGATATTTCTTTCTGGATGGTGCTGGTGTCGACTCTTCCGAATTGTCGGACAAGGCAAGGTCCTCGGCAAGTGGCATCTTATTTCCGCATATTAATGGGGGTGTGGACTGCCTAACCTAAAGGGAGTAATTATAATTATAGGAAGAAACGTATATCACTTTCGTCTCTACTCGATACGAAAACAAGTCTCTGATCAACGTAAAAACTTGAAACTACTTATTCATGTGGAAGCTCACCTTTTAATTAGCGCGAAGTGGTTTTTCAGATTGGATGCTTATAAACTTGCCTGTTTTAATTTCAGGCTTGAGCGTCCGAAGGGGTGTGGGAGAGCATGGTGATGTCAGTGGCAATTGCCCCAACTCACCTCTCTCGCCTCTTTCATCACGCTGCGGTAGTTGCACGTTTTGGGAGGCTCTTGTGTTTAAAGCCTTTGATCCAATTTACTGGAAATAGAAGTGAAAGTGATGTGATTCTTTATGGTGAAAGCATGTGGTTGATCAGAAACTTGCGCAATATTTATGTAATGGCGGAGTGTTGATGCTGATGAATATTCGTTGCTGATGCGACAGATGGAAAAATATGTTTTTAACTCTGTTCCTCAGAACAGCATCCCTATATGCGCGTGATCTTATACATGTGCCTGTGTTTTGTCTGTAAAACTGTATTCCAGCCCATGTCGATCTCGGGCAGGAATGTTTGAAATTCTCCTTGATATTATAGTGTCGAAGTTCTGATGCCGCTTCATCGGCCCATGCACTAATGATCTGTATACACGGTAGAACGATGGTGTTCTTAACCAAAATTAGGACAATATAGCTGTCTATAATTATTGTTTGGTATAAACAGATTCATTACTTGCGGAAATTAAGTATACTAACTCCGCCAAGCTGGACTGTGTTTTCCGGGTGGATGGACTGCCAAGCATCCTCCTCTGTGGGTAGGATAAGTCCCATCCCTACCTAGACCAAACATAATTTATTATAATACAGCTCGAAAAATGCGTGCCACAGTTTACAATAACAATGCCGTTGTATGGAGATTGTGAATACAGTCATCCTGCGTGTCTATGTTTCTGTCATGTTGGTGATTTTCATTGATACGCGTGGCTGTTTATCTGTGGATGATTCTTACACTGTTGTGAAGGGTGACGTGTTTATGACCTTAGGGCGGGTCTCTGAAGTGCGGTGTCAACTTTATCGGACATGATGTATTTCGATCTGTAATGGCCGAGCCCGTAGGTGGGACAGAGTTACTTTAGAGCACAGATGACGAAGAAGGGTGCTGTCATAACTTGAATCAATCCATTATCGAATTCAATTTTTCGGTAGCAAATTCTTACTTATGGACGGACGACGGTCTGCGGGCATCTTGCTCTCTTAATAATATTGACTGTTATTACGTGTAAATGAAGTATTATGTTTCAAGCTATTTCCGTACGATGGTTCCGGGTGGGGTGGGGGGAGGGGGGAAGAGGGGAGAAGGGGGAAGAGGGGGGATTCCCAGGGGGAGGGGGGGGGGGAGAAGGAGGTTCCCCATAGCGCGTACTGTAGCTGGCTGCGGTGTGCTCCTTAGAGAAGGGACGCACGTTGGAGATGGGGGTGGTGGTGGTGCGGAGGGTCGGGGAGAAACTTGGGTGGGGTGTGGTTGTACGGTTTCAGGGCGTGGTTGGGTACACCGAGTTGTGCGGTTTTGCTATTCTCTCTAGGCATCAGCGCTACAAGTTACGTGTGATCCTGGAAACAGATTACACATGCATATAGTAGGTATATGCGCAGTTTTGGAGAATGACTGGCTACACCAATCGATTTGTCACTGATGCCTTGCGATATGATCAAAACTGCAACAGTGTTTCCACTTCGTTGCTACTGAATCCGTCTATCACAGATCTTGACAGTCAACTTTCATGTCAGCAAAAATCTTATTTACTATGCATAGACAAGACAAACCAATTGTTCGGCCTAAGAACCAGGAGATGCTGAAAGCATTTACTGAATTGTGTGAATAGCTGGAGTCCGTAGCAGCTGCGGAAGTGTACATATTGATGGATCCTCAAAGTGATCCCATTAATAAAAAAAAGTTCAGTCGGATTGTCACAGTGATTTTAATAGTGAGTCATTTGATAGATATCCTCAAAGTTAAGATGTTGGTAAGATTCTAGTTGAGACAGATCGTCACAGTGAAACTGATGGAAATGTGCCATTTGAGATGTATCCTAAACGTTAAACTGTTGTCAAATTTCTGGTTGAGACAGATTTTCAAAATAAAATGTTGCTGGTGTGATATTGGAGATAGATCTTGCATGTGAAAGTGTTGATAATGTGTATGTTAAAAATGTGAGAAGCGAAGCTCGTGATAATTTGTTAGATAGTGTAGATGTTGCAAGTGCCATATTGATAATATTTTGAATGATGAATTACGTCTAGTTGACGAGAAATACATACAGTTGTCTATCGGACGATGTGGACTTCATAGACGAGGAAAAGAAACCCCTTGACGAACTTCTCCCAATAGCGGCAAGCAAACTAAAAATTGAGAATCTCCTTATGAATGAATCCAAAACAGAGTTCACCGCATATACCTGTCGACAAAGCATGAAACTATAGAAAATGATGACCCGCTTCATGGCGCGAACCATGGAGGAAAAGTAAAATCCTGGGCTCACTGCTTTGCAGTACTGCTGACATTTTTGCACGCTGCGTCATGGGGAACATAGCTTTCCAGTCCTACTGGAAGCTATGGATTCGTAGATAAAAGAAGCCCTTGATAAAGAGGCTACGTTTATACAATGAAACCTGCATATCCTTGATGCTGTATAACTGTAACAGCTGGGCAGCCCCAAAGACAAGCTCGATGTCTGCCACCGCAAACACCTGCGCACCATCACTGGACACCGATGGCCAGACAGCATAATTTCCAACGATGCACTATGCAAGATGTGTAATACGTCGCCGCTGTCTAGAAAAGTCTCCCAGCAAAGATGGTCCATGTTTGGCCATGTGCTAAGGATGCCAGAAGAGACACCAGCACAGAGAGCCTTGGAATTTGCCCTACTCGGCCAGCAAATACAACGCCAGGAGAGGACGTCATTGCATAAATCTGCTAAGCGTGCTACGAGGTGACCTCAAGAAAGCAGGACTCGGTACACTCAAGTCAAGAATGGACCTGAGGAAGCTAAGGATTTCGGCTGAGGACAAGACACAGTGGGCAAAAGCGAAGAAGGACTGATTGCAGCTGTAGGCTGTTTCTACTACTACAGCCGCAGAATACAGTAATCATACATACATACATTTGTGCGATCTATATGAGGGTGTTGTGCAGAAACATGACACTATAGAGGATGTCGCCGGATCTAAAGCACTGCAGAAATTACCAGAGTCAATGGATAAGTACAAATACATGCTTGCAACCAATTCAAGAACTGCTAAGTTGTGGCTTGCGTACATGACCTACATTGACATACCCAAACTATTGAAATAAGAGCCGGAAGGACAGGTGATTGGCATTTGCATCTTATTTCAGTCAGCAAGATGATCAACTTGTTTGCAGCGACTGACCATAGCAATTATGCAAAGTCCACTCGTCTGTATCTTCAACTTATGCTTGAATTGTCGAATACCCATCCATGGTTATATGATAAGTTCATGATTCGTGGGTATCACACAGTATGCAAATCTGACAGATATTGGGCTGGACTCTGGGGTCAGACAGATCTTGTTATTGAGTAGGTAAGGATGTGGAGCACAACAAGTCGAGGACGTTTGACACGATGACGAGGAATTGCAGAGTCTGATCGTGTCACCTGGGTCAACAGCATGCACATGTGTGCCAGTGTTTATGCTGCTATGACTTCTCTATCTAAACCTCAACACATAACAAGCATGCAACATGTTGAGCTGGAAAAATCAAGAGTCAACCATGACTTCCAAAAACTTCTCAGTGTTGTTGACTGGTTTGATACTTATGAGCCATTTGACATGGATGAAGAAATGTTGCAATGCCTGGCCTCTGGCCTAACTGCCGGTGGTCATAATGGAATCAACTGCGATCATGCTGAAGAGGTTAAAGCCAAAATACAAAAGAAGTTTGATAGCATAAAGGTTTCTGACATGTTGCTAAAGTAAGCTGATCAAGTAAAGACGCTAGTTAGTCTGCAAAAAAAGCATCACAGTTGGTCAACATGTAGTTCATCTTGAGACAAGCATTCTGTTTTAGTCTGTGATGGCTATTGTGATGGACCATCAACTAAAGACCATGAGCATCAATGAAGTACAGGAAAGTCAACTGCATATGTGAAGATCAATGAGTCTGCTGCTGTGCATGCAAGCTAGAATGTCTTTCTTGCAAATGAAGAAAATAAAAATCAATTCATATCCATACTTACGTTACCTTGCAGCTGAAAATCATAATGTACGCCAGGCAGTAGATGATGCGGACACATTGATAGTATCATCGGCCATAGAACTTGCATCTGTAAATAACCAGTCCGTGACAGTAGGAGCTGATGACACTATCACATTGACATTATTGTGCTCCTCTTGTACCATTTTAGACCTGATCTATCAGACATATTTCTGAGATCAGAGGGAAAGAAACGTAAAAGGAAAGGTCAGAAGCTCTGCCGTATCCGGGATGTATGTGCACATCTGGGCGATGAGATCGTTCATCGGCTACTATTCATTCATACATGGGATGGCTGCGACACGTCTTCAGGTTTGTTCTGTCAAGGTAAAACTGCTATTCTAAAGATGGTTAAATATTCAGAAGTGATCCGGAAACTGAGTGATGAGTTCGGTAATTATGACACTGCACAAGAGAGGGTTAACGAGGCTGGGATGAAGCTATTGGTAATGATGTATGGATGGAAGCCAGCTGATGCATTGAATGTGCTGATGTACGTTTTGTATATGCGGATGGCAGCAACAGAGCGAGCAGCTGCCTACCATTGTCTAAGAGTAACCATCCAAATTGTACAATGGAAAAGCCTAATACTAAGCACTATACTTGATCCTACAGAATGGGGATGGAAGCTTAAAAATCAGAAATTAACACCTGTGGCGACTGACTTAGAACGTGGACCACAAGACATCCTCAAAGTTTTTCAGTGTATGTACACATTTTCTTTAAAAATCCATGTGGAACAATAGTATGCTCATGTTGTAAAAATGGCCTCAAGTATGTGTCGGCATGTGGTATTTATTATGGTGATGGATGTATGAACAGGGTAGAACCTACTGTTTCTGATGATGATAATGAAAGCGAATACGATACATTGATAATTGGACAAAGATATGTGTATACGACTCCCGAGTAACTCCTCTAAATTTAATATGCATCTAATTATCAAATCTACACAACCATTAAGATCTATCTCAAGCAAAACATTAGCAACAGTTCCACTTATACATATTCAAAGATACATCTCAAACGATGTATTACCATATGTTATGTGCTTTTATCACTGAAATATCATTGTCTCAATTTCAAATTAACCATTCATAGATGTCTTGAGGATGGTGGAACTAATTTGACTGGCAGCTGTTGCTTCAAACTAGATTTTAAATAGTCAATAGGATATAGCACAGGTCTATAGTATTATGGAATTCTGAATCATATTTAGTTTCTCGGTTCGTATTTGTTACAGGTTCACACCAAAATTTTTGAAAATAAAATTGTTACATTATATACTTTTAGAGGTTTAAATTATGTGGCTCTATGTAAGGATACCAAATAAATCTTAACATACGATGATTTCATTGCATGTTAATTAATATAACTTCTAAAGTTGTGACATTGAATTAGAGACACGAGTCCATAATTCAACTTGACAACTATAAAGATTATATTAACTATGATATGAAATCATCTTATGTTAAGATTTATGTCGTTTCATTACACTTAGATACACAATTTAAGCCTCTAAAAGTACGCAAATTTAGCGATTTTATTTTCAAGCATTTGGTGTGAATATGCACTTTTAATTAATATCTTGCATATTAGTAATTTTACTTTATTTTAATTTAATTAGCTGATTGTTTCATTTTTATTTTATCATATATGGTATATGAATCATGCAATATAAAACAAGTTAGATAACATATACATTCATGGTATGGCAGATTAAATGCTTTATACCACACAAAAGTCAGCATACGCATATTAATTAACTAATTTGCATATTGTAAGATTTTCCCAAAACGGATTTTTGCGGATTTTGGATATGTTGTAGAGGACGAAACTCCAGTTCCAACGAGACTAAACCCAGCTTGATAGCCGGCTAGGGTCAGATGATACACGTAGTAGGTACAGCACCTTCTGCAACGCGTCGCTGGGATCACTTGCAAGCAATACATTATCAAGACCTTTGGTCCATGTGTCTCTATATCGCGTTATTTTCTGTATCTTGTTATCAATAATGACATGAGGAATGCTCAGAAGAACACCAAGAATATGTCCATGAAGTCTATCAGTGATAAACACACGACCACGAAGTAGAAATGTGTATCCAATAGTGGTTCTAAGTGCAATATCCTCCATCAAATTGTTCCCATGAGGTGTACTGAATTTGATCCAGTCAGATACAACATAGGATAAATTAGACGGAAACGTAGGAAGAGTGTATTGTGTAGACTCAATATCGTGTCTCCGTAGCCATATAAGGTCATAGATTGGTGGCATGAATCGTGGCACTGGGTCCATGTACATGGCAATATCTGGTGACAATATCGTCCTGCTTCTAGAGAAGTGTTCCCTGGCAACCTTATATGATTCTAAGTCTCTGAGAAAGATTTTCATATCTGTGTGTTTATTGTATAGCTTTCTAGCATCTTCAATTTCCTTCTCAGTTCTGTACCACGTACTCTGTGGAAATATTGCCATCCTGTGATTGGGAAACATTGATATCAATTTCATTCGCAAGGAATCGTGCCCACCCCAGAGGCCCATATTTCCGCCTCCGTGGCAAAAGATAACTAATTTACTGGTCCCATACTGCTGTGCTAAGGCCTGTGCATGTGCTAGTGTGGTGTTTGTACAGCGGTTAGTATCACATTTAAAGACTATCTTAATATTTAAATCATTTAGTAGCTCTATCTCTCCCATTCCAATGGCATTATCGCCCTTATTTTCATGAAACGCCAGATCGAATAGCATCGCGTGTGTATAATTAGAAAATAACTTCCGAAACAGTTGCAGAATCACCCGCTTTGTTTCATCCAATAGGTTCGTGTTTTGTGTAATAAGTCGCGAAGCTAGGTTTGTTTCACCCGGATGGTTTAACAAGTTCCGGGTATAAAATTCATCCAGATTGATGCTTGCATTTTTCGCGCTCATTATTTTCTTGATTTTGTTTCCATACATTATTCGGTGAATGAGGTTGGTTTACTAATTCAGCGTTGTATTGAACCAAACCGTTCAGTACATCATTGTCTTTCATAAGTGATTCTTTATGTAGGTCAAATAAACCAGACGTATACTGGTTCTTAGCAAATGCCAGAATAAATATGGCTAGCCCGCTTAAACCTAAACATCTAGCACATGTAAGCCATCGCACCATCTTTGCTGAAAACTAAGCATAAAACATTAAGTTAACCTCAATTCATGAATGCATTTGTAGTAGTTAGATGGTTACATATGACCCAACGGGACACCCTGTGTGACGCCAGTTTTATTGTTGAGCCAGCAGGTGCATCAATAATAATCCAAAATTACATGTTGACACTCAAAACTCTAATGGTGGCCATTATGACCGCCATCTTGAATCCAATATGGCCGCTATTTCCCATAAATTCACAATATAATATTCACAACAAAATCGATTCAGACTTAATATTTCATACTTTTCTTTCTAGATATGGTAGCAATAGCTTCTCAAAACTAATTGTCCACATGCGTCGATGACACTGGACATATGAATTCAGCCCACTCCAATTGTGTATCCGCCTGTTTATTTGTCCGTCTGTCAACATACCCACCCACGACAATTCATTCCAGAACGAGAACTCCAGAAATACTATTTGGATTCGGTTCAAATTTGGTATGGTACTCTCTCATGAGAATACGTTGCTTTGGATCGCATTTCCTCAAATTCCATTCATATTTACTTGAGCTATTCCGCGTGAAATTGTTCAGTTCGTCAACAATCCAGTTTCCTCTGGATAAAAAGATACTCCCAAATGTTTTTGTCAATGTCAAATAAACTGATCACAGACATTTTTCAACAATGAAACATGTAGCCTTATTGAGCTCATTAACAAAGGCATAGAACTGCAAGTTTGTTAGAACTGAGGCTTGTTTCATGGGTGAAAATTAGCACCTCGTTATCTTTACTTTAGCTAGCTGGAAGGCATTGGTCAAGAGAAGAAAGACTTATTTTCGAATGTCATTGCACGCATCGGAAGTTTTCATATCATAATGGACTTTGTCTCTGTAATTCGTACATAATTTGGAATTGCTGGATTGAGAGATCCCATGATAAAATCCGGTATAGTTGCAGCTGAATCTGTTGATGCGGTCCTTTATTGTAAATATTACAACAGATGCATGAGGTCTCTGAAACATCCTTATGAAGCAATGGTTAGAATATAACTATATGCTTTCATTTTCTGGATAGAACATCGAGTTCAATAGACATTATTGTTACACACAATGATACAAACAAAGAAAGGTTACAGCATCTTCTTGAAAATATTAGAAGTAATCCATTTCAAGACGCACTACATGCGCTACTCAATTTGGACAGTTCATTGTTGTTGAACACTCTGGAGAGCTTTCATCAACGGTAACCATGACACCATTTCAGGTTTTGGGACTTATTTTCTATATGTGTGAATTGTTACCTATTCATATCAGATCTGTATGAGAAGCCATCATATATCACAAATGTATTCGCAGAATAATGTCATTCATGTTTGCCTCAATACACAACAACTATGCCAGTCATCTGTCATACTACTGGACTCAAATGTTCGAGTTGCCCAAATACAATTTTGTAGCGATTAAAATGGTTCAACTCATCAATACCTGAGTCCTTACTGAATGAAACGGGACGAACATGATGTGGATCAAATTATCCAGACCACATTACAGGTCAGAAACCAAACGAGTAGATTTCCAATTCTTTCAATGATGCAGAGCATAGCCAGCGTACTGGTGATGTAGCAATGATTGGCATCAAGATATCTGGCAGTGGCCAAAAGACACCATCAAATCAGAAAAGCTGGAACAAGTTTCTAGTTGTTGGAGTGAAAAAGTGCCCTGACTTGAGTACATGGCTAACTAACAGGATACTGGACACGCACAAGTGTGTGGATATCCTGTGCCGAGAGCTTTTCTACAAATATCTATTTCAATTCAGTTACCGTGAACAGACCATGTCTTATTGATGTCAACTCCATAGCTATGGCTCTGTTCTCAGCTGTGACTAAGGATAGCCATGGTTTCCAAGCACTAATGTGTGCGATACTGTTGAAACATTTGTGAATAGAAGAAATGTCAGACTATTCAAAGTTCTAGTTAGAAACCCGCAGTAGGCAATATTTGGAAAGTACTTCTAGCTAAATAATATTTTTAATCTCTTATAAGGTTGCTGCAAGTTTGTCAGTGGCATATAAGGACGATTGCAGATCCGTGATGTTACATAAATAAGATGTGAAATGCTGGCTATGCAACAGTCAGCTAGTCATCTTTTGCCGCCACCTGAAGATCACCTATATCCCCACATTCTGAGGACGAACTATCAAACGTGGATATGGAAAAAATGACACACAGGGAGACATTCCAAGACATCTCGGGAATGGGTGGATTGTAGACAATAAAGTTATCTGTATTCAATGAACTACACAGGAGATTGCGCCAAAAGAAGTTTTGGAAATGATAAGCTGTGATTATGGAAGGAAGATACAATGTGTATAAGAAAACTGTTCTTGCAAACAACATTGATTGTTTTGTACAGATGCATGTCCAGCATATGGTAACATCTCAAAAACAGTTACTGATTGTCAGAGTGAAACTGATAATAAAGAAGATTACTGTGTTAAATCTGCATAATTTGTTCTTATGTATGTATTAGGCTTGCGCGATTACGTGATTAAATCGAAAATCGCGATTATGTTTTAAATTGTGAATTTATATGATTAAAAATTAAATAATCGAATAATCATGAATATTTTCAATTGCATAAAATATCTCAAAACCTAACTTTCAATTATTTTTTAATGCGATAGGTCATGAAAAATTACATTTTGCTTGGTGACTGTATGTCCATTTGCAGGGCAAGAGAAGGCTATTTTTGAAAATGTATTACTGGAATGCCTGGCGTGAGAATCGAGCCATGCATTCCAGTGATACATTTTCAAAAGTAGTATTCTCTTGCCCTGCAAATGGGCTTATCTAAACACCATTGCAATTTTCGTCATTGATATTCTTTTGTTGCAATGTCTTGGTAATTTGTATCCAAGCTGATTAATCGAGTAATCATGATTATTTTTTAATAATCGATCACGATCACTCAACGCAATAATTGCGCAAGCACAGTATTATGATTGCTATATTCTGCAGCTGTAGTAGTAGTAGAATCAGCCTACAGCTGAAATCGGTCCTTCTTTGCTTCTACCCACGGTGTCTTGTCCTCAGCCCAAATCCTTAGCTTCGTTAGGTCCATTGTTGATTGAAGTGTACCGTATATGCAGTACCGGCCCGGTATCAGTCAAGCATCGGCCCAGTAAGTGGCGTTATCAAGGTGGCTATGCTCCGCCCATGTGTTGTGCGTGTTGGGATCGATTTATATACTTTGAATCCTGAATTCCCAAAATCCCAATTTCAAGGTAACTAAACAAGTAACTTGTTAAATATTTTGAAGCTAATTTGACTGGGACATGTGCCTATGGCAGTGTGGTGCTTTGGCACAACATAACATTAGATTAAGCACACAATTACTAAATACTCAATATATCTACGTATGAAACATACCTGAGCATAGGACCCAAGCGATTCAAGTCCGTCTATTAGGCATGCTGGATTACATCTGCCGGTTTCTATGCAGAACTGGTTCTACGTCAGCTTTGTGCACTCGATTGGTGAACCAGGTAGTCTAGAGTATTACCGAGTTCCACAACATTCTTCCGTGTTATATTTTTTTAATATCGGGCAAACAATTTAATACACTTTCAGACATAATCACATTGTATCTGAATTGAATAACGAGGTTGCGGTTCAGGATAGCAAGAGATAGGTTTCATAGAGAGACATAAACAAGACAAGAATGCCACATCTCCAAATTGAAACGATAGACACGACGAGGATGACGATTGCAAACAGAGGCACACACTCATGACAGGGAGCAGTGTCCTGTGGTGACTAGAAACATAGTGTGATCAGTTTTTAGTAGAGAAGTGGTGCAGAGGGGCTCGAGGACCAGCATATTCAAGCCGCAAGAGTATCGTGCACCAGGAGTGTTAGTTCTAAGGTGTTAGTAGCCAGAAAACATGCAGAGGGGCTCGAGGACCAGCATATTCAAGCCGCAAGAGTATCGTGCATGCTGAGCAGGAAAAGTGTTAGTGAAAGCAGAAAGCAAAAAACTGCATGACCTGGGTAATATAAACTAGATTAACAAGCAATAAATGGAAACGCACATGATTGCTGAACATATTTTACAATTTACATAAAACCAACGAATCATACATAAATAAATAGGGATCACTGAACAGACAAGTATGTGTGCTGTTACAATGCAATGCAAGAAGTCAGGACATGATTAGAGCAAGATTTCCGATCATGGCAATTAATAATATGAACACTTGAACTATCTCCAGACAGGGATTAAAGTAGCCCTTATGACCTAGTGAACATAAGCGCAAATTAACAGTCCTTGAGTCGTACATGATGCCAATGTTACTGGTTTCCTCTCCCACCTACACTGTAGGAACCTGACCGCTCAAATCTGGGCTAGAATAGTACATATAAGGGTGTTCCGAGGACAGTGAAATCGGGTACATAGAATATGGCACAAGCTTTTACAGATGTACATATATGCAATCGATTCTGAAGACAAATTATTAAATCCATGTTATTACTAATCCGTCAGATGAAGTCATGAACTGTCCTTATATTACACTGACCATGGATATGAACATAATGTTTACCATATATACACATGTACATGGACATATACATACACACCTACACGCACATACATATACCTACTGTATACACACACACACACACACACACACACACACACACACACACACACACACACACACACACACACACACACACACACACACACACACACACACACACACACACACATATATATATATATATATATATATATATATATATATATATATATATATATATACACCTGTGCAAAAGTTAAGCACCACCCTATTTTTACGCACATGCGAGGGTATATTCATGTGCTATGAAGAAAGCAATAGCATAAACATTTATGTACCCATCCATCTTAGTGCAAGAGGTAATAATGCAACAAGAGGAATGCTGATTATGATGGTGGGGAAACACCGTATGTTTTTGTTTGAACTTGAAAACGAGGCCTGAATATGGTTACGTTGACACAACTGACAACTATTGCCCTACAGTTGACACACGTGGCTAGATTGTCATTAATGGTGTCTGAAAACGAAGTTTAACATCTGTGCACGAGTTTGAGACTGTCATTATTAATACCGGGTATATCCACCTTGTGCCTGGATGACGGCCTGGACACGACGTCTCATGCTGGTCACCAACCGACTGATACGCCATTGTGGTATTCGTTGCCATTCAAGATGGAGTGCGTCTGTTAATTCCTGTAGGTTCTGCACAGGAGGATCCCTCCTTCTCACCATGTTTCCCAGAATGTCCCAGATATGCTCAATAGGGTTCATGTCAGGGCTCCTTGCTGGCCATGGTAGGGTTTCGATGGCATTCTGGCGGAGGTATTGATGCACAGCTCTAGCACGATGTGGTCGGGCGTTCTCATCCATGAATATAGGGTGGGTTCCAGGTGCATGATTTACAAAATGAGGGACCACAACTCTATCCAGTATGGAATCTTGATATCTTTATCCATTTAGTGTTCCAGGTACAGTCAACAGATCCAGCTTACAATCAAATGAGATGCACCCCCATATCATAACGGAACCTCCACCAAATGGAACTTCTTCCATGATGTTACGTTGGTCGTACGCCGTGCGTCTGGACCTCCATACACGAGTTCGACAATCTGTGGCATGAAGCAGGAACCGACTTTCATCGGACCAGTGCACCCGTCTCCAGGATCTCATGTTCCAGTGTCTTCTTTCGTTGCACCACCTCAGACGCTCCTCTTTGTGGTGTGCAGTGAGGAGAGGACGTCTGACAGGTCTCCTAGCTTTCATGCCAGCAGCATACAGTCTCCTTTTGACGGTAGACATTGACACTCTATTGCGCGTTTCCCATTGCTCGCTGAGCACTCTGCTGTTGGTGAATGGAGATCTCCTAACAAGGCGTACTAGGGCTCGATCATCACGGGCAGTAGTCTTCTTCGGTCTTCCAGATCTAGGCCTGTCCTTCACCTCGTTAGTTTGCCCATGTTTTGCAATCAAACGACTGATTACAGTATGGTTAATGTTCAGCTGTCTGCCAATCTCTCTGCATGACATACCAGTGGTATGCATGCCTATGATTTGCCATTTCACACGATCACTTAACCTTCGTCTTGCCATAGCGGTTCACAATCAAGAGCTAATTCTCTCTGTACAAATAAACCACGGTCATGAACACAAAATTCCTAATCTCGTCGCCTAAATCTGTATGTAATGTTCTACACCTCAAACTGGACTTTTACATAACTGAACACGTGTGCTGTTTCCCGCCACGCACGGACATCAAGCGGCGTGAAGTCATGCATGCATGTGCATTTCGTACTTGGAATTATGTCAGCTAACGCGGGGACAAAAAGTATGGCAGCCTAGTTGTACCATCATGTTTCTACGTTCTATTGTTTTTGCTGGTGCTTAACTTTTGCACAGGTATATATATATATATATATATATATATATATATATATATATATATATATATATATATATATATATATATATATATATATATATATATACATATACATATGGATACATATACACATACATATACCTGGACATATCTGCATACACGTATAAATGACACAATAGACATGTATATGGTCTACAGACACCACAAGTACAGTTGGCATACCTTCTGGACATTATATATAATACTGGGATAATATATTAACTATATGGTTATATTGCAGGCTTAATCCAGGGGCCAGTGTATTCCAGTTAGCTAGTTAGGCCCAATAGGAAACACTTTGGAGTCAAGTGACCAAAACATAGAACAATAGTGTCACCTGTTCTGAATGTCAGAGGGAGCCATTAAAAACATTTGCCACTAGAATACACCATAAATTTAGAATAAACAATTGTAACGAATCTCCATGGACCAGTTTATTCTAGCCTCATGGAGACACATCTAAATTGCCTCAGTCACAGATCGTATGTGGTCAAGAAGACACTTTACAGAGTGAAAGCTATGGGGACATGTACACGTATTTAGAAGGGAACATTTCCATCAAACGAATCTGTTGAATCAGAAGAACTGCTTCTAAAGGCCAGAAGAGCCAAGAAACTTAGAGGAGAGCATCATATGTACAACTACCAAAAGTATGTCAACATTAACCGTGATCAGATACCAAAGATTCATAAAACTGTGATGAGATTTCATATTTGGCACGGACACATTGAAATGGTTCGATTTTTCACCACGGTAACCAAAATTGTATGTACATGCAGGCATGAAACTGTATTGATATGCTGAACATATATCAGGTGGCTCTTCTTTCACAGATATGTACAAATTCAGACCAACCATGGTAGAAGCTACATGTTGAAAGCTCGTGTTGAGAATAGACTGCTGAACTCGGACCACTTTTTCACCAACCGGCAGCTCTTCTGACTGGTCTGACTTGATTGGTAGTTCTGTGGATGCAGGATGTAGAGTTGAAGCAACATCAGGCGGCTTTTCTTTTACTGATGCTGAATGCGCTGGGTATAACTCAAACTGACCTTCGATGGAGCCTATAACAGGTGGTCGCTCTCTCACTGATGGAGGTGTCAGTAATCTGGTCGTTTGATTCGTTTCGATGGTTCATAGGTCAAACTGCTGCAAGACAGGCCCTAACCAAATATAGACTTGTAGTCGGGTGGCTCTTACTTTACTGACGCGAGTTTTGTCAATTGTAGTGGAAACTGATCAACAAAAAGGGCCAGCGGTTGATGAATCAGTGGCAAGTCATGAACAGCATCTGCATTTGATATGGACGATATAATGCTGTGTGTCATTGCAGAGGCCGGTGTTGATGAAGGCAACACGATGGGAGAGCAAAGCTCATGCTCACATAATGGTGTGGACGGTCGTGTCTCAGAAATGTGGTCCGATACCACGAGCTGCTGACATACTAAATCTAGAGCCATCAGCAGAGTCAATGGTTCCTGATCAATGGCAAGCATAGCCACCTTCCGATTATCCATACACCGCAGAAAACTATCCACCGCAATGCTTTCACGGACATCATCTGGAGCGATGGGATAGGCATCAACGGTCATGTCGTCAATCAGGTCGGCGAACTCGACCAAGGAAAAATCACCTTGCTGTATGACCTGCAACATGCGACGTTGACAGCGCATATCCTCAAACAAGTCACTGAGCTTCATGATGCCCACTTAAGTGAAAATAGCGTGAGCATGGACACCAATGATGCTACTTCTTCCCTCCGTCAAATCAATGAAGCTGTTGTGATGGTATTAGAGGAAAGAAGCCATTCTAATCAGTGGGACATGAGGAGTAGACAATAGATATTCACATGTACAGAAATAGGTTTAGTCAAAGTGAAATCAATAGAGAAAGACGACTGAAAATACAGTGTGTATGCGAAAACACTATTTGACCACTGTCACCTTCTCGCATCCCAGATGTCACAAACTTATTTACCAAAGTAAACTAGATATACTCATAGTGCTGATGGATTGGTCTAGCTAGACACATTAACAATCACAAGCAAGGAAATTTGACAAGCGCTTCAAATTAATGCAAGAAAGCTACACCAAAACATCTCTGCGACTACAAAATATTATATGAACAATGACAAAATTAAATCTTACTATAGCTATGGAATATAGGTGGTCTTACCATAATTTTGGACGATTACCAACAATAAATAGGAAACATTTGCTGAATTGGAAATGATTGAATGATCACTGGTTTCCAATATGCAGCAAGTATACTCACAGGCGCATCAAATGTCACATTTTCGTGAGCAGTGCATGTTACATTTTCGTGAGCAGTGCATGTTACATTTTCGTGAGCAGTGCATGTTACATTTTCGTGAGCAGTGCATGTCACATTTTCGTGAGCAGTGCATGTTACATTTTCGTGAGCAGTGCATGTCACATTTTCGTGAGCAGTGCATGTTACATTTGAAACATAACATGAATTTGAATTTTAGCAACCACACGGTTCACTGTCACGAAAGAAACCATTACATTTTAAGCACTGTGCTTTTTGGAAGTAAATATTCCAATAAATTACCAAGTATATTACCTGTTAATTGCCACCATAAAGATGCAGCTCTGTTGAGATTTCAAATTAGATGAAACTGATTAATAAGAGATAGACCAGATAAGAAAAACAACAGTATTATAGTATTGGCTGCCAGCAACAGCATTTGCATAATGCTAATAATTTCCGTGTATAATACAGTTACCACAAGGGTGCATATGTAAATGTGGGGATGTACATATACTAATGCCAGCACATTCACTATAGACTAGAATATGCTCTGCCATCACATAATCATGACAATGATAATAATCTAATACTAAAGTGTACCAATGAAGACAATTATTTGACCCGTTATTTAGTAACATATAAGATTTGAGCGGTCAGGGTACAACATTCTCAAGTTTAAAACCTAAAAGTCATCATCCGGAACATTACCATACACTATGTCCAAGTTCTGCTCGATGAAATGCTCACAATAGTCAAGCTTGATTTTCAAAATCCAGACCTTGGACAATTCCTCACATGCATGAACACCATCATATAAATACTCAAGTCTATGTGAATGATGGACCACTCTACCCTTCTTGCGCCTCTTCGCCAGGTCAAAACTCAAATGCAGTGTATTTACATTTAAACTGGCATTAATACGTGCTATCCTGGCCTTACTGTTTCCTACAACAATAGGTTTGCAAACCACATCCGACGATCGCGATGTTCGTGTTTCTCAATGAATGCTTTTAGCCTGTCTTTCGACATTTAAGAACAACGATCATCCAATAGCGAACACACTTCGAAAATGAATAAGTAATACATAAAAATGTAAACACTAATAACTGTCCTGGCTATGTATATTTAAGGCAGCAATGACTATTCGGACGCTAGATATAAAAATGGCATAAATAGCAATAGCAACATTAAATATATCACGAAATGAGTATAATTTGGATCACAATATAATATAAATAGTAAACTCTATTTGACAATAACGCCAAAAAAATAAATATATATGTGTATAATTCTGACAAGACAAGAATTCCAGATCAACATGAGTGAATCATTCAATGGGAATAATAATGATGATTGTAGAAAATAGGATGAAAGACAGTTTAATCTGGGAAAACAATCAGCAAATTAGATTAGGGCATCTCCGTATTTACTATTTCAAGATTTCAATAACAAAAGAATTAGGAAGTCGAGCGTGATCACGTGATCTCAAAATGGCGCGTGAATTTGAGAAAAAGATTTAGACCGCACCCTCCTATTTGTACTGGGCACAAATGTTAACAACTGACACCAAATGTGGTGCTTTGGCACAACATAACATTAGATTAAGCACACAATTACTAAATACTCAATATATCTAAGTATGAGACATACTTGAGCCTAGGACCCAAGCGGTTCAAGTCCGTCTATTAGGCCTGCTGGATTACATATGCCGGTTTCTATGCAGAACTGGTTCCACGTCAGCTTTGTGCACTCGATTGGTGAACCAGGTAGTCTAGAGCATTACCGAGTTCCACAACAGCAGCAACAACGCCCAGTCAAATTAGTTTCAAAAGATGTCAATACTCCATGTAGAGCCCGCTCACTATTGCTATGAGTACATTCAGTACTCTGCAAAGTGTGAGCGCATTTACTACACAATGGGAAACAGCCATTCGTTACATATGTACGGGAGGACAGGAAAGAATAAATCCTGAGGCAAATAAATACACTTTCCCAGGCCAAAGTAAGACCTAACTCCTCTACCGGTTAGCCTAGAGGGTACTCCCGGGTCTTACAAATGTAAGGTTATAGTGAAGTCATATCCATGTACGCTATATACTCGTCTGCAGCTGCCTCGTGATACAAACGTACACTTCGTCCAAAGTTAAATCAGGTGCAAAAAATGACTTGGTAGTCATACGTTTACTAGGCATGCATTTCGGACACACGTGTACATAACATCCATAGTACTCAAAGTACTCGTCCATGTCAGGCCAGTAACCATCCAGCGACCTGTTAAACAATTCGGATTCACCGCCAGTTAGAGTATGTTTAATGTACACGTTGGTAGAATGCACCAGCCACGTACACGCTTCTACGGAGTAACGTTTCTTGTTACATAGGTTAACGTACCACATAACAGGCGGGGCTTATAGCGTATGCTCTTTTAAGTAGTTAGCTCTACACACCTTATTACATAATGACGACACCGTCATAGATGAGACGATAGGTGGTATCCCAGTTTCATGGATGAACATGTCACGAAACTTACCACAAGCCAGACCTACAGTTAAGCTTCATGACATCCCTAAAATTGAAAACGCTGTCTTTCACAATGTCATACCATGCTTCAAATTCTTTACGTGCTAACATTGACATACTGTCGGCACCATAAGAGTCAATTGCGGGGTACGCTCCAACGTAATCAAAGCATACGTTATTGTCTAGGAGATAGAAAAAATCCTTTCTCGCTAGGCAGATTGAATATTGCAGGTAGTTGATGTAGGAAATGGAAGAAACATTAGACTGTCCTTAAAATGAATATCGCCAACATTCAAATACACCACTTTATTAGCATCCAGTATTACGTCGTCCAGTTTAAGCTCTGTGTTTCTAACGAGCCACTCTATCACTGGATGCAAGTCCAAACCACGACTGTTATGAGCTATAGCGCTGTAGTCACGGAAACGTAGAACATTAGTCTTATGCCTGCCCTTGTGTAGCTAATAACCATTGCATGAAAGCGGTTACGGCATTAGCACCTTCAAAGATATCCTCTCTTTGACGTTCATCGCATTCCATGCAATGCTCGTCATGAGGTTTGCTAATGCATATGGAGCAAGCTATCTGAGCTACAACCTCGTGCCACTTTGTTTTATTTCAAAATCATACAAAATGAAAAGTTGAGGTATGGATGATAAGTCCTCATTTATGTTTTTAGGGTCGTGTGCCTTGCACTTCGCAATAAACTCATATGTTCTTCGTTATAACTCTGCATATAACAGACGTGGTCGCGTAAAGTTCAGCCTTGCAACTAGGACATTTCCCCTCATGGCAATGATGTTCAGAGCGAGAATCAACTTCTAGAAGCTTGCCACAGTCCCACAAGACCTATGCGTGGCGAACATTCCAGAGTTGATGCGATTGGTGTAGCAATTATACGCACCCCTGTATACACAACGTTTATTCTCGGACTTCTATACACACTTAGTGAAATGCCACGTGGGTATCACGATGTCTTGGAATGCATTCCAAGCATCAGATCCACAAGCTATGTCAGTAGGCACACAGGCTTGAGCAAGCAATTCTTGAACTTTCACTCGTTGATAATTATTATCCACGAATCTCCCGCCAACTAGTTTATGTTGCCTTCTAATCTGCATATGCTCGGCTTTCGATGCTGGTAAATCTAGATAAAACAACCCGATCACTATACATCCAGCCATACACATATTATCCAGATTCTTAACCGTGACACAGCTTCTCTTCAAGGTCACTTCGAGATCCATATCATCGAGAAATAATTTGGCTATATTATTATTCCACCCAGCTCCACTGGGTATTTCTACAAGAAATATTTCCATAATAAAGTCACCATCTAGACATACGTTTCTTTGCGATTGACTTACTTCAGAAATAGCGTTCATTATTTCAGTAGTGGTTAAGTCCTGGACTTGTGCAAAGTGCACGTGGATTGGTGTGTTTAGAGCCAGATGATTAATCGTGGCTCTGCTGTGATCTCGAGGCAAGGAAATAATGCTAGCATAGAAGCTATCCAATATTCTTTCGAATATTGAGTGAACGCACTCTGAAACCTCAACCAAATTCTCGGTTATAATGGTGTCTCGATCAAATTGGACAGAGTACGATTTTTCTGTAATATTAAAACGCCTGGACTTGAAGGTGCGTGCTAGAGCTATAGTGATCATATCCGCTATGTCAGGTGTGACAGGTCTAGGCATAGCGGTCACAATGTCATCGGAATGTCTGTCAACCCCCTCACCACCCTCATCCCCACGTTCTACAGTGCTAACCCGCCACCGATCATATTAGGGGGCCCCACAATATGATTAACTTCCATATCATTATTTTCAATTAAATTATCCCAATCCCACCGGTTTGAGCTGATTTATTTTTGCAATTGTTGTAATTAATTTTATTAGCTTTCTTAACAGGTGTATGGGTGGGCTGACAGACGTGCTAAAAGTGGGGTGGGTTGGTAGTGATGGGGGCCGGTAGAGTTGGCTTTGGTGGGGTGGATGCAATCAAAGTTGGCTATGGTGGGTAGGGGTGGTTGAGTTGACAATGGTGGGGTAGGGTGTGACGGAGTTAGCAAGTGTGGGATGGGTACAGGTAGAGTTAGCACGGTTGGGGTTGGAGAGCGGGGACTCAAATGGTCTCCAAAATTTTACAGGGCTGTTTGAGCGTTTAGTGGGCGGAAATGAATTTAGGGGGAAGAGCTTCTGGTGTGGTAATGGGTGGTGGTTGCTGGATGATAATGATGGACGTCTTCAGAATTAGAATTCGAATATATGTAGCGTGGATCGACGGGTCAGGTACGAACCGGCCCAGTTCTTCTGGGTACGGAACGGCCGAACCTGGGACGTTCCAACCTCGACCCTCTGAGTAGGATGATAAGCATAAATAAGCCATACAAGAGATTCTCAGAATAACAGAGTCGTGAGATGGCCCACTGCACATGCGTGGCCATAATATCGCCTACATAAGCGCATTAGCGTGTGGAGAGAATGGCATCTTGTGAATATTCCGGGCCTGTGTCCGTAATTTCCTAAACACAGGCCATTCTTGTGTTTCGTGGTAGGAATCGTTACCAGAATCGAACGGGGATTCTAAAACTTTTTACAGAATCGAAATTGGTTCAGAGATGGCTGAGATATCGGAGAATATTCATCCAATATTTTGAGCTCCCATCTGAGAGCCTAAAACAGTATGTAGGACAGTGGTGTTTTCTGATATCTCACGAGGTCTGCTGTAGCATGCTGAACATGTGGTAGGACAAACTCCGCACATGTCTCATGCTTTCTATTAACGTTTTGACTGCAGTCTGGATAAGGACATTGCTTTATGCACCGCACAAGCTATGCGGTGCATATCATCTTGTGCCCCGCAAGATGTATATGTATCAAACTAAGTTTCATCATAGCCCTTCAGTAATATAAAGGGCAGCTATCAAATCCGCATTAGTATGGAACTTTTCTCACGACCACATAATTCTTCAAGATGTGTTCGTATATTACTATCTACTAGCCATCTAAACGTGAGTTCTTCTTCACCATTCATGAGTATGAGCCGCATCAATTCGATCGTCTGCAGCTAATCACCAAGCAGTGACTTCAGAACCATGCCATCTCGCGCCGCAATCATGTGATGTTTCAACTACAGTGGCGTTAGGACATCTTTGTACAAATGACTAATAGGTACTCTGTAACGATTTTGTTTTATCATTTTTTATAGGTACCGATTACTTTTAGGCCATCAGCAACTGTCTCCATTTGTGACTAACTTCGGCCCATCTTTGGCCCAACTTGTTATATATATATATATATATATATATATATATATATATATATATATATATAATGTTAAAAAATCTCCTTCTCATTAGAGAAGCCTTTGCTGCCAAAGTGAGAGGAAAGCCTCGTGCGGGAAACTGTCAGTATATGTTCATCCAACCTTAGATGGGCCTAACGATGTGCATACAGGCCGGAGTTATATAATATATATGGAATATGGTGGGTTTGGAAAATAAAATAACGATTTATTAACACGTCCCACCCCATTATTATATATAATGTCCCTCTCCGTTTCGGTTGCGCCATCGCTGAAATCACTTAGTTAGGTTTCTCGGCGGATTCAATCCTAACGGAGACCCATTACACACACTTCCCTCAGTATCTTCAGTGATACCTCAGCAGAATAATAACTTTACGATAAAGATAGAATTCACTACGAAATAAATAAATAATTATATCGGCCTAGCAGTGAATCATGGGCATTTTCAGTATAAACCCAACTCAGGAATAAACGTTAGCTCCTATGAATCAGGTCTATATGGCTCGATTTCAGCTCTTCGGCTCGTGGCAAAAGACACGCTTGGCAGACTAACTCACTGGTGAGTTAGAATGGTCGAGTGGGCCCTCCACGTGTGCTAAGTGTACAAGTCGTCAACGGTCTGCTAAGTGTTTCTTCGGCCAAGCCATAGTTAGTTTATGGTGCTTCTAAACGCTTGTGTATTGTCCTGTCCTTGTCTTGTAGTAGTTATAAACTAGGGGCGTCAGAACAGAGCGTGGTGGGAGCTGCCGATCCACGATCCGCCGCTACAGGAGGGAGGTGGGCTGTCAGAGCAGATGCGGCTACAGGAGGCCAACTGTTGTAGACTGTTTTAATCGGTGGTAGCCAAGGATCACCGATCGGCGGCTACAGGAGGGAGGTGGGTTGTCAGAACAGAGGCGACAGCTGGCTGCGATGTATTTTACAATGTAGGGCCCACCACAACCCTCCCCCACCCCATCCACCACCACCCCCACCACCACCCCACCAGTGGGCCCCCATCCATTGTTCAGACCATGCCAGGCAAGTACAAAACTCCCATTTAGACTTACATCATCATAAGTATATTCACGCCAGACAAGTACAAAACTACCACTACAAATCCACTATTAGTAAAGGGTGATACCATCAAAATCCCCCATATTAGAGAAACGCAACTGTATAGGTAAATATCTGCTATGGACATTGATGAAGTACTTTAAAATTTGGCGAGACTGTTGCAGCAGGGCTTATTAGCCATATCACTTATGCCAAGAACCTGGCAGCTCTCCTTCCCGAGATGCAAAAACCACGCAGGAAGCTGTCACCCACTTCCGAGAAGCCAACCCGTCCCTCACGCAGGAAACTGCCAACCACTTCCGAGAAGCCCCCCCCCACCCACGCAAAGCTAGAAACCCCACTCAAGTTTACAGATGAGGAGATGCTTTATTCCAGAAAATGAGGGACATACCCCCAGGATTTGTGAAGGTCCCACATGCAATCCAGAACTATCTGCGGGGATGGGAACTTCCTGGACATGAGGAAAAAGATCCAATCGCTTTCCTGGATAAAAACAATGGACAAGATCGAGAGGAAGTTGGTGGAAGAGGTCCTCGACCTGAAGGGGGTGAAGTTCTCCCTTGCTATGGGATGTTGTAGGAAGCTGTTGCGATATGATTTAGCAACACCTTCAGGCGACATTCTATACAAAAATGATACCAGTCAAGGTTAGGTAACTCGGCAGTTAAAGCATATAAAGTTTACCTGAATTCATGGAGTTACTTCCCCTTGATATTTTCCCATGGATGACTGTTTTGGATTAGATGTTGCACAAAGGCATCAAACACACGCACGCACGCACACACACACACAGTGATAATGGCAGAATAAGACACACATACAGTGATAATGGCAGAATAAGACACACATACACAGTGATAATGGCAGTCTAAGACACACATACAGTGATAATGGCAGGATAAGACACACATACACAGTTATAATGGCAGAATAAGACACACATACAGTGATAATGGCAGAATAAGACACACATACAGTGATAATGGCAGAATAAGACACACATACACAGTGATAATGGCATAATAAGACACACATAGTGATAATGGCAGAATAAGACACACATACAGTGATAATGGCAGAATAAGACACACACACCACACAGTGACAGTTGTAGAATAAGACACACATACACAGTGATAATGGCAGAATAAGACACACATACACAGTGATAATGGCAGTCTAAGACACACATACACAGTGATATGGCAGAGTAGGACACACACACACACACACACACACACACACACACACACACACACACACACACACACACACACACACACACACACACACACAGTGATAATGGCAGAATAAGACACACATACACAGTGATAATGGCAGAATAAGACACACATACACAGTGATAATGGCAGAATAAGACACACATACAGTGATATGGCAGAGTAGGACACAAAACACAGTGATAATGACAGAATAAGACACACATACAGTGATAATGACAGAATAAGACACACATACAGTGATAAAGACAGAATAAGACACACATACAGTGATAGTGGCAGGATAAGACACACATAGTGATAATGGCAGAATAAGACACACATAGTGATAATGGCAGAATAAGATACACATACACAATGATAATGGCAGAATAAGACACACATACAGTGATAATGGCAGAATAAGACACACATACACAATGATAATGGCAGAATAAGACACACATAGTGATAATGGCAGAATAAGATACACATACACAGTGATAATGGCAGAATAAGATACACATACAGAATGATAATGGCAGAATAAGACACACATAGTGATAATGGCAGAATAAGATACACATACACAATGATAATGGCAGAATAAGACACACATAGCGATAATGGCAGAATAAGACACACATTCAGAGTGATAATGGCAGAATAAAACACACACACATACAGTGATAATGGCAGAATAAGACACACATACACAGTGATAATGGCAGAATAAAACACACACATACAGTGATAATGGCAGAATAAGACACACAAACACAGTGATATGGCAGAATAAGACACACATACAGAATGATAATTGCAGAATAAGACACACACACAGTGATAATGGCAGAATAAGACACACACATAGTGATAATTGCAGAATAAGACACACATACAGTGATAATGGCAGAATAAGACACACATACAATGATAATGGCAGTCTAAGAGACACATACAGTGATAATGGCAGAATACGACACACATATGCAGTGATAATGTCCTATGATCTCTGTGCAATATGTCTAATGCCCCAGAGATGATAGTTGTCGTGTTCACAGATGCTCAGGATGACAGAAGGCTTACAATGGGATATGATGGTCTCAATTTGCTTCTAGTGACAAACACAATGCCGAATACTTGGAACGACGTAGGACATTTCACAGAGATCAAATGGAGGGTGAACAGGAAACCTGTTTGTTTGTTCATTTAGTGGTGTGATAACAACTGTTTCAATCTTTTCAAAGCAGTGATCGATATCAACAGCCGCGATAATGTATTCCGCTTCTATACTTCTTGTAGAGTGTAATGAACAAGTAAATAGTGTTCAACTAATCACAGAATTTAATGAAAATGCTGTAAACATTTTACAATATCATTTTAAAATTTTATTTTAAAACTTATAATAAATAGCCAAAAGGCAATAACATTTACCTGGCCAGGACTGTAATACAATAATATGACTTGTAAAGTGCACATCAGGACCACGCACAATTGATTCATAAAGACATTAACCCTCTAATCTACACCGATCAGAAATGACAAATTCCATATCATATACAGACTATTCTGTTGAATATTTTGAACCTACTTAGATTGGGAATTGGCCCCAGCTGAATTAGTTTCATATTATTCAACAGTGTTCCTGTATAATTGTCTTGAAATTAAGACAGAAATATTAACCCTTTCACCGATGAATTCCCCGTATCTCATTTTCAAAGCAATCATCTAAGAAAACTGTTGAATATTTTGAAATTAATCTGGCTTAGGCAGCAATGGCTTCCAGTCAAATTAATATCTAAATATTCAACAGAATATCTTTTGTGTCATAAAGAATTTACTTTTTCAGGGATTTGTTGGTGAAAGTGTTAAGTGTCCCAGGGTTAATTACTTGTTCTAATCTACTCATGTTTATTGCACAGAGACTAATCTTCATGATGGCCACTGGCCAGCCATATTACACTTTACATGCAGACAATTTTCATTACAAATTTTACAGAGAATTAAACTATGGAAACATATGTTATATTTGGAATGATTTTAACAGGTGTCCTTTACATGCCACACCCAGCAGTCCTCCTATATGACGCAGAATAGATTTCTCATGTTCTCAATTCCTGCTATTCCCCGCCCATTCATAGCTAAGGCCCGCCTACTTTTTACCGTGCTGGAATCCATCTGAAAGTCGAATTTCAGAAATTTCAAGGTAACCATTACAGGTAGGCTGTTAAATATTTGGAAAGTATGGCAAGAACATCTACCAGTCAAATTTGCTTCAAAGTACTCAACAAAATGTTAATTCAATTGTAGTCATCATAGATATACAATCTGTATAGTTTAGTGCCACACTGACATCAGCCAACAAGTGATCAGATCCCTCCATTGTCAAAGCTAGAGAGAGAGAGAGAGAGTTAGAGAGAGAGAGAGAGAGAGAGAGAGAGAGAGAGAGAGAGAGACAGTGAGCAAGTGAGAGAGTGCGTGCGAGAGCGAGAGAGAGAGAGAGCGAGAGAGACAGAGAGAGACACACAGAGAGCGAGAAAGTGAGAGAGAAATAGAGTGCGTGCGAGAGCAAGAGAGAGAGAGATAGAGAGAGCGAGCAAGTGAGAAAGAGAGTGCATGCGAGAGAGAGAGCGAGACAGCGCGCGAGCAAGTGAGAGAGCACATGCGCGCACGAGCGAGAGAGCGCACGAGCAAGTGAGAGCGCCTGTGCGAGCGAGAGAAAGCGAGAGAGAGAGAGAGAGGGAGTGAGGGGAGAGGGAGGGAGGGAGGAGGGAGAGAGAGCGAGCGAGAGAGCAATTTAGTGACATGATGGTAACTCATTTTCAAGATGGCCACTTGGCAGCCACATAAGATTTCACATCAATACCAATTTTAATAGGGATCTGTCCAATACTTTTCACATAACAGATTTACAATATTCCTAATCAATCGATCAAAATTTATCACAGAAACTAATTTTAAAGATGGCCGCCTGGTGGTGAAATGTGCCACAAATGTATTTTCCCCAAAGGTATCAATACTATAAAAATCTAACAAGGGACATAATTCATTTCCATATAGACATTGCTAAAAGAAACATATCAAAGGCTTCAACCCCTCAGCAAATTGTGAAACATGCCACTATTGCCATTGGATGACAACTAACTGGATACCTGACAATGCACAAATTGCCATTCTAAAAATGCACCGAGGTAAGCTAAAACACTACAACTGAAAGTACCATTTTATACCTCGAATATGCATGGGCTCAAATTAGAATATACAGTTCCTGAAGTCAAAAATCTCAAAGAGACATGTGTGTCTACAATGATGGGTGGGATGAGAGTGGAAAGGCAATACATGGGAGGTTACCAGGAATAAGTAAATCAACAATCCCAAGAGGTACAATACATATAGCACAATAAGCCTTACACATTACACATACACAGGTAGGCACTATATAGTGTAAAGAAGCAAAATACCAATGACAGAATTCTTTGAGAAAACATTTTAAAACACATGTAATATATAGTTAGTAAATCTTTAAACCTTGCAGATAAGAAATGACAAATTCTTCACGATGTAAGAAATATTATGTTGAATATTTTTAATCTAATTTGGCAGGGAGCTGTTGCTCCCCATGGCAGCAACAGCTCCCTGTCAAATTAGTTTCAAAATAATCAACAGCTTTCCTGTATAATTGTTTTGAAATAGAGATAATGGAATTTCAAGGGTTGAAATGTAATAACAGAGATTCATTTATCATATACATAAATATGAGCCACAAGGTGCCAATCAATCTTGGTTCATACAAGAATCTGGCAGATTCATTCAAGCAATTTCCAAGGACTTTTTAAGGACTATCTCTCATTTTCAAGGACTCTAACATGGGCTATCTATAGGTGCAGGAAATTGAGCAAATTAGATGTTCCCAAAATCCATCTCCTGCAGTGATGAGTGATAATCAGCAGCCATATATATTTTATGCCACACCGAAAGCCAGTTATCATAAGAAATGAATGGACATGGAAAGTTTGACGGATCTACGGGATAACACTAACGCAATGGATGGATCCATTTCTAGCTGTGATATATGAGATAACACCTCTCATACACCCATTTCTAACTGTGTTATACAAGATAACACCTCTCGTACACCCATTTCTAGCTGTGATATACGAGATAACACCTCTCGTACACCCATTTCTAGCTGTGATATACGAGATAACACCTCTCGTACACTCATTTCTGGCTAAGTTCCACACAATGTTTTACGCGTATTGGAATTCATTTGAAACCTTGAAACCTAAAATTCTGGAATCTAAATTTCAAGGTATTATACAAATACAGTTAAGATCATGAATATTTGTAAACTCCCAGTCACATTAGTTTCAAAACATTCAACAGAATCTTTATTAAATTGTAACTTCAGCAAAGAATATATAATTCGCACAATTTTGTGACACTTTCCGATGTCCTAGATGAAGCTATATGTCATTATGATTGAGACGTCACCTAACATGTAATATATTATGACATTAGATAACTGAGCGACAGATCTTACGCCTCCATTATACACAAGCAATGGTCACAGGAATGTCTTTGTTAAAGCTCACAAATCAGGTTCAAAGATTTAATACTAATAAGCAATAACATAGTTTAAACAAGTGTCTCGACAAACATTCTTCATCTGATTCAACACATTGAGCATTCAGTTATCAGACAGGGTCTTGGCATGAGCAGATGGTAGGTACAAATGCACAAACATGAGCTTCTCTGTAAATAAACAGACAGACAGACTGACTGACTTACTGATGAGTGAGCGGATGGACGGATAGACGGGCAACCAGACATATATAGCCAGGCAGACAGGAATGCAGGCAAATACACACAGAGTTATACAAGGCATAAATGCTACTACAATTCTTTCAATAATATAGGAATGTGGCCAAAAATATATTAAACATTACAGACCAGTCCGAGTAGAATATATACATTAAGATATGTAACATTATATTAAACTAAACAGACTGGTCTGTTCCATTCTACCCAAGATATATTCTCGATATGTTAACAATACAATTAAAATACAGCATGTGGAATGTGGAATGACTGAGAATCACAAATATGATCATATCACCAGTGGTACCTAGATAAACCCGTTCATGATGACGATGGCCAAAACCAGCCTCTGTAGTGATTTTGACCTTGGTCTTCTCTTGGTCTGCAAATGAAGAGCTTAGATGCAAAACATGATAAAAGCCAATTCTATAACCAATAGTAATTGTAGTTGTAATTTTAAATTTTTTCCCCCATGATGCGATAAATGCCATTTGCACTGATTGGTCAATTGGATATATCTCATTTTGCAATGAATGAAAATGGTGATTGTCACAGTCTGTCAATAGATAAAGAATTATGTGGACACTTTCTGGTTTATAAAAATGGATATATCTCGTTGTACACCTACCCTCTTCATTAATGGACATTCAATTAGCAAATATTTTGATATTTTCGAACAAATTTAGACATTAACCCTTTCGTGACGAAACCAGCCAAATCCGGCTTTTGTAGTAGTTTTGAGTAATGTCTATTTACAGGCAAAGAGAAGACTATTTTTGAAATTTTACCACTGAAATGACTGGCTCAGTAACCGAGCCAGTCATTAGTGATAAATTTTCAAAAATGGTCTTCTCTTAGCCTACAGATGGACATTCAATAAGTAAATATTTTAATTTTTCGAAGAAATTTTGTCATTAAAGGGTTAGAGTTAAAATGTAATAATATCTATTTCTTACATACAGCTAGAAAATGGCGTCTGTATGGATATACAGCTAGAACATGATGTCTGTATGGATATACAGCTAGAACATGGTGTCTGTATGGATATACAGCTAGAACATGATGTCTGTATGGATATACAGCTAGAATATGGTGTCTGTATGGATATACAGCTAGAACATGATGTCTGTATGGATATACAGCTAGAACATGATGTCTGTATGGATATACAGCTAGAACATGATGTCTGTATGGATATACAGCTAGAACATGGCGTCTGTATGGATATACAGCTAGAACATGGTGTCTGTATAGATATACAGCTAGAACATGGTGTCTGTATGGATATACAGCTAGAACATGGTGTCTGTATGGATATACAGCTAGAACATGGTGTCTGTATGGATATACAGCTAGAACATGGTGTCTGTATGGATATACAGCTAGAACATGGTGTCTGTATGGATATACAGCTAGAACATGGCGTCTGTATGGATATACAGCTAGAACATGGTGTCTGTATGGATATACAGCTAGAACATGATGTCTGTATGGATATACAGCTAGAACATGGTGTCTGTATGGATATACAGCTAGAACATGATGTCTGTATGGATATACAGCTAGAACATGGTGTCTGTATGGATATACAGCTAGAACATGATGTCTGTATGGATATACAGCTAGAACATGGTGTCTGTATGGATATACAGCTAGAACATGGTGTCTGTATGGATATACAGCTAGAACATGATGTCTGTATGGATATACAGCTAGAACATGATGTCTGTATGGATATACAGCTAGAACATGGTGTCTGTATGGATATACAGCTAGAACATGATGTCTGTATGGATATACAGCTAGAACATGGTGTCTGTATGGATATACAGCTAGAACATGATGTCTGTATGGATATACAGCTAGAACATGGTGTCTGTATGGATATACAGCTAGAACATGGTGTCTGTATGGATATACAGCTAGAACATGGTGTCTGTATGGATATACAGCTAGAACATGGTGTCTGTATGGATATACAGCTAGAACATGATGTCTGTAAGCCCACAGTTACATAAACCTGAGCATCTAGCCCACATTCACATAAACCTGAGCATCTAGCCCACAATCACATAAATCTGAGCATCTAGCCCACAGTCACATAAACCTGAGCATCTAGCCCACAGTTACATAAACCTGAGCATCTAGCCCACAATCACATAAACCTGAGCATCTAGCCCACAGTCACATAAATCTGAGCATCTAGCCCACAGTTACATAAATCTGAGCATCTAGCCCATAGTTACCTAAACCGGAGCATCTAGCCCACAGTTACATAAACCTGAGCATCTAGCCCACAGTTACATAAACCTGAGCATCTAGCCCACAGTTACATAAACAGGACTATCAGGGCATGAAATTAAGATTAAGTTGGGGTTTTTTTACAAATTTTCATCAAGTATTATTTCTGGATTATCAACCAAGTCAGATAGTGATAGGTATCATAAAACATAAGCTGACCCTATCGCCTTCAGAGCCAACAAACACAGCAGTAACATCCTGCAGAAGCTAAGAGATAATGTTATTTTGAAGTGTTGTTGTAAGTCATTGCAACCAAGGCAGGAATAACCAACCGACTTTTCAAAATTACATAAGTTCTCATACAAAATTGATATGGATAACATATCATTGTAGCTATCTTAATCAGTGTCATGGTTAGAGCTAATAGACAATCACTAGGGCTAGCAGAATCTACTGATCACTAGTCCTGCTGGCTAGTAGACAATCACTAGGGATAGCAGAATCTACTGGTCACTAGACCTGCTGGCTAGTAGATAATCACTAGGGCCAGTGGGTTTACAGGTCACTGGTCCTACTGAATAGACTCAATAGGAACAAGCATTCTGTAAATATTGCTTTGCAATACATGTCCCCTACTTAGTGATATAAATCTTTCGAGATTGAGTCAGAAACACCCATTAAAAATTGACAGAAGCAGCTGAAACTCAAACTTGATTTGTAACTTCTCATAACATAGTAATAAACCAAGTTTCAGTTATATATGGTGAAGGAGCACGACACTGTCTTGAAAGCTGATATGTTTGTATTTCATAAGACGAAAGGAGACATAACTACATCAAATATTGCCGCAAACGCCTGAAATTTGAACGTGCTCTGTAATTTTTCATAACAAATCCGTGTACCAATTCTCATTCGAATATCTTGAAAAAATTGTGGAAAACTAATCTTTTATTAGTAAGTCGAAAGGGGGCATAACTCGATGGAAAATTGATGAAAATATCTGAAACTCAAACCTGCTCTATAACCCCATAAACTCAAACCTGCTCTATAACTATACTACAGCAACCTACCAATTCTCATTTGAATACCTTGAAGGAGTGCGAAAAGTGCAGCAAACGGATATTTTCTGCATTTCATGTTGAAAGGGGACATAACTCCTTCAAAAATTGACACAAACTCCTGAAACTCAAATTGGTATGTAATTTCTCATAACAAAGCAATGTACCAATTCTCCATTAAATATCTCGAAAGACTGCGAAAAAAGGTGCAGAAAACTAATATTTTTTTGTATTTCATACATCGAAAGGGGCATAACTCCATGAAGGATTGACGCAAATGCCTGAAACTCGAAAAGTGATGTACTGATTTTCTCATAAATATCTTGAAGGAGTGCTAAAAAAAGTGCGGAAAGCTGATATTTTTCATATTTCTTAGGTCGAAACGGAGCATAACGCCATAAAAAATTGACACACACGCTTGAAACTCGAATTTGGTCTGTAACTCCTTATAACAAAGCAATGTAGCAATTCTCAGTACAATATCTTGAAAGACTGCGAAAAAAGGGCAGAAAACCAACTCTGACAGACGGATATATGGAGTGCAAACATATAGTCCCCCAACCCAGTTTTACCAGTAGGGGACTAACAATAATCATAGTGAGTATCATGGATTACATTGGTCAGGGAGTCCCACGAGGGGCATGTACAGAGCACGCATGCTTTATAACCAACTCTTATACATCTACATTTATTTAGAACAAAAATTTGTCATTTGCTAAAGGTCACCTTTCCAGTTTATCCATCTATCATATGACATCATAATCAACTATGATATGTGTATGATGATGTCATAATAAATGACATCATGAATGATGTAGATAAATATGTCACAAATGCATAATTGCCGACAGACTAAGCGTTGTTGTGCGAATTGCATGTTTTTACTATTTAATAAAGATGCTGTTGAATATTTTGAAACTAATTTGACTGGACACTGTTGCTGCCTTAGTAAAATTAGTTTCAAAATATTCAACAGCTTACCTGTAGAGTTTTCAGTGAATTCAGTCAGGGAGTCCAGGGATCGATCAATCGAAACATGAGCAAGGTGTGACATGAGCTTAGCTAGAGATAGGCGGGGCATAGCTAAAAAACTGGAATGGTCCCTTCTCGATGCTTGGAATGTCTATGTGAATGCCTTATGTTTCTCTTCCATGTTCAGACGCTGTACTCAAAGCTTTATCCTCATTTCAAGATATAAATATAAGGTATAAACCTGACACTTTAGCCCTTATTGGAAATGATGACAATGATGATAACGACAATATCGCCATATTTCCAATATTATCAGGAAGTCGCCCAGCGCTAATCACAAGCCTCTGATTCTATCTGGTGATTCAGATTCACATGTCTTGAGCTTTAACCTGTTCTCGCAGTTCTGTCCTCAGCTTAGTAATGCGTGACTGTGGAAAGGAACCAGGCACTTTAAACACTTGCTGCAAAAAGAACAGAAAACTTGATTACAGAATACAGCAATAAACGCTTAATAGTTTAACCCTTTAATGGTGAAATTTTTTCACGAAATTCAAAATATTTACTTATTTTGGAAAATTTACCACTGGAATGACTGGCTCATTTATCGAGTGTGTACCAGCACAAGCTTTCTCACCTGTCAGTGTGTACCAGGACAAGCTTTCTCACCTGTCAGTGTGTACCAGGACAAGCTTTCTCACCTGTCAAGTGTGTACCAGCACAAGCTTTCTCACCTGTCAGTGTGTACCCGGACAAGCTTTTTCACCTGTCAGTGTGTACCAGAACAAGCTTTCTCACCTGTCAGTGTGTACCAGAACAAGCTTTCTCACCTGTCAGTGTGTACCCGGACAAGCTTTCTCACCTGTCAGTGTGTACCAGCACAATCTTTCTCACCTGTCAGTGTGTACCAGCACAAGCTTTCTCCCCTGTCAGTGTGTACCAGAACAAGCTTTCTCACCTGTCAGTGTGTACCCGGACAAGCTTTCTCACCTGTCAGTGTGTACCAGGACAAGCTTTCTCACCTGTCAGTGTGTACCAGCACAAGCTTTCTCACCTGTCAGTGTGTACCAGCACAAGCTTTCTCACCTGTCAGTGTGTACCCGGACACGCTTTCTCACCTGTCAGTGTGTACCAGAACAAGCTTTCTCACCTGTCAGTGTGTACCCGGACAAGCTTTCTCACCTGTCAGTGTGTACCAGGACAAGCTTTCTCACCTGTCAGTGTGTACCCGGACAAGCTTTCTCACCTGTCAGTGTGTCCCAGCACAAGCTTTCTCACCTGTCAGTGTGTACCAGGACAAGCTTTCTCACCTGTCAGTGTGTACCCGGACAAGCTTTCTCACCTGTCAGTGTGTACCAGCACAAGCTTTCTCACCTGTCAGTGTGTACCAGCACAAGCTTTCTCACCTGTCAGTGTGTACCCGGACAAGCTTTCTCACCTATCAGTGTGTACCAGCACAAGCTTTCTCACCTGTCAGTGTGTACCAGCACAAGCTTTCTCACCTGTCAGTGTGTACCCGGACACGCTTTCTCACCTGTCAGTGTGTACCAGAACAAGCTTTCTCACCTGTCAGTGTGTACCCGGACAAGCTTTCTCACCTGTCAGTGTGTACCAGGACAAGCTTTCTCACCTGTCAGTGTGTACCCGGACAAGCTTTCTCACCTGTCAGTGTGTCCCAGCACAAGCTTTCTCACCTTTCAGTGTGTACCAGCACAAGCTTTCTCACCTGTCAGTGTGTACCCGGACAAGCTTTCTCACCTATCAGTGTGTACCAGCACAAGCTTTCTCACATGTCAGTGTGTACCAGAACAAGCTTTCTCACCTGTCAGTGTGTACCCGGACAAGCTTTCTCACCTGTCAGTGTGTACCAGGACAAGCTTTCTCACCTGTCAGTGTGTACCCGGACAAGCTTTCTCACCTGTCAGTGTGTACCAGCACAAGCTTTCTCACCTGTCAGTGTGTAGCAGCACAAGCTTTCTCACCTGTCAGTGTGTACCCGGACAAGCTTTCTCACCTATCAGTGTGTACCAGCACAAGCTTTCTCACATGTCAGTGTGTACTCGGACAAGCTTTCTCACCTGTCAGTGTGTACCAGCACAAGCTTTCTCACCTGTCAGTGTGTACCCGGACAAGCTTTCTCACCTATCAGTGTGTACCAGCACAAGCTTTCTCACATGTCAGTGTGTACTCGGACAAGCTTTCTCACCTGTCAGTGTGTACCAGGACAAGCTTTCTCACCTATCAGTGTGTACCAGGACACGCTTTCTCACCTGCATGAAGCTATGGCACTGCAGAGTAACAGGATCCTTCACAATCTGCTTAAATACATCGACTATTTTAGAGAAATTTTTCGCTTTGAGAATTGCCTCCTTGTTCAATATAATTAGTGTCACAGCAACGCGGAAAAGGATTTTGGATCCTTCATAGAACAGACAATCCCAGATTCGGAGAACAGTCTGAAAGAAACAAGTGTCAATCATTCTTACTGGTAACAAGCATTCTGTTACACTGGTAACATTGCAATACATGTCCCCTACCTGGTGATATAAATCTTTAGAGATTGGCAGTCAAAAACTCCGTTAAAAATTGACAGAAGCAGCTGAAACTCGAACTTGATCTGTAACTTCTCATAACAAAGCAATATACCAAGTTTCAGTTATATATGGTGAAGGAGAACGAAAAAGTCTTGAAAGCAGGTATGTTTGTATTTCATAACTTGAAAGGGGGCATAACTCCATCAAAAACTGACGTAAATGCAGCAATGTATAGTACAGCTCAGAGGTAACTTAACATAAAATGCATCTGCAACATGTGCATGATGCGTACATAGCAGATCTATTTTATAATAATGGATGTATCACTTTCCCGTTGTGAACGGTAAAACAATGCGGTGTGAAAGTAAAACAAATGGGTTGGAAACAGTTTGACAACACGTCAGAACTTATTACACAATGCATTTATGATATTGGCTAGACAAGTCGTTTGAAATCTGATAACGTGAAACGCGTTCATAATTATGCCACGCTGGTATAACGACATTATGCGAGTCGACCAAGAAGGGCAACCGATTACTCTGGCATACACACATTATCCAATTATATTTTGCCAGGGTACCGTAGATTTTCGTGAAATTCCTGTCATGATTTTAGGGGGAGGCCTCATTCAATGTTGAATAATTGGCAGTATGTCACATTATCAGTTCCGATACAGCTGCCTGGTAACGTAAACATTCCATTCTTACAGAACAAAATGAACCTGGTTACTTATTCACTGCCTAAATTCACCACTAATGAGAAATGCCTCGCGCGACTGTCTCACCGATCGATAATTATGCGCAGTCGTGATTCTCGGAAAAGCGTAGCCGTAATTTGATTGGCTTGCTGGACATCCGACGTCATTATGAATGAATGAAAATTACTATCGTAGTAAAATTTTGATCACGTGTCTCATTGTCATTCATAACGAATTGATGACGTGATTTATTTTAACCAGTCTCTGAGCGACTCACGATCAAGAATGGCGGAATGCAAAATGTACACGTATTCGCGGTGCCGCTTTTAAAAGCAATAAAGCAATATCTTAACGCACACTTTGACTTTTAAATTAATAAAACAAACAATGTCTGGTTCATGAAATATAGTGAAATTAGCTCCCTGACTATTTATAATGTTAACTTTCACAGGTTTATTAAGGCACTATTTATCATCTAGCTATGTTATTGCTACGTAGATGGGTGTGTGTGCACCGATTGCTCATTTCCTCGGCCTGGTTCCAGAGTGAGGCAACAACAATGTGTTATACTCGGCTACATTACATTGCAATATAGTGAATCCGAAAGCTACCGAATGTCACAAAAAGAAAATCATTAAATCACTACGGGCGTTTTATGTCCGCGAAAAGCCAATGAGATATTGGTACATGTTACAGCTTTAGGGGCGCATAGTATTTCATAACTAGCCCTGAACTAGTCTTTTTTCGTGCAGAGCACCGATGGGGATATTGCGGTAGCGGACATGAATCTGCTAATTTGTGCGTCATATTATCAATAAAAACCACACCATCTGCATGTTTTAATAAAAAGCGTCTACATTAGTCGAGTATTGGTACACATAAGCTATATTTTGACATCTTTAATCCATAATTCTGCGTTTATTCGCTGTCTGTTCATCGCGAACACAGGTGATGCGTAGAAGTGATAATGAAGTTGCTTACGGACAATTTTCACTATGATTAACCTATGTCAGTCAAATCTCGCCAGTCAGCATGTTTTGCTGCACTGGATGTTTATAAACGTTAAATGCGAAACAAACCGAGGCTTACGATTCTTGCACTAGATGCAAAACATTCAGGGGTGCAAAACGTTCAGGGGCGCATCGTTACATTAATTCTCAACCGGGAATCATGATTTTGTGTTTCGTAATATTTGTAATTTTGATTTTTAATATTATGTCCCGCTGTCTTTTTTAGGAAAACTTTCTCATATTTACCTTTACCCCTTCTAGGAAATGTAATGTACCGCTAAGGTTGATTGGATCCCGGGTAGTTGGAGCCGTGGAGTTGGTATGTACGCCGGGCCGGGTATTACGCAATGCACATATGAATCTTTTAAACGCATTTAAAATTTGGCGTCTGTCCCGTTTTGCTTTTAACAACGCATTTGGTACTATCTCTGGGGGACATAAAAAAAGTTCAAACTTGCTTATTTACGCATTTAATGCTCGTTCTCAACACATATATTTATTATTTTTAATGCATCCAAAAAATTAACTAGATGCGTTGTGAATGCATTGTGTTTTGAAAACCGATGCGTTGGAAACGGGCCTTCAACGCATCATGCACGCATTTCAGAACCGTTCGTATGTTAGGTTAACTCTGAGCTGTACTGTATGTCTCAGTTGAATATCTCTAAGGGGTGCGAAAAAAATTGTGGAAAACTAATATTTTTTGTATTTCATGTTGAAAGGCCGAAAAATTGACAAAAATGTCTGAAACTAAAACCGGCTCTTCCCTATAATAAAGGAACCTACATGTACCAATTCTCATTTGAATCCCTTGGAGTGTGAAAAAAAGTGCGGAAAACGGATATTTTTTTTGTATTTCATAAGTCAAAAGGGGACGTAACTCCATCAAGATTGACGCAACTCCTGAAACTCGAACTTGCTCTGTAACTTCTCATAACAAAGCAATGTACCAATTCTCAGTTGAATATTTTGAGACTGCGAAAAATAGTGTGGAAAAGCAATATTTTTTGTATTTCATGTCGAAAGGTGGTATTAACTGCATGAAAAATTCATGAAAATGTCTGAAACACAAGCTTGCTCTGTAACTCACTATAATAAAGCAACATACCAATTCTCCCTTGAACACCTTTTAGGAGTGTGAAAAAAAGTGTGGAAAGCTGATATTTTTTCATATTTCTTAAGTCAAAAGGGGGCATAACTCCATAAAAGATTGACGCATATGCCTGAAACTCGAACTTACTTTGTAACTCTTTATACTAAAGTGATGTACTGATTTTCCCTTAAATATCTTGGAGTGCAAAAAAGTGTGGAAAGCTGATATTTTTCATATTTCTTAAGTTGAAAGGAAGCTCCATCAAAAATTGACGCATACACTTGAAACTCGAACTTGGTCTGTAACCTCTCATACCAAAGCAATGGAGCAATTCTCTGAAAAATATCTTGAAAGACTGCGAAAAAGTGTGGAAAACTAATATTTTCGTATTTCATAAGTTGAAAGGAAGCTCCATCAAAAATTGATGCATACGCTTGAAACTTGAACTTGTTCTGTAGCTTCTCATAGCAAAGCAATGTAGCAATTCTCAGTTGAATACCTTGAAGATCTGTGAAAAAAGTGTGACAACCGTGACAGACGGACAGACAGATGGACAGATGGAGTGCAAACCTATAGTCCCCCTGGTTTTACCGGTAGGGGACGAATAAGATCAGATTTAAAGCACCAGTGATAAATGTTACAAAACTAGCAGGAGGGTATAGAGGGTTTTCAGTCACGTGACCACTAAGGCCATGGCTATGCACCATTCTGCCAGTCACAATAGCACGATTAACGCAAGATAATCCTATGCTACATGTATATCAATCCTACAATCCTATATCCTTAATTTCCCATTATATCTATTGAGAAATTAAATATATCTGGGATTGGTGATCACATACATTTTGAAACATTGTTGTTTAGTGCTGCTGTTGTCTTAGACAGTTACAGCTTAAAGTAACATTGAATAACTCCAGCTATCACACGGAATGAATACTTAAGAATTCAACATTTCACTAATATAGTAGTTTTACATGTAAATTCATGTAGTCAATTAATGTATTGTAATATATATATATATATATATATATATATATATATATATATATATATATATATATATATATATATATATATATACACAAATAAAATGAACTATGAAGGGCAGTTATTGATAGGTGCTATGAAAATAATTACCTGCTGATTGTTTTGAAAACATTTAGCACTTACATTAGGCGTGTGCGATTACTGCGTTGAGTGATTGCGATCGATTATTAAAAATTAATCGTGATTACTCGATTAATCAGCTTAGATACAAATTACCAAGACATAGCAACAAAAGAATATCAATGATGAAAATTGCAATGGAGTTTAGAAAGGTCCATTTCGAGGGCAAGAGAAGACTATTATTAACAAGAGCCATCAGAAGACGGCACATATCCCCCCCGGATCCACACATTTCAGATACACTACATCGTAGCTAAACTGTAGTTGTGTTGACATCTTGAAATGATTGCCAGAGATGGACGGACCAACAGACTGGCACACATACATTCTAAACAGATGCATGGATGTACAGGCATATGGATAGCACATGCACATCTTCAAGTGGTAACGAGAACCCTTACTAAGTTTCAATAGAATCACAGCTAAATTGTAGGAGTTGTGTTGACAAGAAATGATTGGTACTGCAGTTTATGTATCGGCTTAAAGGTATTCAAAGGGAGATAACGCTATACTGAATAATTTTCTGGTGGTGAAAAAAGCACATGCACATCTTCGGATGGTAATGACTAGATTTACCATGTTTCAAAAGAATTGTAACTAAACTGTAGGAGTTGCTTTGACAAGGATGGACGAACATACATTTTGGACAGATGGATGGATGTACAAGTACACGGATAGCACATGCACACCTACACGTGGTAATGATAAGACAAACCAATTTTCAAAAGAATCAGAGCTAAACTGTAGGAGGAGTTGCGTTGACAAGAAATGATTGGCAATGCAGTTTATGTATCAGCTTTAAGATATTTAAAGGGTGATAACTCTGTAATGAATAATTTTTTGCCCGCGAAAAAAGCACATGCACATCTGCACATGATACTGATAATGTGGACAAAATTTAAAGTTAATCCATTGAGACCTCTAGGAGGAGTTGCGTTGACAAGAAATGATTGTCAGAGATGGATGGACTGACAGACGGACATACATACATTTTGGACAGATGGATGGACGTACAGGTACACGGATAGCACACGCACACCTACACATGGTAATGATAACACGTACCAATTTTCAAAAGAATTGGAGCTAAACTGTAGGAGGAGTTGCGCTGACAAGAAATGATTGGCAATGCAGTTTATGTATCAGTTTTACGATATTTAAAGGGGGGTAACTCTGTAATGAAAAATTTTTCGGTCGCAAAAAAAGCACATGCACATATGCACATGATACTGATAATGTCGACAAAATTTTAAGTTAATCCATTGAGGCCTCTAGGAGGAGTTGCGTTAACAATAAATGATTGGCAATGCAGTTTATGTAATGGCTTTATATATATCACAGAGGAGTTGCGTTGACAAGACGGAGATAGAGGGATGGATGGACAGATCCCCCGTGTCTTCGAGACTGGAGGGGGGGGGGGGATAAAAATGTATCACTGGAATTCCTGGCTCAAGAATCGAGCCAGGCATTCAAGTTATGCATTTTCAAAAATAGTCTTCTCTTGCCCTGCAAATGGACATACATTCACTAAGGAAAATTTAATTTTTCATGACCAAACGCATTTAAAACTAATTGAAAGTTAGGTTTTGAAATATTTTATGCAACAGAAAATATTCATGATTATTCGATTATTTAATTTTTAATCATATAAATTCATGATTTAAAACATAATTGCGATTTTTGATTTAATCACATAATCGTGCAAGCCTGGATTCACAGAGGTTTTTGATACAGTAATGCTCATAAGTACGATACAAGCCCTGATGCAACAATACATTCCTTGCTTGCAAGAAAGTGTTCCGCTGATTATTTTGAAACTAATTTTGATGGAAGCTGCTTCTGCCAGAGGTACCAAAATCATGGAGTTGAGTTACCTTCAACATATTCATAGCTTAGTTGCATCGTTACTGAGAAAACTTGAGACTGCATAGTTAGTATGTATGATTACTGTATTCTACGGCTGGAGCAGTAGACACCCTACAGCTGCAATCAGTCCTTCTTCCCTTTTGACCACTGTGTCTTTAGCTTCCTCAAGTCCATTCTTGATTTTAGTATACCGAGTCCTGCTTTCTTGAAGTCACCTCATAGCACCATTAGCAGATTTATGCAATGACGTCCTCTCCTGGCTTTATATTTACTGGCTCCCTGCAGTAGGGAGAATTCCAAGGCTCTCTGTGCAGGTGTGTCTTCTGGCATCCTTAGCACATGGCCAGACAGCGGCGATGTATTACACATCTTGTATAGTGCATAGTCCTAAGACAATAATGTGATAAATGGTTTTCAATATACTACGGACAAACTGGTTAATTTATTATTGCCTAGGTTGCAGAAAAGCTCTTTAAAACCAACAAAAGGTTTCTTTCAAAATATTCTGTAGCTTAAATGTATGTATGTCTTGAAAATGAGAAAAATGATGTTCAGTACTTAGTCAAAACCAACTGGTTAAATTTAATTTGTTGCTACAATTCATAGTATTGATTGACATTCTAGTAATTCTAGTTATTTATAATCACGATACTCAGCTTTTATGAATTTGAAATACCTAATATTTATACCTGATGAACGTGGTCTATGCAGTGCTCTAGCTACATACATGGTGTCTCATAAAAATTTAGTACACAAATGATTCCCCCGTAACATTTGATGATGTAGAAATATTTCATTTTTTATAACCAAGAATTCAGGAAATCGTTCTCAGAGCAACTAACTGAAAAGAATTCAGGAAAAAACATTCAACACGCCCACCTTCTGGCGAAAGAAGTGCAATGCCTGCATGCCTGCCTGCCTGCATGCCTGCCTCCCTCCCTCCATTCCTGGCCCCATCCTATATCTCCCTCCCTCTGATGGCTGACAGTACCCCAGGAAAAAAACTCCTGCTTTCAAGCATAAGCGCAGTCATCAAATGGTGTTCTAAAAATCAAATGCTATTCATAAAGATGTTTATTTTGAACTGTAACTTTAACTAAAAGATGTCAAAATACGATGTATACATGTACTTTGCTGGGGGTTTTCACTACTTGTGTTTTTAGCCTAAATTTTTGCATTGCACATCTCACACTCCAGCTATTTTTCTAATGAAATTAATTTCCAAATATTCAACACAGAATATCTTTTTTTATGTATTAGTGATATTATTTTCATCATTTGATTTTATTCATTAAAGATATATTTTATAATATATATTATTTTTTCAACCTATTTTTTTGTTTATTATAATGAAAAGATTAACACATTCAGCACTAGATATCAAATACAGCCCATCCCTTCTTAGTTTGACATACAATGCAGCGAGCCGACGGTCATTAGCTTGAACACCGAGACGGCGGATAGAGGCATTGCGCAGATTTGTGACATCAGGTGAAAAACCTCAGATTTACCAGCCTATTTCTGGATTAACACACCCTTTGGACTCCTAACAATTTGTATCTTAAACTTTACATGGATAACTTAGGCACTGCTCAGCATGTTCAGCGTCGTGAAAAACCAATACTGATATCAAGCACGTTAACCCTGTAACACTTATATCAGCCAAAAACAGCGCCTGCCGTGGTCTCGAGACATGTTCATTTGCGGACAAAGAGAGGACAATTTTGAAAATTTACCACTGGAATGACTGGCTCGATAACCGAGCCAGTCATTCCAGTAGTAAATTTTCAAAAAATAGTCTTCTCTTAGTCTGCAAATGGACATTTTCTACGAGAAAATTTAAATTTTCTTTAACAAAATCAAGTGTTAATGGGTTAAACCATTTCAAGAATTACTAGGAGCCATTTTATCTTTATCTACTCGGTGGGTAACTAGGTGGGTAACTAGGTGGGTACTAACTATGAATGATAAACAAACCTCTGTTGGCATGACATCAGCATAGAGACATATGAACCACTTCATGCCGATCATCGACCATTCTACTCCGTGTGTCTTCATATGCTCATATACATCCGGGACTTTCCATCTGAAATATGCATACATGCTCATCATATGCTCATATACATCCGGGACTTTCCATCTGAAACATGCTCATCCATTAACACCATATAAGTGGTAAATTTGTTCAAGAGTATTTAAATTTCCTCAAAGAAAATGTCAATTTGCTGGCCAAGAGAGGCCCATTTTTGAAAATTTAATGACTGGCTCGGTTATCAAAAATAGTCTTCTCTTGGTCTGCAAATTGACATTTCTCAAGACCACTGCAGAAGCCATTTTGCCTGATATGGGGGTTACAGGGTAAACATACAAACCTTGTCCAGGAAATAATCAATTTTAACGATTTAACCGTCTGTTTGCTGGGTTTTTGCAGATGACATATTTCAAGGGTTATATCTCTGGGCCTGCTGAATATTTTGAAAACAAATTGACTGAAAGTTGTTGGTGGCTAAGCCACCAACAACTTTCAGTCATATTGTTTTCAAAATATTCAGCAAGTCAAGAGTTTTTGCTCATCAAAATTATTGTCTGGTGGCTTGCAGCAGTGAGATAGTCAAGATAGCCGAGTGCTTCTTGAGGTAGGCTTGCACAATATTGTCCTAGGAGGTATCGCGATGTATCGTGGTGAAAAAATCGCGATATTCCGATATATCATATAGCCTATTTTAAGGTATATGAATTCACGGGGTGAATTGGTCTTGGGTTGAGTTGGACTGTGTGGTGTGGCTTATGTAGCCATATCGGTTTCGCTCTGAGTTTTCATATCAGTTTTAGCCGGATGACTTCTAATTGGTAAATTTCAACAAAAACTTAAAATCCAGTCACCAAGATGCTTAAACTAAAACCGATCGTTAATAACATGAAAATAGGACACAATTAATAATTTCCTGCCGCCTTACCCCTTGGCTCAATGTATACCATATCCCTCATTGCGGGAGTGAAATATTGCGTACTCTGTTAAAATCATCGTTTATTACACGAAAACTAATCCAAAATTTTGACATTTCATGTCGTCTTTGTGAAAATATAAAAATCACGTGATATTAGGAATGTACTTTAAAACCATAGACATCTAATGTTTAGATCTGCTCCGCATTTACCAAGTACCCGGTTAATAATAATAGTTAGCCTTCAGAAAATCTCGGATAGGTCACCTTGCTTGCTAAAGCGCGTATACTATCTCATTTAGCTATCACATTTGTGAACGCACCACCCTCGCCTGCAAAACCAGGAGAGCGAGCAATATCACGTGATTTATATATTTTACTAATAATAGTTAGCCTTCAGAAACATCGAGGATAGTTCGCCATGCTTGCTAAAACGTGTATACCATCTCATTTAGCTATCACATTTGTGAACGCACCACCTCTCGCCTCAAAAAACAGGAGAGCAAGCAATATCACGTGATTTATATATTCCCGCGACGCCATTTAATGTCAAATTTTGGATTACTTTTGATTTTATAAACCATGCTTATTACAAAACATGCAATATTTATACCTTCCCAGGTAATAATTTCACGTCTGCGATCACGGTTTTGAGGTATACAGTAAGGCGGCAAGAAATTATACCAGTAGATTGCGTTGAATTTTCGTATTAGTGTCCATCTTTTAAAGCAATATTAGAGAATGAACTTAAACCCTTTTTTACCTATTCCTAGTATAATCCCACACTTTCTCAGAGATGTTGGTTTGGAAATAAATTGAAAAGCTTGATGTAATAGACACCTATGCTACAAATAGACAGAATACAGCATGACAGTAAAATTTTGGCGATATTTCGATTTTTTTCAAAATCACAACGTAAAAAATCGTGGCTGAAAAAAAAATCGCGATTTTCGATAATATTTCGATAAGCCTATCTCGAGCTTTGAAAAATGACCATTAGCAAATTAAGAGAAGATTTACATGTATTTCAGTGGTAAATTTTTTTTAGACAGATTTCTCTTGGCCTGCAATTCAACATTGACTAAGTAAAACAGTTAATTTTTTTTACCAATCTTACCATTAATGGAATGAACAATCTATAAACACATGAGCGCTTGAATATTTTGAAAACTAGTTTAATAAACGGATATCTGTGAAATAAGTCTCGCAATATTTATGCAGAATACTCCTGACATGATTAGACAACTGACGTCACAATCAAAAGATGTCAGCTGTCTCAGCTTTGTTGTGGCCGCCTTACCTGACCAGTTCTCCTAACACCTCCTGTTCAGTCCTCAATGACAACATGTCAGGTGCATAGTAACCTGTAAACAAACAACATCTCAGTCAAACCTGGGCAACAGATGACCTTTCATAAAAAACATCTCTCTTAAAGCCCATCTCTCTTAAAGACCACCTCACTTAAAGACCACCTCTCTTAAAGAACAAGTATCCTTTGATTACCAAAGCCATATCCTAACACTTTGAAGCTTACAGACCAAAAACAACAAATTTTCTTTTTGATGTAAGAGATTCTGTTGAATATTTTGAAACTAATTTGACTGGGTCCTGTTGCTGCCATAGGAACAGCTGCCAGTCAAATTAGTTTCAATATATTCAATATCTTTCCTGTATATTTGTCTTTAAATTGAGATTCTCGAAATTTACAGTCTAAAAAGTAACACCAATCAAATATGTCACTCTGCACCGTCACACACACACTGCTACGTTAAACATATTCATACACCATTGGAAGATGTGATGAGGCAAATTATCACAAGGTTTTGACAAATTGCCTGTCCATTGCGTCGCTTGTGTCCTAGACCCAATTAAATCTTGGTCTATAAAATCAAAGTAGTCATGGTACATGTAGTGGATACTCTCATTCATTGTGTGTTATAAGTGACAACATGCACTGATAGCTCATAAGGTAAGCCGCACATATATAGACTCTGATGCAGACTGGATGTAGGGTAAGCCGCACATATATAGACTCTGATGCAGACTGGATGTAAGGTAAGCCGCACATATATAGACTCTGATGCAGACTGGATGTAAGGTAAGCCGCACATATATAGACTCTGATGCAGACTGGATGTAGGGTAAGCCGCACATATATAGACTCTGATGCAGACTGGATGTAAGGTAAGCCGCACATATATAGACTCTGATGCAGACTGGATGTAAGGTAAGCCGCACATATATAGACTCTGATGCAGACTGGATGTAAGGTAAGCCGCACATATATAGACTCTGATGCAGACTGGATGTAAGGTAAGCAGCACATATATAGACTCTGATGCAGACTGGATGTAAGGTAAGCCGCACATATATAGACTCTGATGCAGACTGGATGTAAGGTAAGCCGCACATATATAGACTCTGATGCAGACTGGATGTAAGGTAAGCCGCACATATATAGACTCTGATGCAGACTGGATGTAAGGTAAGCCGCACATATATAGACTCTGATGCAGACTGGATGTAAGTTAAGCAGCACATATATAGACTCTGATGCAGACTGGATGTAAGGTAAGCCCCACATATATAGACTCTGATGCAGACTGGATGCAAGGTAAGCCGCACATATATAGACTCTGATGCAGACTGGATGTAAGGTAAGCCGCACATATATAGACTCTGATGCAGACTGGATGTACGGTAAGCCGCACATATATACTCTGATGCAGACTGGATGTAAGGTAAGCCGCACATATATAGACTCTGATGCAGACTGGATGTAAGGTAAGCCGCACATATATAGACTCTGATGCAGACTGGATGTAAGGTAAGCCACACATATATAGACTCTGATGCACACTGGATGTAAGGTAAGCCGCACATATATAGACTCTGATGCAGACTGGATGTAAGGTAAGCCGCACATATATAGACTCTGATGCAGACTGGATGTAAGGTAAGCCACACATATATAGACTCTGATGCACACTGGATGTAAGGTAAGCCGCACATATATAGACTCTGATGCAGACTGGATGTAAGGTAAGCCGCACATATATAGACTCTGATGCAGACTGGATGTAAGGTAAGCCACACATATATAGACTCTGATGCAGACTGGATGTAAGAAGTAGCATTACACAAAATAAGTACAAAACCTGTAAAAATAATTCCAAATTTCTTTTCATTATGATGCTGACCGGACACGATAAAATTGTATTAAAACATAAGCCCTTGAAAATGTATCTATCCATTGAAGTTTAATCAGGCCTTGACCATGGCATGGCATCATTCCATTCACAACACCTTGTTTTATTCCAAATACATCCATTAATGGAGCAATACAGTTTTAGCCCCGCCCCGCCAATCTGTAGCTAAGCTCCACCCATGCTTCACTCGTGTTGGGATCGATCGATCTCTAACTCCCTGACTATCAATTTCCAGAAAACTATACAGGTAAGCTGTTGAATATTTTGAAACTAATTTGACTGGGTGCTGTTACTGCTTATGGCAGTAACAGTGCCCAGTCAAATTAGTTTCAAAATATTCAACAGTATGTTTATTAAATAGTAAAGACATACAATTCATACAACAAAGCTTACTACATCATCAATTCTGCATTCGTGACGAATTTATGTACGTCATTAACCCTTTAACCCTTGAATTTGTTCAAATAAATTTAAATTTTCTCATAGAAAACGTCCATTTGCAGACAAATAGAAGACTATTTTTGAAAATTTACCACTGGAATGTCTGGCTTGGTTATCGAGCCAGTAATCCCAGTGGTAAATTTTCAAAAATAGTTTTCTATTGGTCTGAAAATCATCATTCCTCAAGACCACTGCAGAGGCCGTTTTTAGCTGATATGAGCATTAAAGGGTTAATGGCATCCTACATGTCACGTAGTTGATTATGACATCATATGATTGATGGATAAACATGAAAGGTCCATTTAACATGATGAAGAGCACCTGCATGTGAAAGCGCATTGATAAGCAATACAGTTTTTAGTCAGGAAAGGTGTCAACATTGAATCAGGTTGTTGTAATCTCGCAACCAGAACGCCTTATCTGCTAGTATAACATTAATGAGATAATCCGCCTAACAGAACACCTTATCTGATTCAATAGAATTCCGGGAGTCAGTAAATATAAAGCCAGGAGAGGATGTCATTGTATAAATCTGTTATCCGTGCTGCAAAGTAACCTCAAGAAAAGGGGACTCGGTACACTCTGCGGGGTTAGAATTTCACAAAATACCTGTACGAAACTACTAGTCCTCAAATAATTTTATATGTCCGTTATCAATTACAATCACATTAAATGTTCATTAATTATCATGGCAGATAGGCATATTTTATGGTTCAAGCAGTTCCGGGTTGGGTGTCACTGCTCACATAGTAATCAGATGGACAGAAATGGTTTCTCATCAACTCCTTTTCAAAGATTTGTTTTGTTTACGAGACTTTTAGAGATAAGAACAAAATACTTTCCACTAAGTTGTACAAGAATTTCAGTAGTCCGTCGGACTGGTTTAGTCATGATGAGCACTAGTCCGTACAATTATCTACTAGTCTCGGACTAGCAGACTAGTGTGAAATTCGATCCCTGCTCAGATCAAGTATAGACCAGAGGAAGCTAAAGATTTTGGCTGCGGACAAAACAGCGGTAAAATGCAAAGAAGGATTGATTGCGGTTAAATGATTAGTCCGTGGGCTGTAGGGGCCCACCTGGATACCCCCCCAACTAATTGACGAAACTATATTTTTCTAACAGCTTTCGATGTCCTCTTTAAGATTATGTATGTTAACATGTGATAAACTGGGACTCAATAAGGTTTTTGATGGGTTATATTAGAGCTAATACCCACAGTGAAGCAGACCATATTAAGGGGTAGGGGTATTAAAAACTGAGATATTTTTTGATAGAATCATTGTACATTGGTGATCGACCACTCAAAATGTTGCGTATAGTATCGTCTACGATAGAATATGGGTTACATGCAAATCGGTTTCATAATGAGATCGGCAGAGGTCAAAAGGTCACAAACATTCGCCACAGCTTAAAATCTAGCAACTGTATGTTGCTATCACCGACCAAGCACCAGTAAAGGAACATTCTAGTTTTAACAGCTTAAGATTGATCAAAAGGCACCATTTGACAAATATAATGAGTAAATGTTTACTCATTTAATAGAATTTGTTGCTATGACAACTGACAGCATGGCCAATTTTTGAGAATCGATGAAAATGCATTCATTGTAAACTAATTAAGTAGATTTTCATAGAATCAGTGTAGATTGGTGATCGACCACTCAAAATGTTGTTTATAGTATCATCCACGATTGCATATGGTTTCCATGCAAATCAGTTTCATAATGAGGCCGGAAGAGGTCAAAAGGTCAGAAATCTTCGCCACAGCTTAAAATCAAGCAACTGTATGTTGCTATCACTGACTAAGCACCGCTAAAGGAACATTCTAGTCTTAACAGCTTAAGATTGATTAAAAGGCACCATTTGGCAAAGACAATGAGTAAAAGATTACTCATTTAATAGAATATTGTTACTATGACAACTGACAGAATAGCCAATTTTTGAGAATCGATGAAAAATGTAATCATTGTAAACTAAACATGAAATGAGCATATCATCGAATCGAAATTGTGTAAAGTAATTGCTTTACATATAGATGGATCCTATATGCTAATCAAGCAACAAATACGGCATCAGGAGTAAAAGATCAAAGAAGTAAGATGTAATTAGAAAGCATTTGATCAATAACAGAATATGCCACTGTAAAAGAGTGTCTAAGAATGTCCAAAAAGGATGTTGGGCAGAAATATGCCATAACGAACTTTGATCTAGGCGTGTGTATGAAAGCTTAGCCTATGATATGGAAAGGCCTAGACTACTACAAGGATCACATAGTTATGATTGGTACTTTTCATTTGGCATGCGCCTATATGAAAATCATATAGGAAAGAAGATGAGTGATTTGGATTCACTGAGATTCTACTAGAATCTGGCCTGATGTCTTCTGGATCTATTAAAGGTGTGCTGTCTGGTACAAATTATAGTCGGGCCATCTACTGCCACAAAGCAATGGCTGAAGGTCTTGAACGATAGCTACTCTTCAAATACCATTCTACGAAAGGGTCAAATTATTAGAGAATTTGCCACCAAATTCATTGGCAAAAGTAACCACATTATTGGAAGTAAGAACCAAAGAGAAGTTCGAACTATTGTCAAATGATACAGCATTTCATTCATATCTAAATGACTACTCAGACTTGCGACTGCGAGTTAGCAATGGCGAATTAGGTAAGACTGCCCAGTTTTGGTTATCTTACATGGACCACGTTTGGTTGCTGTGGTCGCTCCTAAATGCCGTTAAGACAAACAATTACAATCTGTACGGAACATGTCGCAATCGAATGGCCGACCTGTTCTTTAGTTTTGATGGGCAGAATTATGCATGGTATCTTACCTACTTTTCTGTTTTCTTGGCAAGCAAAGAAGAATCACACCCTGGAGCAATGGAGCTGATTAAGCTAGGTGCTATAAGTTTTGTAAGATCCGCTGTGCCTGGAAATTTGTGGGCAGTATACAACACAATAGAGGAGACATTTAGGAAGCACACAAAATCGCATGCATGAGCAGGAGGAAGCGTGGCTGGCGTATCTGTTATCTTGAATAACTATGATGCACATCAACGTTGGGAGAAAGACGGCACATGAATGAGCAAGAGATGTGGAAACCATGCTCCAAATGGAAGATATGACAGACGAGACAGATAGGAACAATAGACATCGGGATGTCCGTCCTTCACAGGTATGCAAAAGTGAGGCAGCCACTGTAATAGTAATGGAGTCCGTAGAAAGCTTCATGAACCCTTTCAGTTTCGATTATAATGATAAGCTGTTCTGTTTTGGGGCTGGTGCTCCTGCACTTACCCATATCCAAACTGATATCATGGCTGCTGAGTCAATTGTGAAACCGGCCAAAGAGACTTTTATAACTGAGAGACTTGAAAGGAATACAGATTTATTTGAACCAATAAAAAAGCAAAAATGGAAAACAAGCCATAGAATCTGACAACGAAGAAACAGACACAATTATGTGTTATTCTCTATTGGCTATGCTTTTGTGCGTATCAGACGTTCACCTAGCAATGCAGTTTTAATTCTCCTGTACTATGCCCAAATCATGAAGACACACGTATTACTTGATACTGGTTCTGAAAACAATCGAAAGCTGTTGGGCATTTCAAGATTGGCTAAGTATTTTACACCGCTTTACTGTTCTGCCCTTTTGGGTCTTCATGCCGTCACCAAATGTGATACAACCATTAGTGAGTCGTGGGACATCACAGAGAATAAACGAAATCAAGGATTTCTTTTTTCACGAGAGAGTTGATACTTACCTCCCTAATACTTTTTGATATTGCTAAATATCGGCGTTCACTCAATAAATACTCAGAATAAAAACAGTTAAGTGCCCCTACTGGGCAGGTAGACAGAGGGTAGTCCGGCGGATGCCAGCCCCACCACCGCGCATGCGCCGACTACTACTTCCTCTGACTAATTTATTGGCTGACACACATGCAACTATTAAGAGCCTGAAGACCGAGCCTCTGTGGGGTAGAGAGGCCGGGTCCGTATCTAGGGAGGTAAGTATCAACTCTCTCGTGAAAAAATAAATCCTTGATTTCGTTTATTTCACTTCAAGAGTATACTTACCTCCCTAATACTTTTTGATATTGCCAGAATTCGACAGGGAATTCGGCGGGCGAGGTCAAAAGACCAGCTCTTCCCTATGCGCTTTCACGCGTTCAAGGCACTTAAATGTCTGAAACTGTGTGAAAACACAGTCAGGATTTGATGAACATCGGCTAACACCAACCGATGGATGAGATGACCGAATGTCATATGCGCTCCCCCCCCCCTCCTTCCTGGAAGGAAGACTAGAATGACCTCAATGTCCTATACGCTCTCTACGTACCAGTGCCATGTACTATAGGACAGAGACGAAAAGGCTCCATTTTCGTATACTCTCAATGATGAACCACATCAAAACACAAACCATCACCATATTAATAACAACGGGTAACGTGACAATACAATCAATAATGAACAACACATGAACAAGACTGACCTTGTTGAACTTGGCACCTGTCATCCTCTTCCCAGTGGAGAAGACCGATGCAGTCCCAAAAAGTGGTTGTTACCATTAGTTAATTGTGAAGTATATAAGCAATGAGGAAACCCTCCTCAAAAAACATACAAGCGATTATTTTTTCTAAATCGACAAGGCGAGAGGATTCGAGGTGTCACGGAGATAATGGTCTGTAAAACTTGACTCACAGTGCCACTGAGCCACGGACATAATGTCATCCACAGGGACCCCATTAAATAGGGCAGTGGTAGTCACTACGCCGCGGACACTGTGAGCCTTGGCTATGTCAACCTGCTTACCAGTGGCGGATTTATGACAAAATTGGATACACTCTACAATCCACCTGGAAATGGTGTCCTTAGACGCCCTGCCATGGGGTTCAATATATGACAACCATAACGCTGACTGATCGGTCCGCCACTCCGAAGTACGCTGTTTGTACCGAAGTAGCGCCCGAACGGGACACCATGCTTTAGAATTAGGATCATATCTAGTTAAAGCAGGCAAAAAAATAGGTTGACCTGGATATTTCAGACTGATTCTTAGCTAAGAAATTAATCCTAGGTAATAACTTAAGGCCTTCCCCTGTAACCACAAAACGGTCATCCTCGGCTGATAAGGCATGAATCTCACTCCTACGCCTAGCCGAGGCCGCAGCAATTAAAAATACAGTTTTAAGAGTTAACAGTTTCATAGAAATGGAACTAAGTGGTTCAAAAGGCTTATCACCTAGTACCTGAAGCACTAGCGATAAACTCCAAGAAGGAATCACCGGGGGATTCCTTGGTCTTAGATTGCCCATGCCTTTAATTAATACATTTAATGTATTTACTTCATCACTTCCCCTCTTAGCCAAGCAAGGAATAACAGACATTAAAGCTGACTTATAACCAGCAATAGAGTTAGGCTTGAGGCTATAGGCATCATACAGGTGACAGAGGAAATCAGCTACTACCTGAATAGATGAATCCATTGGATCAATACATCTTTTTGAGCACCACTCTGCAAATCTGTTGATTTTATAATTATATGCTATGGAGGTTGACACCCTCCTGGCTTTGGCCATAAACATGGCTGCTTGCTCAGAAAAGCCCTCCTTAATTCTAGATCCCTTGACAACATCCACGCAGTCAATCTGAACATTGACGGATTGTTGTGAAGGGCCTTGCCCTGGAAGATAATGTCGTCCATCAGAGGCAGAGGAACCGGATTGCAGACCAGAAGGTCCAGCAGATCCATATACCATGATCGGCTTAGCCAATCCGGGGCGATCAGAAGCACTTGGCCTTCCTCCTGTCTGATTTTCTGAAGAATTTTTGGAATCAGGATTGCTGGAGGGAATGCGTATGCATACATTCCCCCCCCCCCCCCCAGCTGATAGCTAACGCATCTGTTGCGAAAGCGCTTGGATCTGGAATCGGAGACGTACGTCGTCATCTTCGCATTCTTCTTTGTTGCGAACAAATCGATGTTGGGCTTCCCCCAATGGTCGAACAGACGATCCGCCACACATTGATTTAGTTGCCATTCCGTCGGTAAAACACTCATCCTTCGGCGCAATGAGTCTGCTAGCAGATTTAACCTTCCCGGAATATGAACTGCTTTCAAGGTAATGCTGTGATCCAGGCACCAACAAAGCAGTTCCCATGTCATGATACAGAGACTGGGCGACTTCGTTCCGCCCTGGCGGTTTATGTAAGTCACAACTGTTGAGTTGTCTGAACGAATAAGAACAATCTTGCCCTGAACTTTCTGTAAGAAATGTTCCAGGCCCAGGACTACTGCTCTTAGCTCCAGTAGATTGATATGTTCCTTTGACTGTTCCAGATTCCAAAGCCCTGATATCGTGGATTCTTCCAGGCAAGCTCCCCAGCCCTCCATCGATGCATCTGTATACACAGTCACCTGAGGGTGGGGAGGGGTTAGCATAACCCTCACCAAGAGATTCTCCGTGTTCAACCACCATTGCAGGTGGTGAATCAGAGGCGCCAACACTGACACGTTCGAGTCCAGTGAACCTGTACTCTGGGTCCATTGTGTCATGAGAAATAACTGGATCGGCCGCCTGCGCAAGGCGGCCTGAGGAATGACCGGTTCCAATGAAACCATCAACCCCAGCATTCTCAAGTAAACCCGTGCCAGGACATGACGACTGTCGCACACTGACTGAATTACTGAGATGAGTTTCTGAACTCTCTCCTGAGTAGGATAAACATATCCTGTCCCTAGATCGAAGAACATCCCCAGGTAAACAAACTTCTGGGATGGAGTCAGCTCTGATTTTTGAAAATTTATCATCCAGCCTAAATCCGTGAGAGTTTTCAAAACAATCTCCAGATTGGCCGATAAACATTCCTGGTTGTGTGCTTTTAACAGCCAGTCGTCTATGTACGTGTGGACTGCTATGCTTCTCCTGCGGAGGTATGCAGTGATCGCAAGAACCACACGGGTGAAAACCCGAGGAGTGGTGGAAATTCCGAAGGGTAACACCCTGAATTCCCACTGTCTGCCCTGGAATGCAAATCTCAGGAAGCGACGGAAACTCCTCGCTATGGGAATGTGGAAATAAGCATCCTTCAAATCTATTGAAGCTGTCCACATTCCCCTCTCTAACCCCGCGAACACCGAGCGCACAGTCTCCATCTTGAAACTGGGCGTCTCTATGAACTTGTTCAACGGCTTGAGGTTGAGAATTGGTCTCCACCCTCCGGTGTTTTTTGTTACTAAGAACACGGTTGAATAGAAGCCCGGACACTTTTGTGCCGGTTGAATAGCTCCTTTTTGCATGAGGGAATTTATTTCCTCCTCGATACACAACCTTTGATCTGGATCTCTCGGATTTGGAGTCCAGATTGGCACTAGAGACAGTCGCGACGGCGGGCCTGTCATCCAATTGGGATGATACCCGACTGTAAGCCATCGCAAGACTAAACGGTCCTGAGTCAACCGTTCCCACTCTTGCATGTGGTTGGCCAAACGGCCTCCCACCGGTCCACCTAGGGAGAGAGGTGGACATAAGGAGTGCAAGAGTGGCACTGTCTCCTTCGCCAGAAACACCGGAGTGGTTCTCACCGCGGTAACCGGCCCATCAGGCACGATTACCACGACCAGATCCTCGTGCGCCATGCCCAGCACCGCGCGCACCTCGGTGCCAGAACGGGAGCCTGGCCGCGCATCTTCCCCCAAAGCCGTGCGGTCATCCACGCTCGGCTTGGGTACCACACCGTACCTCTGGTAGTCCAGGGGCACGATGCGGCAGCGCCTTGCTACCTCGCGAGGGGCCTTCGCGAGACGCCCATTCGCCTTAATGGACGTCTCCGCCGCCTCAAACATGTCAATGACATGCTCTGCCAGCGGCAGAGATGGCATGGTGCTAGCAGTGGCCTTACCAGCTAACCACGGCCGGTGGTCACACTGGCTAGCCGACTGCTCCACAGGCAGATCTGGCCTGACACTTACCAGCCACTGGCAAGCGTCTGACCAATCCTCTTCCGTGGCTAGCTGCGAGCGCTCTACAAGACGGGGGCCTTCGTCTTCCTCCTGAGCGCCAGCAACAGAGCTTGACGGCGGATATGCTGATACCCCTGGAAAGCCAGACAAAACATGCGGGCCTGAAAGAACAGGTATGTTAAATTGAATGGCCTGACCAGGAGCAGGCGCTGTGGTAGAGCGCGGGGCAGATACCGCCCCACCACGGCCCCGGCCAGCACCAGCGATACTCTCGACAAGCCGAGGTATGCGGTAAAGCTGACCATCAGCATCGGCCAGGGCCACCTTCTGCGCCGTGAACTCTACTCCTGCGTGAGTAGAGCCATGGAACATGTCGCCTGTATTCCCCGCGAGGGGTGCACAGACGTCATAATCCATGGCCACGTCCCCAGAAGGCGACCCTAACAGGTAATCCTCTTCCTCCTCCTGGCCAGAAAGATTAGACTCCGGGTCAGCAAAGAGAGCTAACTCGGACTGGCCAGGAAAGGTGCCATAGGAGGTACTGGCACCCGCGGCGTGCGGATACCCCTGGACTGATAAGCAGTCCCCGGGTTCCAGCGACAGCCGTCCACGACCCCTCGGCGCGGCACCAAGCCTGCTGCCAGGGTCGTGGATCGCCCCCACTAATGGGGCCACCTCTGAATCGTCGAACAACGGAACCAGCCTATGGAAAGGTGATTCAGAGGTGGGGATTACCTGCTCGGAAGCAGATGCCGAGGACGACAAAGGATTTGGTCCAGGAAGCATGCCACGTAGCAACTCAGGAACCAAATCCTTTATCGTCCTCTTCATCTCTCCCAACATCTCGGTCCGGAAGGCCTCCATGTCCACCGCGGACGCGGGCTTCCTCTTACCCTTTTTACCTAGACCCTCTCTCTTCTGCTTCCTCTCCTCCTCCACAACCTTGTCCTTCGCCTGTAAAGATGGAAATTCAGACATTAAGTCGCCCCCCCCAATGCTTGCATACATCACACTTAAGCAATGGTCCACAGGGACTGCAACCAAAGCAAAGGTGGGGCACAAAACGATCCTTCAAGAAACGTCCACATGACGAACAACCAGGTCTCTGAAACAGGACAAAGGACGAGGACAATGAGTAATTTTGTTAAGGTTAGAAACTCAAAACCAAATTAAAAGAGAGGGAAATGATCATAAAGATCAATAATTGAGCAAAACCAGCTTTGGACAAAACATTAATTGTTAATAAATAGCAAGGCTGATTATGACGTCATGATCCCATGACAGAAATAAATCGATCCGAACCAACAAGGTGTGCAGACGAATTGTATACATAACCAGAACATGTTAGAATGGTTATTCAGACTACACCACCATCAGATACACAACGATAACAATGGCAATCAAAGTTAATTTTCTTTACATAATTAACCTCACCTCATATCATTACTTAGATATCTGATACCTTGTATAAACAAACCATCCAACGTGATGAACTGGAGCACTCCACCAACTGTACGCTTCTTAACTCTCTCCACCTCATTGGGGAAGGAATTGGATCAAGAGGGCAAAGTGAGAAGACCTTTATACTAGGCCTCCGACTCACTGGACATAAAAATCTTGGTTAGATAACCTAACAGTATAGTAGGAAATGGAACCTTGGTGGAGAGAAACAAAACCTCAGATGCTGTGATGTCCATTACATATCCTCACAAAGACCTGTGGACATAAACCCAGAGAGAGATTAGTCTTATATAGCACCATGTTGAAATAAAACAACTAAAACAGGCGCTTATCACAGTAAACGCGAGTCCCGGAAACACATTACACCGGGGAAAACTCGCTAGAATATATTAGAAATCACCTGATATAAAGATCCGGCGCCATCCTCCGGCGAAGCCACTTTCTCTGACATATCCAGGTTCTTTATTTTCTAATATATAAACACTCTTAAGGCTTATTAAGTCGCGTTGAACAGTGAAAATTGCACAAAGCATAAAACATGTGTTCTCTCTGCCAATAAATTAGCAAAGAGGAAGTAGTAGTCGGCGCATGCGCGGTGGTGGGGCTGGCATCCGCCGGACTACCCTCTGTCTACCTGCCCAGTAGGGGCACCTAACTGTTTTTATTCTGAGTGTTTATTGAGTGAACGCCGATATTTAGCAATATCAAAAAGTATTAGGGAGGTAAGTATACTCTTGAAGTGAAATCTCTTTCTTCAATTAGAGGATTTCACCTGCGGAATGTACAAGATTACTCCCATAACAAACGTTGACACACTTCGTTTCTCAATGTTAATGGCAAAATGTGATGATGCAGAGAAAAATATCAATCCCAAGAAAAACGTTGACTTATCCACCTTAGCTCCCCCGAGAGTTTGCCTCCGCGTGCACATAAAGAGGCTTACATATCAGGTAGCTATTTGGAAGCGATCCCATGTACCACAGCCATACATCCCTGAACCCACTGAGAATAATGGCTGGACTGTATAGAGTGAATAGTGACTCGAGCCAAGTGGTGTGATTCGATGATATGTTCATTTCAAGTTTAGTTTACAATGATTGCATTTTTCATCGATTCTCAAAGATTGGCTATACTGTCAGTTGTCATAATAACACTATTTTATTATATGAGTAAACTTTTACTCATTATATTTGTCAAATGGTGCCTTTTGATCAATCTTAAGCTGTTAAAACTAGAATGCCGGTGCTTGGTCAGTGATGGCAACATACAGTTGCTTGATTTTAAGCTGTGGCGAAGATTTCTGACCTTTTGACCTCTTCCGGCCTCATTATGAAACTGATTTGCATGGAAACCATATGCAATCATGGATGATACTATAAACAACATTTTGAGTGGTCGATCACCAATCTACACTGATTCTATGAAAATCTACTTAATTAGTTTACAATGAATGCATTTTCATCGATTCTCAAAAATTGGCCATGCTGTCAGTTGTCATAGCAACAATATTCTTTTAAATGAGTAAACATTAATCATTATATTTGTCAAATGGTGCCTTTTGATCAATCTTAAGCTGTTAAAACTAGAATGTTCCTTTACTGGTGCTTGGTCGGTGATAGCACCATACAGTTGCTAGATTTTAAGCTGTGGCGAATATTTGTGATATCTCAGTTTTTAATACCCCTACCCCTTAATATGGTCTGCTTCACTGTGGGTATTAGCTCTAATATAACCCATCAAAAACCATATTGAGTCCCAGTTTATCACATGTTAACATACATAATCTTAAAGAGGACATCGAAAGCTGTTAGAAAAATATAGTTTCGTCAATTAGTGGGGGGGTCATCCAGGTGGGCCCCTCCAGCCCACGGACTAGATGTTCTTACTACTACAGCCGCAGAATACAGTACCTCATCATGATCACAGCAACAATGAGTAGATCCACCTATCAGGAATAGACCTGGTTTTTACAAATTATTAGCCAATAGATTAGCCAACCACCCTTTTTCTTAGCCAAATCTTATGTATTTTAGCCAATGTATTCCTAAGTCTACAATCCATCAACATCAAGTCAGCCTTTGAACTGAACGCTACATTGTACATACCAAATACAAGACTATGTTGAATATTTTGAAACTAATTTGACTGAAAGCTAAGGCAGCAACAGCTTTCAGTCAAATTAGCTTCAAAATATGCAACAGTTGGCCTATATGCGGGCTTTTGATCCGAGATATTAGGATTTCAGGGTTTATTTGTTCACAATAAAAACATAATATACGTACTAGTCACATAAATATTTATCTTAAGACTTTCTTCAAAGTTAAATTTAATGATTCTCTACTTAGAAATTCTGTAAAATAATATGATTTTAATCATTAGCCAAATATTTAGCCAATATTGATTTCTATTAGCCAGATCTCGATTTTACTAGCATTTGGCTAATTGGCGAATGGGTAGTTCGGTCCCTGACCTATTAGAACACATTACCTGGTGTTACAGTAATAATAAAACAATCCACTTATGAGACTATGTTACCTGGTAATACACTATTAATGAGTCTATCCATCAACCAGAACACCTTCTCTTCATCTCTAATGATCAACAGCAGCATACCAGCGATAAAATTCAAACCCTGTAAGAACAAAGTTATACACACATCTCGGCCTGTGCATACTCATTTCATATCAAAATCACTGTATCAACCGCATTGATCAAACATAAACCCTTTACCCCTTTAACTTTGTTCAAGAAAATTGCAATTATCTCCTAACCCCGTCCATTTACAGACCAAGAAGACTAGTTTCCAAAAATTTACAACTGAAATGCCTGGCTCGGTTATTGAAATATTTACAACTGAAATGCCTGGCTCGGTTATTGAAATATTTACAACTGAAATGCCTGGCTCGGTTATTGAAATATTTACAACTGAAATGCCTGGCTCGGTTATTGAAATATTTACAACTGAAATGCCTGGCTCGGTTATTGAAATATTTACAACTGAAATGCCTGGCTCGGTTATTGAAATATTTACAACTGAAATGCCTGGCTCAGTTATTGAAATATTTACAACTGAAATGCCTGGCTCGGTTATTGAAATATTTACAACTGAAATGCCTGGCTCGGTTATTGAAATATTTACAACTGAAATGCCTGGCTCGGTTATTGAAATATTTACAACTGAAATGCCTGGCTCGGTTATCAAAATATTTACAACTGAAATGCCTGGCTCGGTTATTGAAATATTTACAACCGAAATGCCTGGCTCGGTTATTGAAATATTTACAACTGAAATGCCTGGCTCGGTTATTGAAATATTTACAACTGAAATGCCTGGCTCGGTTATTGAAATATTTACAACTGAAATGCCTGGCTCGGTTATCTAAATATTTACAACTGAAATGCCTGGCTCGGTTATTGAAATATTTACAACTGAAATGCCCGGCTCGGTTATCTAAATATTTACAACTGAAATGCCTGGCTCGGTTATCTAAATATTTACAACTGAAATGCCTGGCTCGGTTATTGAAATATTTACAACTGAAATGCCTGGCTCGGTTATCTAAATATTTACAACTGAAATGCCTGGCTCGGTTATCGAAATATTTACAACTGAAATGCCTGGCTCGGTTATCAAAATATTTACAACTGAAATGCCCGGCTCGGTTATCGAAATATTTAGCAAACGCTATGTATACATTTAGTGCAGCGTGACATTTCTAACAACAGCTGAGGAAATCTAAGCACACAGACTTTGCTAACTTTATTTCATTCTTGGACAGAAAGTGTGTCTATGTGAATGTTGCTTTCGTAGTTAAATAACAATACTGAAAGCCTTGGTCTGATTGAGCGGATAACAATTGGATAAAGTTGTTGCTGCCTTTCTCAGCAATAACTTGCTGTCAAATTGATCTTCAAATCTGCAGCACGTGTCAATTCACCTTTCCAGAGTATCCATCCATCATCTGACCTCATATGACGTCATAATCAGTTCAGCGTGTGTATGATGACATCACAATCATTACGTCACAAAAGTGTTCCATATAGACCGTCATCAAATCTCAAATACTCCGACACGTTGTATGAATTGTATGTCTTTGTAATTCTTTGCTATTTAATAAACATGCTGTTGAATATTTTGAAACCAATTTGACTGGGCGCTGTTGCTGTTGCCTTAGGCAGCAACAGCACCCAGTCAAATTAGTTTCAAAATATTCAACAGCTAATCTGTGTGGGGGTTTTTACTTGATAGTCAGGGTGTTCAGAGATCGATCGATCCCAACACGAGGGAGGTGTGGGTGGAGCTTAGCTAGAGATGGGTGGGAAATAGCTAAACCAGGAAAGGTCCGTTGAAAGCTATGATGATTATTTAGAATAATACGTGTCTTCAAATTCTTATCGAATCTCTAGCAAGTCACACTTTTATTACCTACGTTACCATGCCTACATAATTATTTGACTGAAAGTTGTTCATGCGATTAACAGCAATAACGTGAAGGATAATTTTGTTAAAATATATAACAGCTTTCTCAAATTTTGTCCTGAAAATTGATACGCCTGCACTGAACAATATTGAAATATGTGCTGTCGAGATAGTCGTCAATCCGTCCTACTTACTCTCAGTTAGTACCGAGAATAGACTCAAATAATCCAGACATTACATGGAAAATGGCATCCAAACATTGCATGTCAGGTAGATATCAATCATGGGACTCACCAAATATTGCAATTATCATGCAGATGTCCGAAGCTGGTTATTGATGGATGAGAACTTTAATGAGATGTTAAAAAGCAAATAATGGAGGGAACCGATCTGTCACTCAATTATCTGACGTCAGTCTGTCAGAAAAGTGTGTCTGAATTAGGGAACTTACAATTTAACACTTTGATGGTTAACATTAGCTTAAAAAATTTTTAATTTTGCTTAATAAATGTCCATTTACAGGGCAAGAGACCATTTTTGAAGATTTACCAGTGAAATGACTGGCTCGGTTATCAAGCCAGTCATTCCAGTGGTAAATTTTCAAAAAAAGTCCTCTCTTGGCCTGTAAATGGACATTCCTCAAGACCACTGCAGAGGCCGGTTTTGGCAGGCTTGGCCATCAAAGGGATAATAAACATTCTGTTGAATGGGCAGCAACAGACCCCCGGTTAAATTAGTTTCAAAATATTAAACAGCTTACATGTATGATGCTCATGAGGATGAACGATGATGTACTGTATTCTGTGGCTGCAGTAGTTTGCTGTTGCAATTATTCCTTCTCTTTTGGACACTGTTTCTTATCCTCAGCTCCTGCAGGTTCTTCTTGGTTCTCAGTGTACCCAGTCATGCCGCTTTCAGAGCTGTACATAGAGGTTCTTCATGGTTTTCAGTGTACCCAGTCCTGCTTCTTTCAGAGCTGTACATAGAGGTTCTTCATGGTTTTCAGTGTACATAGTCATGCCTCTTTCAGAGATGTACATAGCAGGTTCTTCATGGTTCAAGTGTACCCAGTCATGCCTCTTTCAGAGCTGTACATAGCAGATTCGTCATGGTTCCCAGTGTACCCAGTCATGCCTCTTTCAGAGCTGTACATAGCAGATTCTTCATGGTTCTCAGTGTACCCAGTCCCACCTCTTTCAGAGCTGTACATACATGTAACAGGTTCTTCTTGGTTCCCAGTGTACCCAGTCCCGCCTCTTTCAGAGCCGTACATAGCAGGTTCTTCATGGTTCCCAGTGTACCCAGTCATGCCTCTTTCAGAGCTGCACATAGCAGGTTCTATATGGTTTCAGTGTACCCAGTCCCGCCTCTCAAAGCTGTACATAGCAGGTTCATGATTCTCAGTGTACCCAGTCATGCCTCTTTCAGAGCTGTATATAGCAGGTTCTTCTTGGTTCCCCGTGTACCCAGTCATGCCTCTTTCAGAGCTGTACATAGCAGGTTCTTCTTGGTTCTCAGTGTACCCAGTCCCGCCTCTTTCAGAGCTGTACATAGCAGGTTCTTCATGGTTCTTAGTGTACCCAGTCCTGTCACTTTCAGAGCTGTATTTAAGGGTCCAGCAGATTTGTGCAGTGTCACCCTCTGCAGACTGTGTAGCTGTTTGCTCCCGACGACAGCAGATTCCACGGCTTTCTGTGCAGGCCTGTTTAGTGGCATTTGCAGGTCATGGCCAAACATAGACCATCTTTACCAGACCACCTTCAGTTAAAGTGGGACCATAATGATTGCACATGGTATATAACGGACCATTGGAGATTCTGCTGTCCAGCCAGCAGCATTGTGTGATATTATGGAGGGAGATAATACAGTTGTGTTTGTGCTGGTCATGCTGACAGACGTCAAACTTATCTAGAGCCACCTTTCTGGTTGCCCAGTTGTTACAGTTGTACAGCATCAATGATACACTGGTCATACAAGTGTATTTTTGTGCCAGAGGGATCCTTGACCCGCAGATCGACAGTTTCCCGTGTCGCAAGGTCAGAGAAGTTACACATCAGTAAGCCATGGGCTTTGCTCTTCCTCCATTCCTCTCCCACACCCACAGCGAGTTGCCTTTATCGCTGACTACGCCTATCGCTGATAAGTGTACATGTACATGGGCATGCATAGTTAGCTTGAAATTGTGATTCTGGGAATTCATCGTTCAGTGTTCGAATTGAATCAAGCACATGTCTAAAGTGGGTGGAGCTTTATACGAAATGGGCAGAGCATAGCTAGAATGGATCCTTCTCTAGTGAGCTAAATAAAGGACTCTGCCTGTAAGTGACTGATAAACGATCATGCCTGTACAATGTAAGTGACTGATAAAGAATCATGCCTGTAAATGACTGATAAAGGACCCTGTCTGTAGGTGACTGATAAAGGACCTTGCCTGGAATTGACTGATAAAAGACCGTGCCCGTAAGTGACTGATAAAGGGCCCCGTCTGTAAGTGATGGATAAAGGATCCTGCCTGTAAGTCACTAAGTGATGGATAAAGGACCGTGCCTGTAAGTGTCTGATAAAGAACCCTGCCTGTAAGTGACTGATAAAGAACCCTGCCTGGAATTGACTGGTAAAAGACTGTGCCTGTACATGACTGATAAAGGACTGTGCCTGTAAGTGACGGATAAAGGACCATGCCTGTAAGTGACTGATATGGAATGTACTTGTGAATGATAAAGGACCCTGCCTGTACGTGACTGACAAAGGATCATGCCCTTAAGTGACTGATAAAGGACCCTGTCTGTAAGTGACTGATAAAGGACCATGCCTGTAAGTGACTGATAAAGAACTGTGCCCGTAAGTGACTGATAAAGGGCCCCGTCTGTAAGTCACTAAGTGATGGATAAAGGACTGTGCCTGTAAGTGTCTGATAAAGAACCCTGCCTGTAAGTGACTGATAAAAGACTGTGCCTGTAAGTGATGGATAAAGGACCATGCCTGTAAGTCACTAAGTGATGGATAAAGGACTGTGCCTGTAAGTGTCTGATAAAGAACCCTGCTTGTAAGTAACTGATAAAGGACTGTGCCTGTAAGTGATGAATAAAGGACCATGCCTAAAAGTCACTAAGCGATGGATAAAGGACCCTGTCTGTAGGTGACTGATAAAGGACCTTGCCTGGAAGTGACTGATAAAAGACCCTGCCTGTACATGACTGATAAAGGACTGTGCCCGTAAGTGACAGATAAAGGACCATGCCTGTAAGTGACTGATATGGAATGTACTTGTGACTGATAAAGGACCCTGCCTGTGACTGATAAAGGATCATGCCTGTAAGTGACTGACAGAGGACTGTGCCTGTAAGTGACTGATAAAGGACCATGCCTGTAAGTGACTGATAGAGGACCTTGCCTGTAAGTGACTGATAAAGAACTGTGCCTGTAAGTGACTGATAAAGGCCCCTGTCTGTAAGTGATGGAGAAAGGACCCTGCCTGTAAGTCACTAAGTGATGGATAAAGGGCCATGCCTGTAAGTGTCTGATAAAGAACCCTGCCTGTAAGTGACTGATAAAGGACTGTGCCTGTAAGTGATGGATAAAGGACCATGCCTGTAAGTCACTAAGTGATGGATAAAGGACTGTGCCTGTAAGTGTCTGATAAAGAACCCTGCCTGTAAGTAACTGATAAAGGACTGTGCCTGTAAGTGATGAATAAAGGACCCTGCCTGTAAGTCACTAAGTGATGGATAAAGGACCCGCCTGTAAGTCACTAAGTGATGGATAAAGGACCTTGCCTGTAAGTGACTGATAAAGAACTGTGCCTGTAAGTGACTGATAAAGGACTGTGCCTGTAAGTGATGGATAAAGGACCATGCCTGTAAGTCACTAAGTGATGGATAAAGGACCGTGCCTGTAAGTGTCTGAAAAAGAACCCTGCCTGTAAGTGACTGATAAAGAACCCTGCCTGTAAGTGACTGATAAGGGACTGTCCCTGTAAGTGATGGATAAAGGACCATGCCTGTAAGTGACTGATAAAGAACCCTGCCTGGAAGTGACTGATAAAGGACTGTGACTGTAAGTGATGGATAAAGGACAATGCCTGTAAATGACTGATAAAGGACCATGCCTGTAAGTGACTGATAAAGGACCATGCCTGTAAGTGACTGATAAAGGACTGTGCCTGTAAGTGACTGACAAAGGACCATGCCTGTAAGTGATTGATAAAGGACCCTGCCTGTGTGTGACTGATAAAGGACCATGCCTGTAAGTGACTAATAAAGGACTGTGCCTGTAAGTGATCGATAAAAGACCTTGCCTGTAAGTGACTGATAAAGGACCATGCCTGTAAGTGACTGATAAAAGACCCGACTGATAAAGGACCATGCCTGTAAGTGACTGATAAAGAACCGTGCCTGTAAGTGACTGATAAAGGCCCCTGTCTGTAAGTGACTGATAAAAAAAACCATGCCTGTAAGTGACTGATAAAGGACTGTGCCTGTAAGTGACTGATAAAGGACTGTGCCTGTGAGTGGCTGATAAAGAACTGTGCCTGTAAGTGATGGATAAAGGACCATGCCTGTAAGTGACTGATATGGAATGTACTTGTGACTGATAAAGGACCCTGCCTGTAAGTGACTGATAAAGGGTCATGCCTGTAAGTGACTGATAAAGGACCCTGTCTGTAAGTGACTGATGAAGGACCTTGCCTGTAAGTGACTGATAAAGGACCCTGCCTGCGACTGACTGATAATTATAAAGGACCCTGCCTGTAAGTGACTTATAAAAGACCATGCCTGTAAATGACTGATAAAGGACTGTGCCTGTGACTGATAATGGATGTTGCCTGTAAGTGACTGGTAAAGGATCATGCCTGTAAGTGACTGATAAAGGATCATGCCTGTAAGTGACTGATAAAGGATCATGCCTGTAAGCGACTGATAAAGAACCCTGCCTGTAAGTTACTGATAAAGAACCCTGCCTGTATGTTACTGATAAAGGACCCTGCCTGTAAGTGATGGATAAAGGACCCTGCCTGTAAGTCACTAAGTGACGGATAAAGTACCGTGCCTGTAAGTGACTGATAAAGAACCCTGCTTGTAAGTGACTGATAAAGGACTGTGCCTGTAAGTGATGGATAAAGGACCCTGCCTGTAAGTCACTAAGTGATGGATAAAGGACCATGCCTGTAAGTGACTGATAAAGAACCCTGCCTGTAAGTGACTGATAAAGGACTGTGCCTGTAAGTGATGGATGAAGGACCCTGCCTGTAAGTCACTAAGTGATGGATAAAGGACCCTGCCCGTTAGTCACTAAGTGATGGATAAAGGACCCTGCCTGTTAGTCACTAAGTGATGGATAAAGGACCCTGCCTGTTAGTCACTAAGTGATGGATAAAGGACCATGCCTGTAAGTGACTGATAAAGAACCGTGCCTGTAAGTGACTGATAAAGGACTGTGTCTGTAAGTGATGGATAAAGGACCATGCCTGTAAGTGATGGATAAAGGACCCTGCCTGTAAGTGACTGATAAAGGACCATGCCTCTAAGTGACTGATAAAGGACCATGCCTGTAAGTGACTGATAGAGGAGTGTGCCTGTAAGTGACTGATAAAGGACCATGCCTGTAAGTGACTGATAAAGGACTGTGCCTGTAAATGACTGATAAAGGACTGTGCCTGTAAGTGATGGATAAAGGACACTGCCTGTAAGTGACTGATAAAGGACTGTGCCTGTAAGTGATGGATAAAGAACCCTGCCTGTAAGTGACTGATAAAGGACTGTACCTGTGAATGATAAAGGACCCTGCTTGTAAGTGACTGATAAAGGATCATGCCTGTAACTGACTGATAAAGGACGCTGCCTGTAAGTGACTGATAAAGGATCATGCCTGTAAATGACTGATACAGGACCATGCCTGTAAGTGACTGATAAAGGACCATGCCTGTAAGTGACTGATAAAGGACCATGCCTGTAAGTGACTGATAAAGGGCTGTGCCTCTAAGTGACTGATATGGAATGTACTTGTCATAATCTATCAGTACAATACAACATTGGTGATGAGGTCAGCATCACTTTCACAATAATGAGTATGTTTTCAGCTGAACCATAACTCATACATCAGCATTAACTGCTAGTTATCTCAACGCCATACACACTTGCTATGCATTCAAAATCTATGGTAACCATAAAACTATCCTTCTGCATAGAATCTTTCAGTGATCAAACAGGAATAAAAATGCACAATTATTATATACATGTATGTATGTCCTATATAATAGTACATCATAGTAATTGCTGTGTGAAGAGACATAAGATGTTAAGCACTGTCTTTCAAATGTGACATCAGTTAACAAGTGATGCCTTTTGATTGTGTCATCATGGTTCAAGTCTGACCTGATGGGTGGTGGCGGGGTGTTTTACCTGACAGTACCCTGTATGCTGGTTCTTGTGAGCGAGTGCTGTTAGAACATGCTGCAGTGGTACACGCATGCTGTGAATATCCCCAGTCTCGGCAAAATATACATTCTCTGGAAATGTTCGTGGAATGTCTGTAAAGATAACCAAGACACAAAAATAATCCTTTGACTGTCAAAGTTGGTGATATCACTTTCTACTAATAGACCGTTTCATTTTTAGCTATGCCTCACATATCACTAGCTACGCTCCACCCACACCTCGCTCGTGTTGGGATCGATCGAACATTAACTCCCTGGCTATCAATTTCCAGAAAACTATACAGGTAACCTATTGAATATTTTGGAACTAATTTGACTGGGTGCTGTTGCTGCCTATGGCAGCAACAAGCATCCAGTTAAATTAGTTTCAAAATATTCAACAGCATGTTTATTAAATAGTAGAGGCATACAATTCGTACAACGTGTCGGACATGTATTAAGAGTTAAAGACGGGCCAAATATATGTATAATCATTTATGACGTAATGATTATGATGTCATCCTACATGCCACTTAGCCGATTATGACGTCATATGATCGATGGGCACTCTGGAAAAGTAAAGTGAATGTCTGTCCTTTAGCAGGCCAAGACAGGACTACTACTGTCAATATGCCACTAGAATGACTGGCTCGGTTATCTGTCTATTTACACATTTGTAGGTCTGTTTTTAATCTGCCTTTAAGGATTGACTGTATCTAGGGAATTTTTATCTTTTGAAACTGCCTATTTAAAATAGGGGTTGTTGACTTCAAGGACCGCCTGATGGACTGTGTCGTCATGGCGGTTGTTTGCCTTTATGTACACTGTCTGTCTTCAGGCAGCTCGCAGTCTTTGGACACCTCTCTGTCTTTATGGGGTGGGGGGGGGGGGCTGTATGTCTTTAGTGGCCACATTTTGCTGCTCTCCAAGACAGATATGTAAATCTGTTTCTGTTTCACATACGCTCTCTTTCTCTCTCTCTAACCTTCACCTAGGAGTCATCGTATCGGTCGCTGTGATTGGTTGAACAGGTGCCTTGTATCGATCACTGTGATTGGCTGAACATCTTTATTGTGTAAGGACTTCCTAACTAATGGTAATGGCTTATGAGATCTAGAGACAAAGGACCAATATTGAGTCACTGACATGGAATCTCAGTGTGATAATCTCTCAGTATAAAACAAGATACATATATGTGATGAATTACTATCACTTCAACACTTTAAATTTACCACTCTGATGTCAATATTCTATCTTTTAGTCAATACTAAAGAAACTGTTCTACATTTTCCAACAATCTTGGTAGACGATGTGAACTGTCCATGACAGCAACATTTTCCCCAAATTTTTTTTTTAATTAACACCAGTTCATCTTTTAATTTAATTTGAAAACTAAATGTTTTGACATGAGAGTGGTAAAAGCCACCTAAAGACGGCTTCTGCAGTTGTCTTATGAATGTCCATTCACAGGTCAAGAAGACCATTATAGAGATTTTACCATTGGAATGACTGATTCAAAAACCAGCCTAACCATTCAAGCTGTAAATTAAAAAAAACTCTTTCTATCATCCTGCAATTGAAAACTGATTATGCTGCAAGTAGCTGATAGGGATTAATGATGACAGGTGGTATGATTAAGCTTCAGGTAGCTGATAGGGATTAATAATGACAGGAGGTATGATGAAGCTTCAGGTAGCTGATAGGGATGAATGATGACAGGTGGTATGATTAAACCTCAGGTAGCTGATAGGGATGAATGATGACAGGTGGTATAATTAAGCTTCAGGTAGCTGATAGGGATGAATGATGACAGGTGGTATGATTAAGCTTCAGGTAGCTGATAGGGATTAATGATGACAGGTGGTATAATTAAGCTTCAGGTAGCTGATAGGGATGAATGATGACAGGTGGTATGATTAAGCTTCAGGTAGCTGATAGGGATGAATGATGACAGGTGGTATGATTAAGCTTCAGGTGGCTTATAGGGATTAATGATGACAGGATGTATAATTAAGCTTCAGGTAGCTGATAGGGATGAATGATGACAGGTTTGATTAAGCTTCAGGTAGCTGATAGGGATGAATGATGACAGGTGGTTTGATTAAGCTTCAGGTAGCTGATAGGAATTAATGATGACAGGTGGTATAATTAAGCTTCAGGTAGCTGATAGGGATGAATGATGACAGGTGGTATGATTAAGCTTCAGGTAGCTGATAGGGATTAATGATGACAGGTGGTATGATTAAGCTTCAGGTAGCTGATAGGGATGAATGATGACAGGTGGTATGATTAAGCTTCAGGTAGCTGATAGGGATTAATGATGACAGGTGGTATGATTAAGCTTCAGGTAGCTGATAGGGATTAATAATGACAGGAGGTATGATTAAGCTTCAGGTAGCTGATAGGGATGAATGATGACAGGTGGTATGATTAAACCTCAGGTAGCTGATAGGGATGAATGATGACAGGTGGTATAATTAAGCTTCAGGTAGCTGATAGGGATGAATGATGACAGGTGGTATGATTAAGCTTCAGGTAGCTGATAGGGATTAATGATGACAGGTGGTATGATTAAGCTTCAGGTAGCTGATAGGGATGAATGATGACAGGTGGTATGATTAAGCTTCAGGTAGCTGATAGGGATGAATGATGACAGGTGGTATGATTAAGCTTCAGGTGGCTTATAGGGATTAATGATGACAGGATGTATAATTAAGCTTCAGGTAGTTGATAGGGATGAATGATGACAGGTGGTATAGTTAAGCTTCAGGTAGCTCATAGGGATTAATGATGACAGGAGGTATAATTAAGCTTCAGGTAGCTGATAGGGATTAATGATGACAGGTGGTATAATTAAGCTTCAGGTAGCTGATAGGGATTAATGATGACAGGAGGTATAATTAAGCTTCAGGTAGCTGATAGGGATGAATGATGACAGGAGGTATAATTAAGCTTCAGGTAGCTGATAGGGATTAATGATGACAGGTGGTATGATTAAGCTTCAGGTAGCTGATAGGGATGAATGATGACAGGTGGTATGATTAAGCTTCAGGTAGCTGATAGGGATGAATGATGACAGGTGGTATGATTAAGCTTCAGGTAGCTTATAGGGATTAATGATGACAGGTGGTATGATTAAGCTTCAGGTAGCTTATAGGGATTAATGATGACAGGTGGTATGATTAAGCTTCAGGTAGCTGACAGGGATGAATGATGACAGGTGGTATGATTAAGCTTCAGGTAGCTGACAGGGATGAATGATGACAGGTGGTATGATTAAGCTTCAGGTAGCTGATAGGGATGAATGATGACAGGTGGTATGATTAAGCTTCAGGTAGCTTATAGGGATTAATGATGACAGGTGGTATGATTAAGCTTCAGGTAGCTTATAGGGATTAATGATGACAGGTGGTATGATTAAGCTTCAGGTAGCTGATAGGGATGAATGATGACAGGTGGTATGATTAAGCTTCAGGTAGCTTATAGGGATTAATGATGACAGGTGGTATGATTAAGCTTCAGGTAGCTTATAGGGATTAATGATGACAGGTGGTATGATTAAGCTTCAGGTAGCTTATAGGGATTAATGATGACAGGTGGTATGATTAAGCTTCAGGTAGCTCATAGGGATTAATGATGACAGGAGGTATAATTAAGCTTCAGGTAGCTGATAGGGATGAATGATGACAGGTGATACAATTAAGCTTCAGGTAGCTGATAGGGATGAATGATGACAGGAGGTATAATTAAGCTTCAGGTAGCTGATAGGGATGAATGATGACAGGAGGTATAATTAAGCTTCAGGTAGCTGATAGGGATGAATGATGACAGGTGGTATGATTAAGCTTCAGGTAGCTTATAGGGATTAATGATGACAGGTGGTATGATTAAGCTTCAGGTAGCTTATAGGGATTAATGATGACAGGTGGTATGATTAAGCTTCAGGTAGCTCATAGGGATTAATGATGACAGGAGGTATAATTAAGCTTCAGGTAGCTGATAGGGATGAATGATGACAGGTGATACAATTAAGCTTCAGGTAGCTGATAGGGATGAATGATGACAGGAGGTATAATTAAGCTTCAGGTAGCTGATAGGGATGAATGATGACAGGTGGTATGATTAAGCTTCAGGTAGCTGATAGGGATTAATGATGACAGGTGGTATGATTAAGCTTCAGGTAGCTGATAGGGATGAATGATGACAGGTGGTATGATTAAGCTTCAGGTAGCTGATAGGGATGAATGATGACAGGTGGTATGATTAAGCTTCAGGTAGCTGATAGGGATGAATGATGACAGGTGGTATAATTAAGCTTCAGGTAGCTCATAGGGATTAATGATGACAGGAGGTATAATTAAGCTTCAGGTAGCTGATAGGGATGAATGATGACAGGTGGTACGATTAAGCTTCAGGTAGCTGATAGGGATGAATGATGACAGGAGGTATAATTAAGCTTCAGGTAGCTGATAGGGATGAATGATGACAGGTGGTATGATTAAGCTTCAGGTAGCTGATAGGGATTAATGATGACAGGTGGTATGATTAAGCTTCAGGTAGCTGATAGGGATGAATGATGACAGGTGGTATGATTAAGCTTCAGGTAGCTGATAGGGATGAATGATGACAGGTGGTATGATTAAGCTTCAGGTAGCTGATAGGGATGAATGATGACAGGTGGTATGATTAAGCTTCAGGTAGCTGATAGGGATGAATGATGACAGGTGGTATGATTAAGCTTCAAGTAGCTGATAGGGATGAATGATGACAGGTGGTATGATTAAGCTTCAGGTAGCTGATAGGGATGAATGATGACAGGTGGTATGATTAAGCTTCAGGTAGTTGATAGGGATTAATGATGACAGGTGGTATGATTAAGCTTCAGGTAGCTGATAGGGATTAATAATGACAGGAGGTATGATTAAGCTTCAGGTAGCTGATAGGGATGAATGATGACAGGTGGTATGATTAAGCTTCAGGTAGCTGATAGGGATGAATGATGACAGGTGGTATAATTAAGCTTCAGGTAGCTGATAGGGATGAATGATGACAGGTGGTATGATTAAGCTTCAGGTAGCTTATAGGGATTAATGATGACAGGTGGTATGATTAAGCTTCAGGTAGCTGATAGGGATGAATGATGACAGGTGGTATGATTAAGCTTCAGGTAGCTGGTAGGGATTAATGATGACAGGTGGTATAATTAAGCTTCAGGTAGCTGATAGGGATGAATGATGACAGGTGGTATGATTAAGCTTCAGGTAGCTGATAGGGATTAATGATGACAGGTGATATAATTAAGCTTCAGGTAGCTGATAGGGATGAATGATGACAGGTGGTATAATTAAGCTTCAGGTAGCTCATAGGGATGAATGATGACAGGAGGTATAATTAAGCTTCAGGTAGCTGATAGGGATGAATGATGACAGGTGGTATAATTAAGCTTCAGGTAGTTGATAGGGATGAATGATGACAGGTGGTATAATTAAGCATCAGGTAGCTGACAGGGATGAATGAAGACAGGTGGTACATGTATGATTAAGCTTCAGGAAGCTGATAGGGATGAATGATGACAAGAAGTATGATTACTGACCCATGTTAATGATGTCTAGAAGCGTGGGGTCTTTATGCTCCTCTAACAGGCGCTTGTATTCAGAAAGCTTATTTGCATCCATCTCAGCTTCTGCACCAGACATACGCATCCACACCTAATCACAGGAATAATACAAACGATGCATAGATAGATACATGTACAACAGGATGAGTAGGTAGGTGATATAGCAATGGAGGACCAATGCTAGTTGGGGTCTGTGTGGGGGGGGGGGGGGGGGGGGGGGCATGGATGTGTGTGTGGGGAGGGGGGTGTTGGAAGTATTCAGCGGCTGTCTGCCAATCACATAAACTCATTTGAGATGTTCTATTTATTCTACCATTGTTTTCAATGGCGCGATCCATTTCTAGCTACTATGCTCCACTCATTTCTAGATATGCTCAGACCAATTTGTATGCATGTTGGAATTGATTTTTATATTTTGAAACTTGAATTCAAAGAATCCAAATTTCAAGGTACATGTACCAGGTAAGATATACAATTCATACACGAGTGACAAGCCTATATATATACACCTGTGCAAAAGTTAAGCACCAGCAAAAACAATAGAACGTAGAAACATGATGGTACAACTAGGCTGCCATACTTTTTGTCCCTGCGTTAGCTGACATAATTCCAAGTACGAAATGCACATGCATGCATGACTTCACGCCGCTTGATGTCCGTGCGTGGCGGGAAACAGCACACGTGTTCAGTTATGTAAAAGTCCAGTTTGAGGTGTAGAACATTACATACAGATTTAGGCGACAAGATTAGGAATTTTGTGTTCATGACCGTGGTTTATTTGTACAGAGAGAATTAGCTCTTGATTGTGAACCGCTATGGCAAGATGAAGGTTAAGTGATCATGTGAAATGGCAAATCATAGGCATGCATACCACTGGTATGTCATGCAGAGAGATTGGCAGACAGCTGAACATTAACCATACTGTAATCAGTCGTTTGATTGCAAAACATGGGCAAACTAACGAGGTGAAGGACAGGCCTAGATCTGGAAGACCGAAGAAGACTACTGCCCGTGATGATCGAGCCCTAGTACGCCTTGTTAGGAGATCTCCATTCACCAACAGCAGAGTGCTCAGCCAGCAATGGGAAACGCGCAATAGAGTGTCAATGTCTACCGTCAAAAGGAGACTGTATGCTGCTGGCATGAAAGCTAGGAGACCTGTCAGACGTCCTCTCCTCACTGCACACCACAAAGAGGAGCGTCTGAGGTGGTGCAACGAAAGAAGACACTGGAACATGAGATCCTGGAGACGGGTACACTGGTCCGATGAAAGTCGGTTCCTGCTTCATGCCACAGATGGTCGAACTCGTGTATGGAGGTCCAGACGCACGGCGTACGACCAACGTAACATCATGGAAGAAGTTCCATTTGGTGGAGGTTCCGTTATGATATGGGGGTGCATCTCATTTGATTGTAAGCTGGATCTGTTGACTGTACCTGGAACACTAAATGGACAAAGATATCAAGATTCCATACTGGATAGAGTTGTGGTCCCTCATTTTGTAAATCATGCACCTGGAACCCACCCTATATTCATGGATGACAACGCCCGACCACATCGTGCTAGAGCTGTGCATGTATACCTCCGCCAGAATGCCATCGAAACCCTACCATGGCCAGCAAGGAGCCCTGACATGAACCCTATTGAGCATATCTGGGACATTCTGAGAAACATGGTGAGAAGGAGGGGTCCTCCTGTGCAGAACCTACAGGAATTAACAGACGCACTCCATCTTGAATGGCAACGAATACCACAATGGCGTATCAGTCGGTTGGTGACCAGCATGAGACGTCGTGTCCAGGCCGTCATCCAGGCACAAGGTGGATATACCTGGTATTAATAATGACAGTCTCAAACTCATGCACATATGTTAAACTTCGTTTTCAGACACCATTAATGACAATCTAGCCACGTGTGTCAACTGTAGGGCAATAGTTGTCAGTTGTGTCAACGTAACCATATTCAGGCCTCGTTTTCAAGTTCAAACAAAAACATACAGTGTTTCCCCACCATCATAATCAGCATTCCTCTAGTTGCATTATTACCTCTTGCACTAAGATGGATGGGTACATAAATGTTTATGCTATTGCTTTCTTCATAGCACATGAATATACCCTCGCATGTGCGTAAAAATAGGGTGGTGCTTAACTTTTGCACAGGTGTATATACATATATATTTGTAATTTTGATTGATTGTGACATCGTCTAACTAGTGACATAATTATGACATCATATGCTTGAGTGACAGATCAGATCCCTCTATTTATTCAAACCCATGAGAGGACTTCATACCAATGAATTGAGTTACCTTAGTTCCGTAATCACCTGGCACACCAATGAATTGAGTTACCTTAGTTCTGTAATCACCTGGCACACCAATGAATTGAGTTACCGTAGTTCTGTAATCACCTGGCACGCCTATGAATTGAGTTACCTTAGTTCTGTAATCACCTGGCACACCAATGAATTGAGTTACCTTAGTTCTGTAATCACCTGGCACACCAATGAATTGAGTTACCTTAGTTCTGTAATCACCTGGCACACCAATGAATTGAGTTACCTTAGTTCTGTAATCACCTGGCACACCAATGAATTGAGTTACCTTAGTTCTGTAATCACCTGGCACACCAATGAATTGAGTTACCTTGGTTCTGTAATCACCTGGCACACCAATGAATTGAGTTACCTTAGTTCTGTAATCACCTGGCACACCTATGAATTGAGTCAGCTTAGTTCTGTAATCACCTGGCACACCTATGAATTGAGTTACTGTAGTTCTGTAATCACCTGGCACACCAATGAATTGAGTTACCTTAGTTCTGTAATCACCTGGCACACCAATGAATTGAGTTACCGTAGTTCTGTAATCACCTGGCACACTTATGAATTGAGTTACAGTAGTTCTGTAATCACCTGGCACACCAATGAATTGAGTTACCTTAGTTCTGTAATCACCTGGCACACCTATGAATTGAGTCACCTTAGTTCTGTAATCACCTGGCACACCAATGAATTGAGTTACCTTAGTTCTGTAATCACCTGGCATACCAATGAATTGAGTTACCTTGGTTCTGTAATCACCTGGCACACCTATGAATTGAGCTACTGTAGTTCTGTAATCACCTGGCACACCAATGAATTGAGTTACCTTAGTTCTGTAATCACCTGGCACACCTATGAATTGAGTTACCTTAGTTCTGTAATCACCTGGCACACCAATGAATTGAGTTACCGTAGTTCTGTAATCACCTGGCACACTTATGAATTGAGTTACCTTAGTTCTGTAATCACCTGGCACACCAATGAATTGAGTTACCTTAGTTCTGTAATCACCTGGCACACCAATGAATTGAGTTACCTTAGTTCTGTAATCACCTGGCACACCAATGAATTGAGTTACCGTAGTTCTGTAATCACCTGGCACGCCTATGAATTGAGTTACCTTAGTTCTGTAATCACCTGGCACACCAATGAATTGAGTTACCTTAGTTCTGTAATCACCTGGCACACCAATGAATTGAGTTACCTTAGTTCTGTAATCACCTGGCACACCAATGAATTGAGTTACCTTAGTTCTGTAATCACCTGGCATACCAATGAATTGAGTTACCTTGGTTCTGTAATCACCTGGCATACCAATGAATTGAGTTACCTTAGTTTTGTAATCACCTGGCACACCTATGAATTGAGTTACAGCTGGCTCTAGGACTATAGACTTTGAAAGCTTTACCGACTCATTGGAACCGGGTACTCGGCTCCCAACTGCCAAGTACCCGTCTACCATGAAGCTCATATTGTTTGCATAGCCACCAAACAAGAGAAACCCATGGCTTGCCTCCGTGGGGCTGGGAGGCTGGGTCCGTAATAGAATGGTGAATATTGTTAGATCTAGGAGAAAGGGAAATTGAAATTTCCTTCATTCTCCTTCAATCAATACTCACCATTCTATTACTTCTGATATACACCAGATTTGGTCAGTATCCTGGTGGGAAGGGGCAAGCCATAACTGCTACTTTTGCCCCTTGGAGAAAGAGCTAGACCTAAACTTGACTAATGGAGACCTAAAAGGACCATCAAGTTAATGGAACCGAATCACATTCGCATCACTGCCCCCCCCTGCCCCTCCCCCTTTTTCTCCTAAGAAAAGGGAGATAACTCATGAACATGCATCTCACCTGAAAACACAAATATGCCAAGAGGGTTAACTGCTCTTTGCATATACATATATGTATTAGCCTGGGAATGAGCCTGAATATATAAGATGAATGAACATGATATATAGACATAATACAAAAAACTCTCAATCTTGAATTACCTAATGATTTATGGATTTCAGACGTGGCACTTCCAACCATTCACTTGTCCGGCCATCAGTGACACAATCTTGTTGTCATCCTCTTGCTCGACCATGTCTGCTTCTAAATCCTTTCTTACAAATGCCAAAAAAGGGAGAAGAGCAGTGTGGTCGTATAACTATCATTTCTAAACAGCTAAAGCGAGTGGATTGGCGGAGTCTGACACATCCCTCATATAGTAATCCGTGAAAGAGGACTCACAGTGCCATTGTGCAACAGTCATGATGTCCTCTAACGGAACACCATTGTAAAGGGCGGTCGAGGCGGCTATTCCCCTAACATTGTGTGCCCTTGCGCATTGCACCTGGTGCCCAGTCGCAATCTCATGGGTAGTCTGAATGCATTCGACTACCCAACAAGAGATAGAATCCATGGATGCGGCGCCATATGGCTTCTTATGGCAGATCCACAGATCTCTATAATTCGACAGTAACGAGTTTGTCCGTTTTCTGTACTTAGTCAAAGCACGGACTGGGCACCAGACACTGGCATCACGATCAAACCTTGTTAGTTTCGGTATAATGATCGGTTTGCCGGGATATCTCAAAGATTGATTCTTTGACATAAACTCTGCTCTTGGCAGAAGACACAGACCCTCTCCGGAGACAATAAATCGGTCCCTCTCTGCTGAAAGTGCATGGATCTCACTGCGCCTTCTAGCTGAGGAAGCTGCCAATAGAAAGACCGCCTTTAGAGTCAAATGCTTTAGACTAGCCGAACGCAACGGTTCGAAAGGGTGCTTGGCCAATACATTAAGCACTAAAGAGACTCCAGGCTGGAATGACTACCGGTTGTCTCGGTCGGAGATTGCTCATTCCTTTCACCATCACATTTAACTGGGCCACCTCTGGACTATCCCTGTTGGCTAGACAAGGGATAACTGATGCCAAAGCTGACTTGTATCCAGCAATTGTAACAGGAGCTAGTCCTGAAAAGAACAGCTGACAGAGAAAGTTTGCTATTTGCTGAATAGTGGATTGAAAGGTATCAATACCTTTTCCTTCACACCAGTCTGCAAATCTGTTAACCTTGTTGTTATATGACTTGAAGGTTGACATCCTTCTCGCAGCTGCGATGAAATCAGCAGCTTGTTGAGAAAAGCCTTCCGACATGGAACTTGTTTGATAACATCCACGCAGTCAATTTGAACATTTCAGGACGCTCGTGTAGGAAGCGTCCCTTGGCCTGGGAGATTATGTTCGGAATCTCTGGTAACTGCACTGGGTTCTCCACCAGCAGATTTAGAAGATCCGTGAACCACGCCCGGCTGGGCCAAAACGGCGCTATTAGCAGGACCAGGCACGGTTCCTCCCTGATCTCCACCAATATCTTCGGTAGAAGAATGGTGGGTGGGTACGCGTAAGCGTGCATCCCTCTCCAGCTTATCGCCAGAGCGTCTGTATCGACGGCATTTGGATCTGGAATCGGCGAGACATAAGTCATGATTTGAGCATTTTCCCTTTTGGCGAACAAGTCCACGTTGGGCTTGCCCCAATGCTCGAAGATCCTTCGTAGAACTGGAGGGTTGAGAGACTATTCTGTTGGCAGAATTCTCTGTCTGCGAGACAAAGCATCCGCCAGAATGTTCAATCGCCCAGGAATGTGAGCTGCTTTCAAAACAACCGAGTAATTCCTGCACCATTGAATCAAGTGCCACACTTTGATACACAGTGTGGGTGACTTGGTCCCGCCGTGGCGATTTATGTATGATACTACCGTCGAATTGTCCGACCGTATCAATATCGCCTTGCCCCTGATCATTGGAAGAAATTCTTCCAATGCCATTATTTCCAACAGATTGTTGCAGCTGGCTCTCCTGGAGAGTCCATGTGCCCGAGACCTGGTGTTCTCCCAGGCAGGCCCCCCACCCCGCCAGCGATGCATCCGTGTACACGGACAGCTGGGGGTGGGGTAGGTGCAGCGAAACCCATACTAGGAGATTCCGACGCCCTTTCCACCATACAAGATGCGACATTATTGGCTCCAAAACTGGCACCAGTTTTGACAGGGATTCTGTTCTCTGTTTCCACAGGGACATCAGATACAACAGGATAGGTCTTCGCATTAGAGAAGCGTACGGGATCACCTGCTCCATGGAGACCATCATGCCCAGCATCTGAAGAAACCGCCTCGCCTGAATGTGGTTTCCCAATCGAAAACTCTTGAGGATGGCTAACAGAAACACCACTCTAGGCTCTGACGGGTAAACCCTGCCCTCCTCGAGATCGAATCGCATCCCTAAATAAACGAAATGTTGAGTGGGTGTCAACTCGGATTTCTCCTTGTTGACTATCCAGCCTAGATCTGAAAGTAACTTCAGAGTCAGAGCAGTATCCACCTCTAACCTGGCTGATGTGTCTGCTTTGATCAGCCAATCGTCTATGTAGGTGTGTAGCGCCACGTTCTCTTTTCTGAGATACACTGTCACCGCAAGAACCACTCTCATGAAAACCCTTGGAGCTGTTGACAGGCCGAACAGGAGGACTATAAACTCCCATACTTGATTCTGAAACGCAAATCTCAGAAACCTGTGACAACTCATGTTCATTGGGATGTGGAAATATGCATCTTTCAGATCGATCAACACACACCACATTCCCTTCCTCAAACCTGCCATTACCGACCTCGGAGTTTCCATCTGGAACCAAGGCGTATGGATAAACCAATTTAATGGCCTGAGATTGAGTACGGGTCTCCATCCCCCTGTGCTCTTGGGGACAAGGAACATGTTTGAATAGAAGCCTGGAGTGTTCCGGTTTGCTGGTTTTATTGCTCCCTTCAGAAGCAAACCTGACACTTCGTTTAGAATGGCTTCTAACTTGTCTGGTTCCCTTGGTACGGGTGTCCAGACAGGTGCCAAAGACAGATTCTGTGGTGGAAAGTCCCACCACTCCGGCATGGATCACTGGGATAACCATCCCAGGACCAGACTGTCTGACGTCACACCTCGCCAAGCCTCGACGAAACGCATGAGCCTTCCACCCACTATAGACGCCTCAACACCTAATGAGTTTGTCTGGCTCGCGATCCGCTCCCCCCTCTCTCTTGACGAGAGAGAGAGAGAACCATTTTGGCCGTGGCTGGTCTAACTGGCACCGCTGTTCCTGTCGCACAGGTGCGGTCCAGGCAGATACGAAGGGAGCTCTCATACCCTCAGGTACGATCCACTCCCATCTTTCCGCCATTTGAGGACTTACCCTTCCCCTTCCCCTTCCCGCCTCTCGGGCGATCAGGAGCAACATCGGGGAGGGTAGGAGCCTCCACAACCCTCTTGGCTTTCTTCGCTGGAGGTGGCTGAGAAAAGCCAGATGAAGCAGAAGCAGCACCAGGCTTAGCTTTCGCCTTGCCTTTATGCTTCTTCTGCTTCTTAGAAGGTTGCATGGTCAGCGGCTTTGCTACAGCCCCTAGTGCGTGCGCTTGACGCACCAGCTCTAGCTGTAGGTTCACCGCCAACCGATTCTGCGCAATGCTAGCCGTGTCTTCTAAGATGGCCCTCGCGTGGCCACCGAAGATGATAGGGCCTGTCAGGGGCATCCCAAGAAGACACTCCCATACGGCCGTAGCTGGACACATATGGTCAAGAACCATCTGCCTCCTAGACTTTGTAACACGTGCCTGCACCCTTGCTAATGTGTCCATAGACAGCACCAGGCCGTCATTGATGCACGAAAGTGCCACAGGGTGGCCTGCCCCCGCTTCAGCCCACACCGACTGAAGAAGGCGATAAGAGTGGTTGACAGCACTCATAGCTGCCCTCACACCCTCATCACAAAGGGACAGGACTTCATTGTGGTGTCCCTGGGATTTGTCCACCAGTGCCAGGGCGGGGCCACCCGCTCCAGCACTCTGGACACCCAGAACCCATCGGTCATCCTCGTGGAATACGGCAGGAAGCTGGCCCTTGGTCATGAGCTGCTTGCTATAAATAGCCTCCAGCAACTCAATAAACTGGATCCGGGCAAGATCCCCGTCCTGATCGATGCCACCGATGGACGGGGTGCATCCTCCTCAGCCGTGGTCGAAACCACAGACGGGTCTACCCTGGCTAGCCAAGCCAGAGCTTCAGACCAGTCCATCTCCGAGGAGAACACACCCGTGAACACGTCACCCGTTGACATGCTCACGGACCTACCAGCAACGGCCTCCCGGCTAGGAGCCGTCGCTGACATGCCAGGAACTCCTGGCGGACAGCTCCCATGCCTGACGGACCGGCCACCGCTACTGGACCACCCGGAGGTGGCCGCAGAGAGACAGTACCCGTCAGGCCTGAGCCCGACGGGACTGCCAGGGGGCCATACGAGACGGCTCCCTCGGTGGCCAGTCCAGAACCCTGTCCAAGAACAGGGTCCGAACCAAGCATGGGGAGACTGCCCTACAGCTCTCGGCAGCAGGGACGACACCAGTGTGGGCAGAACGCTACGCAGTAAACGAAATCAAGGATTTCTTTTTTCACGAGAGTTGATACTTACCTCCCTAATACTTTTGATATTGCTAAATATCGGCTTTCACTCAATAAACACTCAGATTAAAACAGTTAGGTGCCCCTACTGGGCAGGGAGTCAGAGCGTAGTCTGGCGGATGCCAGCCCCACCACCGCGCATGCGCAGACTAGCACTTCCTCTGACTAATTTATTGGCTGATACATATGCAACTATTAAGAGCCTGAAGACCGAGCCTCTGTGGGGTGGAGAGGCCGGGTCCGTATCTAGGGAGGTAAGTATCAACTCTCTCGTGAAAAAAGAAATCCTTGATTTCGTTTATTTCACATCGAGAGTATACTTACCTCCCTAATACTTTTGATATTGCCAGAATTCGACAGTGAATTCGGCGGGAGGGAGGCGAGGTCAAAAGACCAGCTCATCCCTATACGCTTTTCTGCGTTTAAGGCACTTAAACTTCTGAAACTGTATGAAAAAACAGTCAGGATTTGACTAGCCATCGGATAACACCACCGATGTATGAGAGATGACCGAATGTCATATGCGCTCCCCCCCCCCCCTCCTTCCTGGGAGGAAGAGTCGAATGACCTCAATGTCCTATACGCTCTCTACGTACAAGTGCCATGTACTACAGGACAGAGACGAAAAAGCTCCCTTTTCGTATACTCTCAACAATGAACCACATAAATACACAAAACCACCATCATATTAATAACGGGTAACGTGACAAGACAATCAACAATGGACAACCCATGCACAAGACTGACCTTGTTGAAAAGGCTGCTGACATCATCTTCCCATTGGTGAAGAATGATGCAGTCCCAAAAAAGTAGTTGTTTCCATAAATTAATTGTGAAATACTGTATATAAGCAATGAGGAAACCTCATCAAAAATATAAACCTAGTTATTTTTTCAAAATCGACAAGGCGAGAGGATTAGAGGTGTCACGGAGATAAAGGTCTGTAAAACTTGACTCACAGTGCCACTGAGCCACCGACATAATATCATCCACAGGGACCCCATTAAATAGGGCAGTGGATGTCACTACGCCGCGGACACTGCGAGCCTTGGCCACGTCAACCTGCTTCCCGGTGGCGGATTTATGACAAAACTGAATGCATTCTACAATCCACCTGGAAATGGTGTCCTTAGAAGCCCTGCCATGGGGTTCAATATATGACAACCATAACGCCGACTGGTCGGTGCGCCACTCCGATGTATGTTGTTTGTATCGGAGAAGCGCCCGGACGGGACACCATGCTTTAGAATTAGGATCATATCTAGTTAAAGCAGGCAAAACAATAGATTGACCTGGATATTTCAACGACTGATTCTTAGCCAAGAAATTAATCCTAGGTAGCAGCTTAAGGCCTTCCCCTGAAACCACAAAACGGTCATCCTCGGCTGATAAGGCATGAATTTCACTTCTACGCCTAGCCGAGGCAGCAGCAATTAAAAACACAGTCTTCAGTGTTAATAGTTTCATAGAAATGGAACTAAGTGGTTCAAAAGGCTTATCACCTAGTACTTGAAGCACTAGCGATAAACTCCAAGACGGAATCACAGGGGGATTCCTTGGTCTTAGATTGCCCATGCCTTTAATTAATACATTTAATGTATTTACTTCATCACTTCCCCTCTTAGCCAAGCAAGGAATAACAGACATTAAAGCTGACTTATAACCAGCAATAGAGTTAGGCTTGAGGCTATAGGCATCATACAGGTGACAGAGGAAATCAGCTACTACCTGAATAGATGAATCCATTGGATCAATACATCTTTTTGAGCACCACTCTGCAAATCTGTTGATTTTATAATTATATGCTCTGGAGGTTGACCCCCTCCTGGCTTTGGCCATAAACATGGCTGCTTGCTCAGAAAAGCCCTCCTTAATTCTAGATTCCTTGACAACATCCACGCAGTCAATCTGAACATTGACGGTTTGTTGTGAAGGGCCTTGCCCTGGAAGATAATGTCGTCCATCAGAGGCAGAGGAACCGGATTGCAGACCAGAAGGTCCAGCAGATCCGTATACCATGATCGGCTTGGCCAATCCGGGGCGATCAGAAGCACTTGGCATTCCTCCTGTCTGATTTTCTGAAGAATTTTTGGAATCAGGATTGCTGGAGGGAATGCGTATGCATACATTCTCCCCCAGCTGATAGCTAACGCATCTGTTGCGAAAGCGCTTGGATCCGGAATCAGAGAGACGTACGTCGTCATCTTCGCATTCTTCTTCGTTGCGAACAAATCGATGTTGGGTTTCCCCCAATGGTCGAACAGACGATCCGCCACAGATTGATTTAGTTGCCATTCCGTGGGTAAAACACTCATCCTTTGGCTCAATGAGTCTGCTAGCAGATTTAACCTTCCCGGAATATGAACTGCTTTCAAGGTAATCTGGTGATCCAGGCACCAACAAAGCAGTCTCCATGTCATCATACAGAGACTGGGCGACTTCGTTCCGCCCTGGCGGTTTATGTAAGTCACAACTGTTGAGTTGTCTGAACGAATAAGAACAATCTTGCCCTGAACTTTCTGTAAGAAATGTTCCAGGCCCAGGACTACTGCTCTTAGCTCCAGTAGATTTATATGTTCCTTTGACTGTTCCAGATCCCAAAGCCCTGATATCGTGGATTCTTCCAGGCAAGCTCCCCAGCCCTCCATCGATGCATCTGTATACACAGTCACCTGAGGGTGGGGAGGGGTTAGCATAACCCCAACCAAGAGATTCTCTGTGTCCAACCACCATTGCAGGTGATGAATGAGAGGCGCCAACACTGACACGTTCGAGTCCAGCGAACCTGTACTCTGGGTCCATTGTGTCATGAGAAATAACTGGATCGGCCGCCTGCGTAAGGCGGCCTGAGGAATGACTGGTTCCAATGAAACCATCAACCCCAGCATTCTCAAGTAAACCCGTGCCAGGACATGACGACTGTCGCACACTGACTGAATTAATGAGATGAGTTCCTGAACTCTCTCCTGAGTAGCAAAAACATATCCTGTCTCTAGATCGAAGAACATCCCCAGGTAAACAAACTTCTGGGATGGAGTCAGGTCTGATTTTGGGAAATTGATCATCCAGCCCAAGTCTGTGAGAGTCTTCAAAACAATATCCAGACTGGCCGATAAACTTTCCTGGGTGTGCGCTTTCAACAGCCAGTCGTCTATGTACGTGTGGACTGCTATGCTTCTCCTGCGGAGGTATGCGGTGATCGCAAGAACCACACGGGTGAAAACCCGAGGAGCCGTGGAAATTCCGAAGGGTAACACCCTGAATTCCCACTGTCTGCCCTGGAATGCAAATCTCAGGAAGCGACGGAAACTCCTGTGTATGGGGATGTGGAAATAAGCGTCCTTCAAATCTATCGACGCTGTCCACATTCCCCTCTCTAACCCCGCCAACACCGAGTGCACAGTCTCCATCTTGAAACTGGGCGTCTCTATGAACTTGTTCAATGGCTTGAGGTTGAGAATTGGTCTCCACCCTCCGGTGTTTTTTGTTACTAAGAACATGGTTGAATAGAAGCCCGGACACCGTTGTGCCGGCTGAATAGCTCCTTTTTGTATGAGGGAATTTATTTCCTCCTCGATACACAACCTTTGCTCTGGATCTCTCGGATTTGGAGTCCAGATCGGCACTAGAGACAGTCGCGATGGCGGGCCTGTCATCCAATCGGGATGATACCCGACTGAAAGCCATCGCAAGACTAAACGGTCCTGAGATAACCGTTCCCACTCTTGCATGTGGTCGGCTAGCCGGCCTCCCACCGGTCCACCTAGGGATAGAGGTGGACATAAGGAGTGCAAGAGCGGCACTGTCTCCTTTGCCAGAAACACCGGAGCGGTTCTCACCGCGGTAACCGTCCCATCAGGAACGATTACCACGCCCAGATCCTCGCGTGCCACGACCAGCACTGCGTGCACCTCGGTGCGCGGGCGGCTGCCTGCGCCCCCCTCGCTGCTGGCCGAATCGCACGCGGCCGAGGCCGCGCTGCGATGGTGGTTGGCCTCTGACCTGGCCACCACCACCTCGAGCCTGCAGGGGACGATACGCAGGGGGTGCGGCGCGAACGTTAGCACGACGAAGCACCTCAAACTGCTCGCGCAGCGCCCTCTGGTTATTTACCAGAGTAACCGTCTCCTGGAGGTGTCTACATCCCTCACCTCCAGAGACCAGGACCTGTCATAGGCGTACGCAGTAGCCTATTGTACAGGTCCTGGGACGGGCACAGATTGTCCAAGGCAAATGTGCGTCTTGCCCGGACACTCCTGGTCACCGCCTGAGTCATACAGTCCAGAGCCAGGTTGATACTCGATGGCTCGCTGGACTGTGACCGGACTTGGCTGGCGCGATGCGGATGCTGTTACTACCCCTTGTAACAGCTGGGAGACGTGGGACAGAGCGGCAATCGAAGCCCTCCCACTCTCCTCCGCATCACGCAACGCGGTATTTGCTGAACGCAACGCGTTCGAACACAAGACTCCCGTGTCAGAACGGGAGCCTGGCCGCGCATCCTCACCCAAAGCCGCGCGGTCATCCACGCTCGGCTTAGGTACCACACCGTACCGCTGGTAATCCAGGGGCACGCTGCGGCAACGCCTGGCCACCTCGCGCGGGGCCTTCGCGAGACGTCCACTCGACTTAATGGACGTCTCCGCCGCCTCGAACATGTCAACGACATGCTCTGCCAGCGGCAGGGAAGGCATAGCGTTAACAGTAGCCTTACCAGCTAACCACGGCCTGTGGTCACGCTGGCTAGCCGACTGCTCCACGGGCAGATCTGGCCTAACACTTACCAACCACTGGCAAGCGTTAGACCAATCCTCCTCCGTGGCTAGCTGCGAGCGCTCTACAAGACGGGGGCCTTCTTCTTCCTCCTGAGCGCAAGCAACAGAGCTTGACGGCGGATACGCTGATACCCCTGGCAAGCCAGGGAGAACATGCGGGCCTGACAACACCGGCATGCTAATCTCACTGGCTTGACCAGGAGCAGGCGCCGTGGTAGAGCGCGGGGCACATACCGCCCCACCACGGCCACGGCCAGCACCAGCGACACTCTCGGCAAGCCGAGGTATGCGGTAACGCTGGCCCTCAGCAGCGCCCAGGGCCACAGTCTGAACCGTGGATTCTACTCCTGCGTGAGTAGAACCGTGGAATAAGTCACCTGTATTCCCCGCGAGGGTGCACAGACGTCATAATCCATGGCCACGTCCTCAGACGGCGACCCCAACAGGTAATCCTCTTCCTCCTGGCCAGACAGATTAGACTCCGGGTCAGCAAAGAGAGCTAACCCGGACTGGCCAGGGAAGGTGCCATAGGAGGTACTGGCACCCGTGGCGTGCAGATACCCCTGGACTGATAAGCAGCCCGCGGGTTCCAACGACAACCGTCCACGGCCCCTCGGCGCGGCACTAAGCCTGCTGCCAGGGTCGTGGAACGCCCCCTCTAATGGGGCCACCTCTGAATCTTCGAACAACGGAAGCGTATTAAGGAAAGGTGATTCAGAGGTGGGGATTACCTGCTCCGAAGCAGATGATGAGGACAGCAAAGGATTTGGTCCAGGAAGCATGCCACGAAGCAACTCTGGAACCAAATCCTTTATTGTCCTCCTCATCTCTCCCACATCTCGGTCCGGAAGGCCTCCATGTCCACCGCGGACGAGGCCTTCTTCTTACCCTTCTTACTCACACCCTCTCTTTTCTGCTTCTTCTTCTCCTCCTCCACCACCTTCTCCTTCGCCTGTAAGCACAAGAATTCGGACATTAGCTCGCCCCCCCCAGTGCTTACATATCTCGCAATTAATCAAGGGACCACAGGGGCTACACTGATAGCAGAGATGAGGCACAAACTTGTCCTTCAAAAACCGTCCACAGGACGCACAACCAGGTCTCTGAAACAGGGCAAAGGACGAGGAGTATGAGCAATCTAGTTAAGCTCAGAAACTCAACCAACTCAAGAGAAGGAAATGATCATAAAGATCAATATTCATCAGAAAACCAGCTTTGGACAAACTTTAATTGTTAATAAAGAGCAAGGCTGATTATGACGTCATTAATCCTATGACAGGAAAAAATCGATCCCCAACAAACATCCAAGTGCAAGGACGAATTGTATCTCTAACCAGAACATGTGCAGAATGGACATTTCGACTACACAACCATCAGATATATACTGATAACAATGGCAAATACTGTTAATTATCTCCCTTTCCTCACTAAATAATTAACATCACCTCATATCAATAATTAGATACCTGACACTTTGTATAGACAAACCATCCAACGTGATGAACTGGAGCACTCCACCAACTGAACGCCTCTTAACTCTCTCCACCTATAGGGGAAGGAATTGGATCAAGAGGGCAAAGTGAGAAGACCTTTATACTAGGCCTCCGACTCACTGGACATAAAATATTCGGTTAGATAACCTAACAGTATTAGTAGGAAATGGAACCATGGTGGAGAGAAACAAACCCTCTGCTGATGTGATGTCCATTACATATCGTCACACAGACCTGTGGACATAAACACAAAGAGAGATTAGTATTATATAGCACCTAGTTGAAATAAACCAACTAAACAAGGCGCTTATCACGGTAAACGCGAGTCCCGGAAACACATTACACCGGGAGAAAAACTCGCTAATTTTACTAGAAGTCACCTGATTTAAAGGTCCTGGGCCCTCCTCTGGCGAAGTCATCCTTTCTGCCATCTTTATCAGGGATAATCACTTCCAAATTCACACAAAAAGACTATGAATTGAGTAAAGAAAAGCTCTAGCACAAAAACATGTGTAGACTCTCTGCCAATAAATTAGCAAAGAGGAAGTGCTAGTCTGCGCATGCGCGGTGGTGGGGCTGGCATCCGCCAGACTACGCTCTGACTCCCTGCCCAGTAGGGGCACCTAACTGTTTTAATCTGAGTGTTTATTGAGTGAAAGCCGATATTTAGCAATATCAAAAGTATTAGGGAGGTAAGTATACTCTTGATGTGAAAGAAGCCCTGCATAGCCGGACCAAACCACGCAGGCGGTGCCATCTCCGCCGCCTCCGGCTGCAGACGTAGAGCGCACCCAAGCGCTGAAACGGATGCTCCACGATTTGCTTTCGGTCCGCCTGACCCCGCATCTGACCCAGCCAAGTCCTTCTGGGCAAGGAACTTTAACATCATGTCAACCGACCACACTACACATACATTACACCTATCATCAAGGTTACATTTGGTACACCGAAAGCAGACATGGTCCTTAAACAGGACCCGGACGAACTTGTTGCACTCGTCACATGATGGCAGGGCTGGCTTGGCCTATAAATAAGCACAAACCTACAATAAGCAAGCGGAACGAAACAGAGATGGAAGGCAGACAATTAATTTTCAAATATTTGGACCATAAATTAACTGTAACCCTCCCGCACCCCACCCCGCAATGTTACAGCAAAGATCGCATTGATTATGACGACAAGAACGAAGCGGGCAATAATACACCCATACACTGATCCTCAAGGATGTATCATGGAACCAGGAATCATATCGCACAGCATTCAGGGTATATTTACTAATAAATATAAATTATACTCCTAACGAAAGCCAAAACGATATGTGAAGAAACAACAAAATGTATAACAAACTGCTGTAGCACACGGTAAAACCTTAGTTCTGTAATCACCTGGCACACCAATGAATTGAGTTACCGTAGTTCTGTAATCACCTGGCACACCAATGAATTGAGTTAGCTTAGTTCTGTAATCACCTGGCACACCAATGAATTGAGTTACCTTAGTTCTGTAATCACCTGGCACACCTATGAATTGAGTTACCTTAGTTCTGTAATCACCTGGCACACCTTTTCTGCAGAAACGTTTAGCTGAAAATAATGCATAGCCTAGATAAGTACTCCAATATTAGATTATTTAAATTCACGAAACATTTAATCCTTTTAGCCCTGAAGTTTTTAACGGAATAACAACTCTTAAATGGTAAAAAGAATTTAATTGATATTGTACATTTACAGGCCAAGAATATAATCATTTTAGAAAATACATGGCTGTCTTTGAGCCAGTAAATCCAGTGGTAGGTTTCAAATATCAGTTGGCATCACTGGTATCTAACATATATGTTTCCTACACTGTGAACATTCCAGCCAGGATAGGATAAAATGAATGGACATAATCGGTAGAAAGCAAGGTTGATGAATGACAGACTGATAAATTGATGATGGACAATCAGTATGTCATCAGTTCACTTAACCCACTCTATGAGCACTCATAATAAGCTCAATGGGTGAACCCCTTTCTAGCTTTGTTCCGCCCATTGCTAGAGCGCCACACATCTTTTTAAGTGTATTGTTATCGAGTTGGTAATTATACAGATAAGTTGTTGAATATAACTGATGTAATAACTGATGTAATGGACCTTACCAGTTTTAGCTATGCCCCGCCCATCTTTAACTAAGATCCACCCACACCTCACTTGTGTTGGGATCGATCGATCCTGAACTCCCTGATTATCAATTTCTAGAAAACTATACATGTAAGCTGTTGAATATTTTGAAACTAATTTGACTGGGTGCTGTTGTTCAGTCAAATTAGTTTCAAAATATTCAACAGATTTGTTTATTAAATAGAAAAGACACAATTCATACATCGTTTCATACTATTACAAATTTCAAACGGACTAAATCAAGAAAATCCGGCTGTAATTGATTATGACATCATCATATACCTCACATAGTTGATTATGACATCTTTTGACGTCATATGATGGATGAATAAACTGGTAGGATCCATTGGGTATGATGTCATATACTTGAGTGACAGTTCTCTAATAAGAACAGTGTAACGTCTTTGTTATGACTCGTAAACCTTTTGGTAAAATCTTTCACATTTTTGACAAAGCAGCCTAATCATGTAGCTATAGCACACGCGCTTGTTCTGTATATATTTTCTAATGCCTCTAATTGTGTGGTAGGCGACAAAGTCTAGTTCAACTGGAAAATTGTTTTATGGGAAGAAATTCTGAACGCAAAAAATCTTAACCCGTTAACACTACAGCTGGCCGAAAACAGTGTCTACAGAGGTCTTGAGTAATTTCTATTTACAGATATACACCTGCATCATCGTGGTATAAGTATAACATACCTAAGTTGTGTTCCATTAGGCTAAAGCAATCCCAAAACATAAGCTGATACGTGTAAGACTGGCTAAAGACAAAAACGTAACGTCAAAATATAACCAAGTTTTGTAGACGTCACCGTGACCTTGACCGTTGACGTTGTGACCTCAGTGTCAGCATGCTTCTTCCATACACTATACGCAACCACGTAGCCAAGTTTAGTTGCAATAGGATTAACCAAGCCTGAAATATGAGCAGAAGTTTTGCTACACGCAAAAACTTAACGTTCAAACAAAACTGTTTTGTATCAAGGTCACAGTGAGCTTGACCTTTGACCGTGTGATCACCACGCTGCTTCCTAACAGCATAGGCAACCACGTAGCCAAGTTTACATGTACTTGCAATAGGATTAACAAATCCTTGAACGTAAGCTGAGACATTTTGTTAAACACAAAAACGTAACATTGTTTACTCTGTTGTCACATTCAGGAGTGATACATATGCCTCGCTTTCTGCTTAGCAGGCGAGACAAAAACCATCATTGACACCAAAATGTTAGTGTTGTTTCTACAAAAGCTTGAGTGAACATGTACCTGTGAGAGACTTGTTTATCGCTTTCTCATCTCTATACTGATGCGTCCACCTGGATGCTCTCCTCGCCAACACGCTCAGGTAACCCGACATAAACTGCTCATAGGAACCAGTAGCTTCAGCATCAGCATGTTCAAAGCCATACTGGTCAACAGGACTGAGAAGAAATAATAATAATAATAATAATAATAATAATAATAAAACAAGCATTTTGTAAGTATTGCTTTTCAATACATGCCCCCTACACTGTACCTGGTGATACAAATCTTTAGGGATTGACAGTCAAAAACACCATTAAAAATTGACAGAAGCAGCTGAAACTCGAACTTGATCTGTAACTTCTTATAACAAAGCAATAAACCAAGTTTCAGTTATATATGGTGAAGGAGAACGAAAAAGTATTGAAAGCTGATATGTTTGTATTTCATATGTCGAAAGGGGACATAACTCCATAAAAAATTGATGCATACATGTATGCCTGAAACTCGAACTTGCTCAGTAACTTCTCATAATAGACTGTAGCAATTCTCAGTACAATATCTGGACAGCGAAAAAAAAGTGCGGAAAACTAATAATAACTCCATGAAAAATTGACGAAAATGTCTGAAACTCGCACTTGCTCTGCAGTTCCTTATACTAAAGCAATGTACTGATTTTCCCTTAATTATCTTAAAAGTGCGGAAAGCTGATATTTTCATATTTCTTAAGTCGAAAGGGGGCATAACTCCATAAAAGATTGACGCATAGACCTGAAACTCGAACTTGGTCCGTAACTTCTCATAAAAAAGATTGCGAAGAAAAGTGCAGAAAGCCAATATAGTAGCCCCGGTTTTACCATTAGGGGACTAATAACCATTTGACATTACAGTGTGACAGTAATAATAACTTGAATATGCATTCGCCGGGGATAACACACTGTAACAAGACCACTTGAGGAATCCAGTTTTAGCTACACATGTATGCCCCGCACCCACACCTCTGTTGGGATCAATCGATCCCTGAAATCCCTAACTATCAATTTCTAGAAAACTATCTGGGTAAGCTGTTGAATATTTTGAAACTAATTTGGCAGCAACAGCGCACAGTCAAATTAGTTTCAAAATATTCAACAGCATCTTTATTAAATAGTAGACATACAATTCGTACAACAACACTTAGTCCGGCATTAATAAAGCATTCGTGATGAACGTATCTATGTCATTGATTATGACATCATCCCACACATCACATAGTTGATTTTGATGTTATATATTTGAAGGATTTATAAACTGGAAAGCTCCATTGCAGATTGCAGATACTCGCCATCCCGTTTTTGTCACATAGTAAATATTTTTGTATTATTCAGATTCTTCCAATTTTGTGGAATTATAGTGCACGGTCAAGCTCTTTCTTGTGTTAAGGTTTACGTTAATTTAGATCAGTAGTTTTTTGTGATACAACTCCAAGCGTGTGCGCAACACATACACGCACACACATGTATCTGTAGGCAGACACAGAGACAGGCATGAACGCAATATTGTCATACGCTTACGAGCGAGGGCAACAACAACACGCAAAACAACAACCACAATAACAATAGTAAATTATTAAAAATTAGATATCATTTCATACCACGTTAGCTAATAATTATGTGCTAATTACCTCTTGTTCTTTGCACCATCCACAGTGTGGGTATTTCCATCTGTGCTTGGCCTTTTAGGGCCTGTTGATGCAGAACTGGTGACACCAGGAATCTTTGGTTTGCCACCACTTTGTCGATAGTGACTATATTCTGAAAGACGACTAACATGAACTTTTGTGACATCATCTGACCCAACAGCTACTTCCCCTGGTTTAGGTAACTTCCTACCACTATAATTCTTTACTGTAACAGGATGACTGGATGGATCAGCATTTGAGTCCACTCTAGCATTCTGGTCAGATACAGTATCAGTCTCGCTTTCATTCACACCAATGGTAGCATCTGTATGTCTTTCCCTCACGCTAACAAGCTTGGCCATGTTTCTTGTTTAAATGGATACCATGTATGGCATTAACTGCACTGTTTGTTTACCACTACATGTAAGAACAGAAAAGAAACAATTTAAACTCAAGACACTTAAACCTTTAACCCTTTCATGCCGAAGCCGGCCAGAAACGGCCTCTGTAGTGGTTCTGTAAACGAACCAAGCATTCCAGTGGTAAATTTTCAAAAATAGCCTTCTCTTGACCTGCAAATGGACATTCAATAAAGCAAATATTTGGATTCTTTTATAAAATTTAGTCATTAGCCATTAATGGTCAAATCATCAAAAACAGCATAGTTCTGCAGACAAATGTTCATTAGCAGGTCAACAGAAAACTATTTTGGAAAATTTACCACTGGAATGTTATAAATGATAACTAATCTAATCATTCAAGTAGTAAATATTCAAAATTATTATACAAACGTACACCTGTATACATTATCCAATGAAATGGCTGCATTTCTACCATCCAAGAAAAGTGTTATTGGACTCTCGAGGCTATTTGTTGCGTCATAATGAATATTACATCACCGTGGTTTATGACTTCATTTGCATCAGCATTGCTACATCACGTAAACATTACATCATAACACACGTAAGGGTAGTAACTATGTAACCTATGTACTGACTTCTCAAGTATGCCTGATGCTTGTTCTCTTAGTGAGACCAAAAGTCTGAATGCTCTGAGCACAATGGCTCCTTTTATACTTTCCCTCTCGTGGACTGGAAGTGGATTGGGACATGCCCAAATATGGGCATTTTCGTACCCTTTTTGCCGATACAATGTGTAAGAGTGAAATAAATAAATTATATATTTCATGCTTCCATGTATGTGTTGATATTGGATGCCAAAGTGTACCACTTGACCCCGGTCTCCCTATTAGAGTGTTGTTTTTGCGTATGCTTTAGACAATAGTGGTATAGGTATATACCTTCCCCGGGGTTTAACAATACCAGTTTTCCCCTCGCTGTACATTTCGGATGTATATTTCGTGCGGGAAGTGGTTGATGGTGTTGTTTCGGGCGGAGTAATATTGCATGTAGTGAGATGTTTGCATTAAGAAATGAGGTTGTAATACGTGAAAGAGTGGGGTTGGTGATCATTCAGTTTAACGTCAGATCATTGGTTATTTGATATAGATTCAATTAATTGAATTGGTTGTTATGTGGGGGTGAAAGAAGGGAACTATTTGGTCTTGGCGTAGGGATCTGAATATAGTGCGAGAGCCAGGTCTGGTCATTGTCTTTCGTTACCAATCGTCAACATAACAAGTTAAACAGGAAATAATTTCTATGGCAGTGTGATGTGAATCACGAATGGGAATGTGAATGCAACAAGTCAGGCCGTAGAGTCCATTTTCTGGATTGACAGCAAGTGTCAAGAGTATGATGTGTGACGTCAGACCATTAATGATTTAATTAATCTAGGGAACATGGATATGATGGGTTAATCCAGTATTACCATTTTTTCCCGCTCCACTGTCCATGTATTCCATCCCTATGATCATGAAATAAACATCTTTTTGGATAGTTCCCAATTCATATGCTAATTAGGCACCTGGCTGTAAATGATTACCACAGAGTATAGAATTCTACGATATGTCCTAGTGGCCTAAGTCCATCCCACTATGTAACTCGGTGAACTATTGATCGATCTAGTGTTTTTGAAGTCGATGTTTGTACAGTAGACCAGGCATCAATATTACTTGAAATTAACATGACACATTCATTGCACATGATTGGCGCCATTATGATTGGAAAATAGTTCTTCTAGATTTTATTATATTGGTCAATTTAATTTTATAATTAACATTTCTTATATAATTATTATATTGAGTTTTATCAAATTTGTATATGATACGATTGTCACTATCTTTAGGGATTATATGAACGTCGGCGCATTTATACATCAAACCATGTGCTCGTTTATCAGTCACGTGACAGTGTTTTGGTGGGAAAATCGACAACTCCCACTCATCAGTTCGAAACATATCTCTAAGCGGTTCACACGCCATCTAGGAGCCGCTTATTTTCAAGAGTCCATGAACTCACCATGTAAAAATGTTTAAGTAATAGTGTGCCTGTGTCGTCTTGTCTTTGTTTTCATCTCAATGTGATCATCATCATATCAGCCATCAGTCAATTTTATCTACCCATGACATCATCCATCTAATCACCGCCAGACCAAATCCCAAAGCAAGCAGAACCTGGTGCCTTGCTTGGGTGGGTAGTAGTCTAAATTCTCTACCCGTGACGTCATCAATCTAATCACCGTCAGACCAAATCCCAAAGCAAGCGGAACCTGGTGCCTTGTTTGGGTAGGTACATTTAGAACTCTTTTCTACCTGTGATGTCATCAATCTCGTCATCTTCACGACACTTTCATCCTTCTGAAATGTTCAGACTTTATTAGCGATTGCTGTCATCTTTTCGATTCTCCGCTATCTTTCGGCCTTGATCTTCTGTATCGGTAACTAAGCCAAGTTATCACATGAATTATCTGTGTCTTCAAGTTTCCCAATTCAATATCTCGGATCATCTTAGTGACTTCGACCTTATCGTTTCTATTTCGGAATACAGAACATTCTTTTGGGCTCGTCATCCATTTTTTCATGTGTGTTTTCACTCCCGGCACCACGACAGATCGGATCTTCATCTGTTCGCCTTCATTCCATGACCGGACTTCTGTATTCAGCATATTCAAGGTATCTAACTTTTAACTGTGATTTCCCAAAATTATTTACCATACACCCTTGACCAACTCGCGTGGTGCAGACCGTCCAGATTTTTACTTATGTAACCAAATTTCAAAATATTCTATAAGTAAATTTTCATACTTATTATTGAAATATTTCTATTTAAATTGATTGAATATTTGTTTCATTTTGTTGTTATTACGTCACTTGTCCAAGTTCAAATAACCAACAATCATTCAGTAATCATCATGTACACTTAGTTAGTTTCTAGTTCCAAGGCCTGAGTAACCAATCAACCAATTCATAATGTAAGTTCTAGATTGGTTGAGTGGTTCATCAGTCTTTTGAATTGCCCAATAAATTTCATTATTATTATTCTACCGACTAGCGGTCAACTCGCTATTAAAATACCATTGAACTTGTAATGCATAATCCTTGAATTAAAATATGCATTCAAATTGATTACAAGTTTGCTATGCTATTTGGTGATTGCCTCTTTAATAAATTAACCCTTAATGAAAACTAAGGACTGATTAATTAAAATTTCAATCATCAAATTTCCAAAAATAATTTTCTTTCCGCTTATTTATGTATTAATTTATTCAGTTTCTATATCCGTGCGTGTAACGCATCACTGGCGCTTTTAAAACATAATAAATAAAGCGTTAGTTCACTACTCCATTCATACTATATCAATATCAATTCATCTACTCCGTTTTCTATGCAATGAATGAATGATTAAATGTTTTTTCTGTTTTCATAGTTTCATTTACAGAATTTTCACTACCGCATGCAGATAACCATCAAATAGTATCATTCCCAATTTTAATTTGGTACTTATCATTGACAGGCTTTTAAGGTCATAGAGGTCAAATTAACACCTGGGTTGACCTGCTCGTCCAAAAATCATAGACTGGTGAGCCTTATAACCCCTAGATTTGCTTCCATAACATAACCATACTTTCTAGGTCATGATCTTAAAATGACCTTAGGGTCAAATTTGACGTTTTTGACCTAGATAACTCGACATTCCTATGATAAGAGCCATTCCAGTGAGAAGCATGCTTAGATGGTAACATTATGGGCTGGTGAAAGTTAATTTACAAGGGTTTTTGGGGTAGGGAGTAGTTCAGAGATAATGACATGATAATACCTAGTATTTAAATTTCTCCAGAGGGGTAGAAATTTGCCATGGTTCGTCGTAGTCTGTCATAAAATATGTGCCACTTTACCATTATATTGATAGATATGAAGTATATATAGGTTGGCTACTACTGAACTGTATGTAGATCTAGATGGTGATTTACTGTCAAATATCCAGTCAAATATCCAGTCATACCTCATAAAATTATAATTGGTATTTCATTGGATGTTCAGTTTTGTCTGATGTAGTGTTTGCTTTAGCAGTTAGAGGTCTATGTTCCTTATGCATAGGTTTGCAAATTATGCATATGTCACTAGATGATATTTACTGATGCTTGTCAATGTCTTCTTAAGCATAATAAACAACCGTGAGGTTAAATATATAAACTTGCCACCTGATATCTGAGTATTTCCCAGCATTTCCCAGTATTTCCCACTGCCCTGTGAAATACTAGTATTCCCCGGGAAATTGCCAACCCTGGTGGATTTACAACCATAAATTAAGTTCTGTATTTGCATCAGACCCATTTATGTCATTACTGTCATGACAGTTGGTGACAAACTCTCTTTTCTCAAATCAACGTTGAACATCATTTCACCGCCGCACTACATGTAGAGTAGAAATTATGACATTACGTTGACCCCAAAAAAATTAGACAATATTCAGAATCCATCTGTAGATCAGGAAGTGAATCAGTGAATTTAATTCTTTTTAATTCTAGAGTTAGCAATTAATAACAAGTTTTTAAAGTGGCATAATATAATTTTTCTATTCTGAATCAGGTGTTAAGTCCAATTAAAGAAAATAAAGCAACAACATTCCAGATTGTTGTATTTTGAACTCTCCGTTCTGTTGATTTGTCTTACATGTAAATCTTAGATTATGAAAGCAACTATTAACTGTGCATGCTCATACAATAGTTATTTAACATTTAAACGTGATACGTTTATTTTAGGATTTATTTTTATTGCACAGAATGTATGTTAGGTACAATATTGACAGCATATATTTCTTGATAAAATATCTACTCTTATAGACCGGCGAAAATGTGCTTACACAATCAAAAACTGATTATCCGATAATAGGAGTGGGCATTCACAAATGTAGCGGACAAGACAATTTGGGACCGACAGTAAGTGAGTAACTGTGTGTGTCTGATTATTGTGGCTGTAGTAGTAGACCCATCCTACACCTGCAATCAATCCTTCTTCGCTTTTGCCCACTGTGTCTTGTTCTCAGCCAAAATAATTAGCTTCCTCAGAAGTATAAACCGGAGTAACGTGACAAGTCATGAAAACTGGGACTAGGAATTGTCAAAGATGATGTAATGGCCACTGTCAGTCAGGTTTGCTACACAAATACGCAGGTACTATATTTATTAAATAAAGGCATATGGCATTGGAAATACACATTCATACATTGTATCTACATTGCTGTTGGGGTGGGTAAAATTATGACATTTGAACTCTAATTTAAGTTTACTTGACGATAGATTTGGTAAAGATGGCGACGACGGAATACAGCAGCATTCAATGTGTGAACAGTAGTTTACTATAGTTGACTAATGACTATCTGCCCGTCAAACACACCTACATGTACAATTACTTAATCCAAAAATGTTGGACTCAACGGACAAATACTTGACTATTGGTCACTACATTAAGCAGATCGAACCCGTGCCGAGAGGTATGTAAATAACTATTGTATGAGCATGCACAGTTTATAGTTGCTTTCATAATCTAAGATTTACATGTAAGACAAACAGTTCTAAACCTGACACAAGCCTTTATAAGGGACAACAGTTCTAAACCTGACACAAGCCTTTATAATAGACAAACAGTTATAAACCTGACACAAACCTTTATGATGGAGAACAAATTCCGTTGAATAGTTTGAAACAAATTTGCTAGACAGAACTGGCTTCCAGTCAAATTGTCTTCAAAATATTTCGCAAATTTTGTTTGATTTGGTTTTAGATCTAGCGCTTAGTGGGAATTATCAAGGCGACTCCTCTACATGTGTATCTTTCTTTGATACAAAATCATTTACAAACAGATCATAGCCATCAATTTGTAGTTCCTCTATGGTTGGTTGCAGTTCTTGGGGCAGACTCCAATTATATCCACATGTGTACTATATCCTAGTCTAGTTTTTAGCTCTTCTACCTAATTTGTTTGTGAGACTCAACATTTGTATACATACACTTTAGATTGTTTAAATTATTTTCCTCTTTATTAACGAATTGGTCGTATTAAACTTATTTACAGATCTATATACATGTTGTCAGGGATTCTCATATGGGTTCTTTTGAGGGTTGTATGATTATTAGATATTAATTAGTTTTATAGACCTGTGTTTGCACAAAAAAGACCCACAGAATCTATCAAAGGCATCCAAATAATTCATAGCTCTGAGTACATTGTACCTTCTAATTTTAGCATGGATGAGAACAACTGCATTGGAACACCAGATTTTCAGTTTGGGACCTTTAGATTTCATCTTGGGACCCCACATTTCAGAGTGTGGGGTCCTTGGGACCAACCAAACGATCGATCATGATTTCAGATATCGATTTTGGTTGTTTATAAATTGACTTTATTAATATGTTTTAACTGGTCAAGTTAGAAAGTTAATACTTTTTGGAAAAGAATTTAAATTTAATTATTACAACTATATAGTATTACTCCTTAGTCTAAGACATTAGTTCTTTCAGCACTGAAATAGTATGTTAATTTCAAAGCACCATACCAATAATATGTATTCAACAGATTATTTCTTAAATTATTAAGCATCTGTCATACCTGCGACTTGGTTTGAAAGGGTAGTTATCCTTGAACATGATATAATTACTGCATTCAAAATGGGTAAAAAACGAGAACATGTTATGATTAATTGATCATCGGTTAATACATAAAACCAATCATCGATCACAAAAACAGTACCAATTCCCAAAACTACTTTCTAAGCTAATTCTCCAGCTCTCCTACCCGCACTTTGACAACTTTCCATTCGTAAGGCGGTTGAGTGGCTTCCTCCATTTTTTTCTCTATTCATCTTTTTCGCATTTTGGGTCATATTGTGAATTATGCCAACTTTTTCTAAACCTCGCATCTGCATGAGCGAGATTTCTCACATTTCCCATAAATTGCAATTTGATTTGGTCTTCACATCCTCAAATATCACCCGAATCGTTCTCGATTTGAGACCATGTTTTAATAAAAACATATTTGGCTAGACTGCCTTTCATGGATTGCACATTTGTAATATATGTCTATTATATATTAACTATCAAGTAAGTCAAATAATCTTGAACATTGAATTCATTTCTGTTTCTTAACATTACGAAAACTGGTAACTCTTGTTTATTTCTGTTATTTAGAACCGAATACTGCCGTGTACGGAACTGTCACAGCACTTGTATTTACGTGATCATTAGATAAAAACATGTTTCCGAATCGGAAAATTATTCAAATCAATTTTATGGGCGCAACCATTTCCTTTTCTTGCCTTTTTCTTGCTCTGTATATTTCTCTCGTCGTAGGCGAACCGTGCCTGGTAATAGTCACAAACATATACATATACATACATATATTCTTCTGCTGTATAGGCTAAATAGCCTGTAGCAGGTAGTCACTGTCTTCTTCAACTTAGTTATCTCGCGCCTGTTTAACTGGCATGTAGGTGCGGATGTATGAGATCGGGAATCTTGAATCATGACTTCCTTATCGTGTTTGTCGGGTCTTCCCATGAACGCATTCACAGACTGAGCTGGTACTGCAGAATCCGGCAGGCGGTTCCACTGGTTGATTACTCCGTTGCTGAAGAACCGTTTCCTTGTAACTGTATTGATACACTGCTTTTGTTGTTTAAATGAATGGCCTCAGGTTCTGTCACAATTGTCTGGTGGGAGTAAATGATCTTGGGCCATACTATGTATATTCCATGTGTATACGTGTATGTTGTATGCAAACAGTTTCAATCAATATTTTGTTAACATAGGTCCAGATCTCTCAAAGAAAATCATATCTACATCAGGAATTAAATACAGTGATTACCTCACAGATACTTCCGCTTATCAATACTCTTCATTTTTTTCTTATCCTGTTAACAATGAAGAAATCTTCACTTTACTTAATTCACTTAATCCTGCGATAAGTGCCGGCGTAGATGGGTTTAAATGGAGCATATTTAAACACTGCATATTTGATTTACTAACGCCACTCAACCATATCTGCAATCAATCACTAGTACAAGGCATATTTCCATCAAAACTAAAATCTGCACGTGTCACTCCAATATAAAAAGCAAAAGACTCATCCAACTTCACAAATTACAGGCCTGTCTCAATACTTCCACTTTTCTCTAAATTAATGGAGCGATTAATGTATAATAGATTAATCAATTATCTAGAAAAAAAAGGAAATTTTATATGCTTCACAGTATGGATTCTGCCAGAAACACTCAACAATGCTGCCACTAGTTGAAATGACAGAAAAAATAATTGAATCAATTGAAAAGAAAGAACATATACTGGGCATCTTTTTTAACCTTTCAAAAGCTTTTGATACTATCAATCACAATATATTATTAGGAAAACTTGCCTATTACGGAATCCGAGGATGTGCACTTGCCTGGTTTCAGAGCCATTTAACTGATAGAACACAATGCGTGCTATTTAATGAAACCTGCTCTGAAAACAGGAAATTAACCTGTGGTGTCAATTCTTGGCCCTCTGCTGTTTTTACTCTATATGAATGACTTGCCCAAAATTTGCCGCAATTTGTCACTAATACTGTTTGCCGATGACACCAATGCCTTTTGCTCCACCAAAAACTTAGATATATTATACGAAAGGGTAAATAAAGAAATGGAAGAAGTTATTAACTGGTTCAAAGTAAACAAGCTATCATTAAATGTTGATAAAACAAACTACATGCTATTTTCAAAGTCTAGACAATCAAGAAACAATAGAATTCCAAAAATCTATATTAATAAAAAAGAAATTTAAGAAGCTCCTTTTGCTAAATTCTTAGGAGTTTATTTAGACAAGAACCTGACCTGGGGCAAACAAATTGAGGTAGTCACAGCTAAAGCAGCAAGAGGCATGGGGGTCATTCAAAGACTAAAGCCATACCTAACACAAGCTACCATTAAAACCCTGTATTCCACACCAAACAAACTGCAATGCCATGTGGACTAACACACAAAAAACCAAATTAACAAAATTGCAAAGCATGCAGAAAAAATGCATTAAAATGTTCCCAAAAACAGCAAAGGGTTAAAACATCTTCAAAACACAAAAACTTCTTAAACTCACAGACATAGGCAAGTCACAGATGATCAACATTTCCAGAGCCTTTCATCACAAAATCCTACCTAAATCTATAACCCACAGCTTTGCAAACAACATCGAAATCCACACATATAACACTAGGAACAAACATGATCTCCACATTAGATACACACGAACAGACACATTGAAACGTAGAATTTCAGTTGGTGTCATCAAAGCGTGGAATATTATAGATAAACACACACGTGAAAAAATACTAACACTAAAATCATACAAAGACATAATTAAAACTAGCATACTCAATGCATACTAGATCTGGAAAACACAATGCCAAGATAACTAAGATCACACACTCTTGTATCATTGCCATAACTACTATCATAACAACCACCCACTACTTCTACTACTACTACTACTACTACTACTACTACTACTACTACTACTACTACTACTACTACTACTACTACTACTACTACTACTACTACTACTACTACTACTACTACTACTACTACTACTACTACTACTACACCATAATGCACTATTACAGCTATCGTGACTACTGCTTCCTTCAATCTGACGCACCTCAACAAGTGCTACTACTAAATAGCAACCTATGGGTTGAGCTGGGGTAATTAGCATGCATGACCCCCATCCCCCTTCCTCCCCCCCCCCCACCCTATCCCTCCAAATATAAATCTCTAATCTCAATAACTAAAAGGAAAAACATAGATGTATTGTATCGTTTGTTCTTTTTTTCTATGTCTACTTAGCTCAGTACCGTATCTGTACATTCACAAGTATGTCTCACATTCTATGCTAAGCTGTGTGTATAATTGTATATGTATGTTTAATGTTAGGTGTCCGCCACCACTATAGGCAATGCCTTCGGCGGACAACCTGTATTGAAAGTATGTAAATTGGTATCCAAGAAGCAGATAAATAATATTGAATCTTGAATCTCATGTTTTGATAAAGTCACCTCGCAGACATCTATACACTAGGATTGGTAGCTTCAGAGACGGCGATCTCTCTTGGTATGGCATCTCTTTGAATCCTGGTACCACCTAACGTTGCGCGGCGTTGGACATTTTCAAGGAGCTGTACATCTTTGTTATATAGTGGGCTCCACACGAGGTTGCCATATTCCAAGTGAGGATGCACAAGACTCTTGTACAGTAGCATAAACGTCCCTGGGTCAATAAAGTGAAATGACCATCTGATCATGCCAATGAGGCAGCTAGACTTGTTTACCGCTATCTCAGCATGCTGACTGAACTTGAGCGAATGTTAACTACATAAACACCCAGATCTTTCTCGCAGTGCATTTCCTCTAGGGTAACTGTTTGCCCACCCTCTTGCATGCTGTATTTTAACCTAGAGTTTGACATGCCCAGGTGCATTACCTTACATTTGCTCACTGTGAATCTCATCTTCCATAGGTATGCCCAGTCTTTCAAGCTATATAAGTCTCTCTGGAGTTGGTCATTGTCAGCACTAGAATCAATCTGTGTGTACAATTTGGTGTCATCAACGAAAAGCTTAATCATACTCTCTACTTCTCCTGGCATGTCGTTGATGAAGCATATTGAACAGGACATGTCCGAACATGCTGCATTGCGGTATACCGCTTAATATCAGAGCACAATTCTAAAATCATCCCTTGACAGCAACAATTACTTTCTGTTGCTCAGGAATGCTTCTATCCATCCTAAGATATCCCCTCTGACCCTATAGCTATTTATTGTTAACATCAGATCGATTAGTAGTAGATGTAGATGCAGTATCATGATGTATATTGTTCATGAATTTGCAGTACACATCAAATATCTCTACCGAGTTCCATATTCTAGCAGGATTTTCTTACATTGTATCTACCACATGCTGGAATGCAAGGTCCACTGGATCCACCTGTTTTGCTTTCAATGCACGTGCAGCTGCCGCGATATTTCACTGTCCAATAAATCCTATATAGCAATCGTAATGATATTGTGCATCTGCAGCCTGCAAGTCAGACATGGCTCCATCGATTCGCACATGAACCCCAGCTGCAACAGGTCCTCTTTTCTATCCACAGTCCTACAAACAACAACTCTTCTCCAACGATTTGGATGTTGTGGGTCTTTACACAAACACTCTTGGTTACAAATTAGAAAATGCTGTCTAAAGTCGAATGCAGAAAGCTCAGAGCACTTCTTTGGTGGAGGAGGTTCATTGATCAATATGTTAGACCAGGTACATTTGAGATATTTCTTAATGTGAAATGAGGACGTGTATGTAGATATACATGTCTTATGAAATTTAATGTGCATATTTGCATCATTTTCTAGTCTCTTCCTTAGGTCCACATGAAGTTCGTCATTCCGAGCGATACTGGAGGAAATTATTGTATTGATTCATTGTTGTCCACCAGTAATTAAATCACCGTGTTTGTCACAGCTAAAGAAACACTCGGATGACGCCATAGTGCTGTAAATGTGTTTAAATCTGAAAAACACAGATTTTACTTTAATATTCGATATGTGAAGACGGCAATAGAATAATTAATATCAATCGAGGTCAGAACATATACATTATTAAATACAGTTAAACCTGCTCGAGAGACCACCTGTATTAAGAGACCACTTGTGTGGAGCGACCACATTTTTATGCTCCTATGGGGGGGGGGGGCGGGGGGGGGGGGGGGGAGGGGGGCATGTTGACATAGGTTTGACTGTATGTCAATTTCCGACTGCAACTAAGTTTGCACTTCTGCTTACATTCTGTTTTTCTGTTCACGTTCTGACCTAGATTGATGTCTGATGATGATTTATCGCCTGTAATTCACATCTATGCAAGATTGTCCTTATTTTAAATGATATTTCTGTAATCTCTATGTCACCCTGTGTTAATTTGATACCAAACTTGACATGCTTACATTGAAAACTCTTCTACCTACACATTGTATATTCGCAAAAGTGGCATGGCTAATGACGTCATAAATGACGTCATAAAAAGTTGCCCAAAGATACCAAGAGGGCACCTGTCAGATTCCTACACTACACATCACAGACTTCCAAATACTATCGTATTTGTATGCAACTTTATGGTCAGACTATATATTTTTTATGGTTTCTCCTGGACTAAGAGTTTCCAGTCCGAATAACAAATGAGGTAGCACATATAATTGGTAGATAATATACGATGTATTCGGGTTCATATCATTAGTGCCATGCATCCCCATCTTGATCAATTTGTAGAGTGTACCTCTCGCATGACTGATCCTCTCCTGGACGTTTATTTGCGACTCTGTTCTCGTTGATCTCATGATTCCCAGATGTACAGTTTGATCAAAGATTGGTATCTGAACATGGCCAAGATTACGTTTAGAAATTCACATTTTCTTCATGCTCGAAGAAGTAGCATTCTTTGTGACCAATGCACAATATTAAAGTGATGTCCATTTGCGTAGTTATGTACAACGTTTGCAATTATCTGTATTTGATGGATCTTTAGACATCAATAGTATTTTGTTGGCAAACATAGGACAGCCAGCATATGTTGTTCCTATGGAACGTTCAAGGCTGTTTTTTCTCAAGGTGTATGAGAACATCTTTAATGTATATCTTGTCGATGTGAGTAGATAATATTCCTCCTTGTCTTTTGTAGTCCCTGTCTATCAGGATGTAGGACCCCTTAGAGGAACCACCTTCCGGAGTACATTTCTTTCCTGGAGTATTTTATGAATTCTGGAGTTCACAATTCGATACTCCATTCACACGATTGCTGAGGACACACACCGACAATAAACTATTGTCACATCTAAACTAAATTCTAAATTCCATAAAGAGGCCTTGATAGAATGGCAAACTGGAGTTATATCTTATCTTACTTGATGGGCTCACCCCTACATCAGTAGGATAATATACTGTTTACACTATTGGAGCAGACTGCCATCTATGCTTCTCAGTGAGGTGCAGACTGCACACATGGTAAGAGGCATTTTAAATCATCATGCATGCTTCAGCTATGGCCTCTTTGAGATACTCACACCGCTTGGCTGAGAGCTTTTAATATTTATACGACTATTTACACTATCAGAGTGTATTCACAACTGAGCTCTCGATACAGGGCCTGAGAGTCGATGGGTTCTTTGACGCCACCACATCGCCCCCACCAAACATCCACCCAACCTCCTTCCACCGCCACCCATAGCACAGATACCATACAAGATGGGGGCCAATGACGTTATGTCCCTTCCGAAGGATGTATGGAATGGCACAGGTTTTTAGATGTTGATCACATGCCTGAATGCGCATTCGAACTCGGCTCTTTGGATTGGAATTCCAAGCATGTGTGGAACCACGATTTTGCCAACCGAGCGAATACACCACTAACTCTGATGGGGCCTATAACGTTCTCTATGCCAAACTAACTTATGGATCCCTTCACTGTCTTCAATGTTATGTCTGCTTTGCCAGTGAATGACAAATAACAAAAGCTCTTGGTACATCAGCCTGCACTGTCTTCTGTGTCGTACCTGCTCATTAGAACACACTATATGCATAATAACGTTCCAGTAAGATAGACATCGCTGCTTATATACGGTTCCAGTTATTGTGGCTTTGACTGCCATGGTTGTGATTTGGTGCTGCTGAGGAGATAACACTCAATCGATGCATTCAGCTGTGCATTATTTATCAGCTGCTGCATAGCACTTGGTGTAGTTGCCAAGAGGGCCATCTGCACACATGACTGCCCCACTCGCTGGACGGGTCTCATAGTTATTTAACAGACTAGTGCATCCGCTATTGAAAAAGATTTGTAGATGTCTCACCGTCTAGTCTAATTCCTTGGCTGTCAATAAATGGTCTCGATCTATTTCCTCTCTATTTGATTGCAGCATTACATTCAGTCTACAATAGTCCATAGTTTGCCATTGATACACTGTAAGTAGGGCTGTGCTGTTTAGGTTACAGCCATATCGGCTTCGATAAGACTTTTTTCAAATTGGTTTTAACCGAATATCGGATATATGGGCGACTTCTATTAGGTATGCCAAGAAAAAGTTGAAATCCATTCTCTAAAATGCTTTAAAGACAATCGTCAATAACATGAAAATTTAACACTCTTTTCTAGTACAAATTATTGCCACCTTACACACATGCTTAATATAGCGCGTGCCCATCATTGCAGGGGTGAACTTATTATCTGGGACCACACAAATATTAGGTATACTGTAATAACCATGGTGTATTACATCAACATTAAAGGAAAGGACCAGGGAACTAACATATGCACTTGAATGATAACTTTATATAATAATCAACCTATAGCCATCAGTAAAATCAGAATAATTTGAATAAAGCAGATAAATACCATGTATGTCACTCTGGCAGGAAGCGATTAGTGATGCACCTTGTCCTGTTCGCTCTGACGTATGCCAAGCAAATAAATAATACCAGCTACTGCCAGTCATATAATCTCAGTTATATTTGCGCTAAATTGATTAGACACACCATCCTATAGGTAAAATACTGTCTAATTTGAAAACAATTTGACTGAAAAATCTGTTGTTTCCAAAGACATTGTCACATGAATTTCAAAATATACAGTAGGCATCGTGTTGCGACCTTGGAAACCAGCAGTGTATTTTGGAATCATTTTGACCGAAACTTGTTGACACACGGAAGAGTGCGAAGCACCAGTGATGTCACTAATTGGTTCTAAGTTTTAGTAAATATTTTTTCTCAAATAATCTCGATTCATTTCCATTTGTACCGGTGGTAGTTTATTTAATACTCTATGAAATTACCAATAAAAGGCATTTGTTATTTCCCTTTCCCCTTCCTTTAATATACAAATTGACATTTCATGTCGTCGTGAAAAAACACAACTCATGTGATATTAGAAAGAGTTATTTCCGGTATTCAAAGCGTGTACTCATCTGTGACCCACGGATTGGACTCGGAACTCGGAAATTACTATATACGTAATGGTGACTTTAGAACCGATCCCAGTTCCATCCAAGGAAGCAGGGATCGCTCAGTTATCTTGCTCTCTCGCGCTGGCATATGAGGTCTCATGAGATTACGAATGTGCATCTTCAAGCGAACTCTTCCGTGAATGGTTCAACCAATATATGTCAGAATTTTTTTCTTGATACTTCGATCGTGTAACCCGGTTGTTATTTTTAGCCTGTTAAAGTCATATGCTAGTCACAGTTTGTTCTAGACACAATAGGGGTGAAAAAAGATATTCCCGCTTTCAACAGTCTATTAAGCATGTGTTAGATATTTACCGTGATGTGTGTATAACAATGACATGATTAGAAAAGCAATGTCCATTCACGGGAAGAAAATATTCTCCAGATAGTGATTGGATAATTTTTGCCATGCTAGCTAATGAGAAAATGGGAATGTAATGATTAGCAGAAACCGCTTAAGCGATATAGATATTGCCCAGAGAAACATGTCGTAGGTTAGTATCTTCCATTTTTAATAATGATGATAGGAAAAACCGCAAATATTTTCATATTGTGTTTTTTCCCATATTTATATTTTATATGCGTTTTTGAAACCATCAGAGCATGATATCGGTTTTTAATATGGTATTGGTATATCGTGCAGTCCTACCTGAGTGTACAGCATTTAAAAGGCAGGCATGGTCGAGGATGTCAAAAGCCTTACTAGCATCCATGCATGTTATAGACACATGGCAATATTGTTGTCCAAGGCTTCAGCAATGCTCTCGGTTAATATGAATACTGCATTTGATAAGTTTTTTTCTGTAAACCCAAGCTGCAACTTACTTTTTCACTGATTCAGTATTGGCACAACAAACAGTAATCCGCCTAGCCCTGTAGCTATCTGGCTATTATGGAGGTACGCCCAGTGGACCGGCGCATGCACAGAGGATGCAAATCGGGACTTAATTGTTTTTGGCTGGGTCTGTTTATCAGGGGAAATATATATATATATATATATATATATATATATATATATATATATATATATATATATATATATATATATATATATATATATCATGGAATTTAGCCAGTTGAACTGTGGAGATTGTTCTCGATATCCAACTCACAAATATGTCAAATGTGATCAAGCGATCCGGGGATTTTGAAAAAAAAATAGCATTTACTGAATTGTTGCTCCATCATTGACTATGTGTATAGTTCATAAAGAAATGACGCAATATCAAGAATTGTTTGATATAGACACTGGCGTGAACATACACTTGGTTTGATATTGACCACAGCAATATTTGGCTTGGATAAAAGACATCTGTACATATCTTGCCAATTTGCAAACTATTGAAATGCTTTTGATGATCTACATTGACAGAAAAAGCAATCCACGGCTATCACATAAAGATGGTTCTACTTTAAAATAGTTTCGCTTAATGGGACTTTGTTATCAGACTTTTTTTATGAGCTTACATCAATTACTTATGATTGTTGAAAATGTAGTAGATTATGCTGTGATAATGGGACACGGCTTTTTCAATGAGGAGAAAGGAGAAAACAACAGCTTCAATAAAACAAATTCTTTACTATTCACATGTCTTTTTTACAATCATGAGTAATATAAATATAAACAGAAAAGAGCCTCCTTTTGGTAACTAGGCATTATTTATAAGTAATGCCAGTGATACATTAAAACAGTTATTGCACATTATAAAAGGATAATCAAATTGAGTATCAAAATCCTAATAGGGGTGTGCATTTGTACACCTTAGTTTTAATGCATGTGTACACATGTACACGTATTCATTATTCGTGTGCAATAATGTAGCAAAGATATTACGCAGGTTATTATTAAGTTTAGATTGGTTGAGGTAAAGCGGAGGGGGAGGGGGGGCGTGGGGGGGGCGCTGGCAAATAACTGATTTATAAACTAACTTGCTTAGCGACGTTAGCAAAAATATCATTTTCAGTCCTTGTCGATTATGTGGTTTATACAAAAACTCAAATTCGTATTTAATAGAATAACTGGTCAGACCAACAGCACGCAACAGTGATAAACCCTTTAATGATCAAGATTTGCAAAACAAAAATAAAATATGAGACATTATTGAATGTATATTTGCAGATAAAGAAAAGAACAGTTACCACTGTATTGACTAGTGCTGCTAGTGAGCCAGTCAATCCAGTGATAATTTGTTAAAACTAGTCTTCTCTTAGTTTGCAACGGAAGATTTCTCTAGACCACAGCCTGGAACAGGTCATTGTGTCAGGTGTGTCCATCAAATTGTTACTAGCCTGTTATCCAGAGGCTAATAGAAATTAACTAGGTGGTCTGGCCAATTTCTACTCCCCATCAACTGTCAATTGAAACTATTCATCATGATTATCACACCTATATTCGCGTATGGCTCCGAGATCTTGAGCTTTGAAAAATCTGAAATAACAATATCACACCAAATAATTTCCTACAAGACATCACTAATGCATTGTAAAGAAAGTAAACATATTACACTGAATATTTACAAAATGAGACACACTCTAAAGTCTACATGTCTAACAAGAGTATAGAACAATCCATTCTAAATACCATAGTAGTAGCAATAAATTCCGTCTTTTCGGGATAATTAAGTTTATGCTTCAGCCCACATACATTTACAAATGCGATATTACGCTCAAAATGGTCCGCGGTGATGTTGTTTTCGATAGTACGTCTACCTGCGCCATGAGTGGCATCAGCTATTGCTGTAGTTTGGGCTGAGTGGATAGCAGTAGTGGTATGAGTAGGAGCTATATCAGCAACATCAGTAAATGTAGTGGCAGCAGTAGTCGTAGGCATAGGAGCAATGGGAACAGTACAAACAGTAGCAGGAATAGAAGCTGCGGCAGTAGTAGTAATAGAGGTAGTATCAGCAGCAGCAGCAGCAGCAGTAGTAGTGGTAGTAGTAGTAGTAGTAGCGGCGGCAGCAGCAGCAGCAGTAGTAGTAGCAGTGGTAGGTGTAGCAGCAGCAGCAGCAGTAGTAGTAGTAGTAGTCAATATTGTCAACGCACTGGCTCAGAATCTTCAATAATTGAAAAAATTAAAAAGTTTAAGATATTTTGGTTTATCTTACTGGCTGAGATTTGTCATTTTGTTTGAGGAAAGCCATATGGCATTAATGTTAACCCTTTACTGGTCAAATTTGTTCAGTAAAATCCAAATATGCGCTTACTTATTTAATGTACATTTGCAGGCACAGACAAGGTCATTCCCGAGAATACACCACTGTAACGACTGTCTCGGTTCCCGAGCCAGTCATTACAGCGGTAAATTTTCAAAAATACTCCAATCCCCGCCGGCAAATGGACATTTCCCAAGATCACTAAATTGACCGTTTCTGGCTGACCATCATGCAAGGGTTAATGATTGAGATGGATATTATGAATAGCTATTTGAGTTTTGCTTTTACCAAGATGTCACGTAGATTCGGATTTTTCTTAAACGCAATTACTGGACGCTTGTTAAAGGGTTGTTTCAGTTTCTCCTGTAGGTTTTGATACTCATCTTTCAAGATTTTGGAAATTTCAACGTTTTTCCGATTATAGGTCAGAATGAATGGAATTTTGTCACGTCGATCAGATAAGCCTGGGTCCGAGTTTATTCCCCTTGGCCACTGTGTTTCGAGTTCTTTAATCCAAAACGATTCTCGAAGTTTTCTTTGTTTATCAGTTTCTTCTGCTGTATTTGAAATGGGTGGCTGTTCAATCGGCATAATTTCAAAGTCACGAAGGACTAAATGGTCAGGAAGATTAAAATGTTCGGAAACATGTGTGTCTTCCTCTAGCCTAATATCTGAGAGGTGTCGAGTTACCCGCCATCTTAATGGACATTTGGTTTCGCCGACATACTGTTTTTGGCACAATTTGCATGAAATTAGATAAATAACATTTTCAGAGTCACAATCTAGATTAGACTGAAGTTGGAACTTGCTTTTGTTCTGAAAGCTCGTGAAAGTATTCTGGTTTGGGAGAAATTCATCTAACTTGCACCTTTTCTTTCCGCATTTGCGAGATTCGCCTACACCTATAATCGGACGATTGTGAGAAATTTTTGTAGGCCGACGATTTGAGGCATTATCTGGAATAGTTTCCAAGCCGTCCAATGTTTCAGATTTGATTTTGCGCAAGAATCGTGAGGAGTAACCTCGTTGTTTGAGGGCATTGAATAGGGTAGAGCATGCTTCTTCAAAGTTTTTCCTATCACTTGAATTCCTGTGAAAACGGATTATTTGTGATTTTACCATTCCTTTAAAAGTATGCGGTGGATGGAAAGATTTTTTGTGCAATAGCTGATGCGAATCGGTTGGTTTGGAATACACTTTGTAGTCTAAGTAGCCAGTTGTTTCATACTTTAGACCTTTATATACAGATACATCCAGGAAATCTACAGACATCTCGTCAATGGTTGCTTTTAATTTGATATTCGGATCGTGATTGTTCAGAATTTCGAAAAATTCATCAAACTCAGCCTTTGTGTGTTGCCAAATCATGAAAATGTCATCAAGGTACCTGCGATAAATGAGGGGCTGTTTTGGACACTTTTCTAACGCTTCCTCCTCCCACTCTGCTACGTAAATATTGGCAAAACATGGGCAGCCGCAAATTTGTTGCCAAAATCATTGCCTTTCAGACTCAGCTCTAATAGAGCTATTACTTCTCTGTCTGGCCTGTTGGTGTCTGGGTAGTTCACGAATGCTTTATGGATAGAATTTATACCCTTCTCGATATCAATGTTTGTATATATAGCATCGATGTCAAGCTTGACCAGGAGTGAATTTGGAGGTATCCAGGTCTCAGAGACCTGGGATAAGAAGTCTTCTGTGTTTTTCAAGAAGCTGGGGTGTCTATTTGCTATTGGCTGTAGATGGTAATCGATGTATTCACTGATTCTGTAGGATTCTGAGCCACAATCAGAGATTATAGGTTGCCCGGGCGGTGACATTGGCTCCAACCACGAATCTATGGGTTTATGAATTTATGAAGTCCGTGGTTTTGACTCAAGCTTAGTAGTAGTAGTAGTAGTAGTAGTAGTAGTAGTAGTAGTAGTAGTAGTAGTAGTAGTAGTAGTAGTATAGTAGTAGTAGCATAGTAGTAGTAGTAGTAGTAGTAGTAGTAGTAGTAGTAGTAGTAGTAGTAGTAGTAGTAGCAGCAGCAGCAGTAGTAGTAGTAGTGGTAGGTGTAGCAGCAGCAGTAGTAGTAGTAGTAGTAGTAGTAGTAGTAGTAGTAGTAGTAGTAGTAGTAGTAGTAGTAGTAGTAGTAGTAGTAGTATTAGTAGTAGTAGTAGCAGCAGCAGCAGTAGTAGCTGTGGTAGGTGTAGCAGCAGCAGCAGCTGTAGTATTAGTAGTAGTAGTAGTAGTAGTAGTAGTCAATCATAGCACATGCTGTCTTTTGGCTCTGCTAATTACGTCGATTTTAGACAGTTTCTACTACTCACCCATGCTTGTTTTGTGTCCTGTTGTTGTATAATTGTATATACGTTAGTTTAGTTATATTTAATTTTGCAAGTTTTGTTGTGGGAGGTCGTTTTTTGCGACGAAGGTTTTCAGGCTGCAGTAATTTATTTATCACTGCTGTGGCCATTTCAGCCGGCCTCCTCTGTTGTGTATCGCTTTTTATGTCCTATTGTTGTTGGGATTTTCCCCATTTCACGGTCCATTATATTAGCGCTTTTATTGTTGGCTGACTTTATATTCTGGCTGTCCATGCTGGATTTGCAGTCGTAGAGAGAGTCGCTACATTCTCGGCTTACTGTTGAGCTAGAGCGCCGCTATAGTATCGCCCTATGCGTTAAAGCATGTCTAGCAAATATAAACAGGAATTGAGCCTTAGGGTGACGACTGGCGGGTGGAGTGTGTGGGCCATTGACCTTTATCATGGCCTGAAAGAGGTTGTTGGTTCGGGTCCCAAGGTGTTAAAGGGCCTGATTAATATAAGCATGTCAGTGTGGCATGTTACGGTATGCAATGAGGGAATTAAAGACAAATTATTGGAGGATGGACTGATTGTCAATGGAGAAATCTGTAAGGTACAGGAAATAGATTCAGATAAACTGCTAATTAAAGTGAAGGCGCCATTAGAAATACCTAATGAACGAATTAGCGCAGAAATGGCCAAGTATGGTCTAGTAGTTTCAATAGAGAATGAGACGTACCAATTTGACAGATCTCTAGAAAATGGAGTTAGACGAGTATGGATGAAGGATATTTCAAAACCTCTTCCAAGTACGCTCTCAATTGACAATACGTTTTTTCTGCCGCTATGGTACAGGGGCCAGATCAAGACATGTCGCATTTGTACCAGTACCGACCACCTAGCTAGCGCATGTCCGCATAAGGACAAATGCTTAATTTGTGGGTCAACTGATCACTATAAATGGCGATGTAAGGAAGCAACAAAGAATCAAACTCGAAGTGCTTCAGAACCAAAGAATCACCAGGAGCCTGAACCGGCTGCTGTAGCTGCCGTTTACAAAATGGCTACTGCAGCTGATGTTCATAAACCAGCTAATCCTGTGGTAGTAGACATGGCAGATTCTATTGAGGTATTGAGCGAGAACGTGACACAAACTCCTGTACCAATGGCTAAGGATGTTAGTTTAACATCCGAGTCAGAAAGTCTACAACTAGGGCAAACACGATTCAGATCACAGTCCACTGAAAGCGCTGATAATTCAATACTAGATCAGGCCTCTCTGACTGTTACCTTGAAAGGTGTGGAAGGTAAAACAGATATTGCTGTTGGAGCCAGCAAAGAATTAATAAGCACCAGTTCCAGCATTCCTCACAAGATAGAAAGTAGTCTTAAGCGACAAAAAGATGACTCAAGTTCAGATTCTGATGTTGAAGAAGACCATGTTCATGATATGTCATATGATTATGATGATAGCGTATCTGTTGCTGATTCGGATATATCTGTCAGTACACAGAGTTCTCAAAATGCGGAAATGGTTATGTACCGCTCAGAAACAGGGCAGGTATTGATCCCTTACATAACAAAGAAGGGTGTGCGCTATCGTCAGTTACGCAATGATTCTGATGTATCAAAATATCAGCATCTGACAGTAATTGAATTAAACACCTCAGAATTCAATGAAAAGATTGGTAAATGGGCGAAAAAGAACTTGAGTAAGAAAAACAAATCAAATTAAAATATGTCAGTTTTAAATTTATGTTTTAAAATATTTTTAATGTTAATTTGCACATTAAATTGCAGAGGTTTAAATGACGAAATAAAACAACATGTACTATTAGATGAATTAAAGGCAAGAAAAGTTGACATTATTATGCTGCAGGAGACAAAATTACAAGATATAGAGGTTATTGAAAGGTTCAGGTGTTTGACGAATGGAGAACTCTATTACTCTGTTGCCAATGAACCGAGTGCAGGTGTTGCAATTTTGTTTCTCCCAAAATGCCTCAGCTGGATAAATATCATTTTTTCTTCATCTGATAACAATGGGCGGTGGGTTAAAGTTGTAATCGACATAGAAGGGTCAAATTACACTTTAGTTTCAGTCTATGCACCGGCGTTGCATTCTGAAAGATGTACATTCTTGTCCAGTATATCACCCATTCTTAATGATAATGCTGACAATATTATCCTGGGTGGTGATTTTAACTGTGTTATGGATGGGACGCGAGACAGAAGTTCACTTTCTAGCTATGGTGACACATCGCATCGCAGACTTAAAGCTGTATGTGATGCAGAACATTTACTGGATAGTTATCGAATATTAAATCCAGAGGGTTGTGATTTTACATGGCATTCAAATAACGGCCAACTTGCCTCTAGAATAGATCGAATTTTTATTCAAAGAACATTGAAAGGAAATCTGGTAACTGCTGGTATGTATCCCATTACGTTCTCTGACCATGACATGTTTTACATCACGCTGGATAATGCCGACTGGGTTAAACGCGGCCCTGGATTTTGGAAAATTAATAATTCGCTGCTAAATGAACCTAAATATCAAACTTGTGTTAAAAGTTTTTGGCAACATAAGCTTCGAAACAAAAATTCCCATGACAATTTAATAACATGGTGGGAAGATGTAAAAGTTGGATTTGCCCACATTTCAAAACAATATGCCATTGGGAAAGCGCGAATGATGCGCAAGGAGAAGAAAGCACTTGAGCGTTCTCTGTTTCTCCTAAGTAGGAAGGTTGTGAATAGTGATAGTCAGTATAGTGAATGGCTAAGCGATATAAAATCAAAGCTTACGTAAATAGATAGATGATTTTAAAAGGCTTGACACGATTGTATTGGATTTTCACATGGCCTCTGGCCTGAAGATAAACAAAGCTAAATCAGTTGGATTATTTCTGGGTCAGTGGAAGAGTAGGTGTGATAAGCCACTGGACATCCGATGGACTAATGAATCAATTAAAATTCTAGGTATTCACTTCAGTAGAGAGGGTGAAGAGAACCTTAACTGGGAAGAGAGAATAGCTAAAATGAAGAAAACCTGTAATGCGTGGAAGCATCGGCATTTAACTATTTTCGGCAGAACCTTGGTTATACATACCTTAATACTTTCAAAGTTATGGTATACAGCCTCTGTTATATATATATATATGCCCAAATATGTCGAATGTGAAATAAATAGAATGGTCCGAGAATCTTTATGGGAAGGTAAGGCATGTCTTGTATCACAGGATGTTTGCATGAATGATTTGATTCATGGCGGGCTTAATCTTGTAGATGTTAGAATGAAGAGCATGTCATTGCGTTTCAAATTTTTTAATGCATTGCTTCATTCTGATATTCAGTGGGCAAATGTATCAAGGTCGTTAATAGAAAGCTTCATAAAGCCTTTCTCAACCAAAAGGTTTTTTTGTGCCAAAAATCCTCCCCCGAATTATACGCGAGTTCCTCCGCATTTTCTCGAGATAAAAACTGGTTTTGATGCGTTTATTAAAGTTGACGATGTACCACTATACTTGGGAAATGTTTTACAATTGGAGCTATGGGGCAATAATCACATCACTCATCAAGGCACAGCTTTGTACAATCCATCAATGGCAGGGAAAGGCATTAAATATGTATGTGACATTGTTGACCCTATTCGGAGGGAATGGAAATCATTGGCTGAGATTTGCTACGTTACTGCTCTTCGACCAATAGATGCTACGCGTCTGTTAGCTCGCATACAAGAAGCTATACCGAAAGCTTGGTTCTCTCTATACAGTGCCGATCTTACTGATGAAGAAGCTGAACTAAAATTCATCAGTAATGATAAGGAATTTTCCTGCAGAATTGCAGTAAGCAGCTGGTATAAGCTCCTTAGGGAACTACATGCTATACCTCCAAGAGCTATTTATGCATGGGAGCAGCATGGTTATAATATTCCGAACTGGGAGATAATATGGAAAAACATACATTAACCGAATATTCCCAATCAGGCAAGAGATATAGTTTGGAGACTAATACACAGAAAACTTTGGGTTAAACATCTCATGACAAAAGCAAAACTGTGTGCTGAAGATGATAATAAGTGCGTTTTCTGTGTAAGCTCTGAGGAAACATTGGTACATCTATTCGTTGAATGCCATGTTGTAGTTCAGTTCTGGGTATATGTAAGTAGGATTTTAACAGATCTCGGTGTTCCTACATCGGACATAACACCACACAATATTTTATTTCATGACCTTGCAAATGAGTCACTACAAATAAATAATAAAGTTATTGTGTTAGTCTGCTTAAGCATTGGAATTTGGAGCATTTGGAAACATCGCTGCTCCGTAGTGCATGATGCAAATGCTACTCTCACACAGGATCATTTAAAATGTTTAAATGGGATATTTTATGCGTTATTGTCACATTGTGTTAGAGGCGAATGCCATAAGTATATTAAAAACAAGATCCAAAAACGTTTAAAAGAATATGGTGCAGAGGTAGATTAATATCATTTGAAAATGACAATCTGTCCATCAAAACACCGCCATGATTATTTAACCTTTCATTTAATGTGCCGAATACGTATATATTTTAACACTTATATTACATCCTTGTCAATTTGTGTATAATTTAATGTTGATTATGGAAGTATATTTTTAAGAATAAATTTTTAATGTAGATTTACCATTTGGTAGGAAATCGTTTGAATGGTGGCTGTTGCAGCCTGATGTAACTGCCGCTTCCAGTCATTCGGTTTTAAAATTATCAGTCGTCTGTTATTTGTTTTGGACAGAGCAAAATGCACTGTAAAATTCTGGCCTAAAATCATCCTATGTTTATGAATTACAAACGATCCAGTATTATATTTTGGAACCGCCTTATCATTGTAGCTAAGATCGTTATAAAATAGCAGCGAGTTTTGTCATTGTTTAATAATGTACAATCCCGGATAATTTTAGAATCTCTCTCAAAAGGTAAAGAGAAATATTAAAATGCCTCGGAGATATTACTATTGCACGCCGCGCTGCTGACAAAGTGTTTGCGATATGCTCGCGCTTTGTTGGCTATATAAAAGATTACCCGGGCCTATTCAGAATAGAGCATACTAGATGTTTAATTTGATCAAAATAATAAACGTATGGCATTTATTTTTTTAGTATATACTTACTGTGACAGAACAGATATTTCAAAAATACTATTAGGACGAAAAGACTGATAAATATGTAATTAGATTTTTAATGTTAATTAACATTTAATCCTTTGAACCCAGACTTCCACGAATATCACGTTCCGGACAATCGTACGTGTAAGCTGTTGGATGTTTTGAAATTATTTGGACTGGAACCCGTTGCTGCCATATACAGGAACGACTCCCAGTTAGTTGTGTTTCAAAATATTCAACAGAATATTTATACTTATTAAAATAAAAATGATTTCTTTCGTGTTTGTCCCTTGAAGTTCAAAGAGTTAAATATGTATATTTATTGAGCAGGGATTTTGAAGTATTTTATTATACTGAAAGACAGATGAATTTTTGAAAGGTTTTTCCTTTTCACTTGCCGTTTATTTACTGTTTGTATGCTTGTATGTTGTATGATTTGTACGTCAGTCTTTTATATATTTTTGGATATGAAATGTTTTCCGCACGATCCATTGATCGTGTTATCAATAAAAAAAAGGAAAAAAAGTAGTAGTAGTAGTAACAGAAGCAGTAGTAGCAGTGGTAGGTGTAGTAGTAGTAGTAGTAGTAGTAGTAGTAGTAGTAGTAGTAGCAGCAGTAGTAGTAGTAGTAGTAGTAGTAGTAGTAGTAGTAGTAGTAGCAGTGGTAGGTGTAGCAGTAGCAGCAGCAGCAGCAGTAGTAGTAGTAGTAGTAGTAGTAGTAGTAGTAGTAGTAGTAGTAGTAGTAGTAGTAGTAGTAGTAGTAGTAGTTGTAGTCAATATTGTCAACGCACTGGCTCAGAATCTTCAATAATTGAAAAAATTCAAAAATTTAAGATATTTTGGTTTATCCTACTGCCTGAGATTTGTCATTTTGTTTGAGGAAAGCCATATGGCATTAATGTTAACCCTTTACTGGTTAAATTTGTTCAGTAAAATCCAAATATGCGCTTACTTATTTAATGTACATTTGCAGGCACAGACAAGGTCATTCCCGAGAATATACCACTGGAACGACTGTCTCGGTTCCCGAGCCAGTCATTACAGCGGTGAATTTTCAAAAATACTCCAATCCCCGCCGGCAAATGGACATTGCCCAAGATCACTAAATTGACCGTTTTTGGCTGACCATCATGCAAGGGTTAATGTTGAATGATTGAGATGGATATTATGGATAGCTATTTGAGTTTTGCTTTTACCAAGATGTCACGTAGATTCGGATTTTTCTTGAACGCAATTACTGGACGCTTGTTAAAGGGTTGTTTCAGTTTCTCCTGTAGGTTTTGATACTCATCTTTCAAAATTTTGGAAATTTCAACGTTTTTCCGATTATAGGTCAGAATGAATGGAATTTTGTCACGTTGATCAGATAAGCCTGGGTCCGAGTTTATTCCTCTTGGCCACTGTGTTTCGAGTTCTTTAATCCAAAACGATTCTCGAAGTTTTCTTTGTTTATCAGTGTCTTCTGCCATATCTGAACGGGGTGGCTGTTCAATCGGCATAATTTCAAAGTCACGAAGGACTAAATGGTCAGGAAGATTAAACTGTTCGGAAACATGTGTGTCTTCCTCTAGCCTAATATCTGAGAGGTGTCGAGTTGCCCGCCATCTTAATGGACATTTGGTTTCGCCGACATACTGTTTTTGGCACAATTTGCATGAAATTAGATAAATAACATTTTCAGACTCACAATCTAGATTAGACTGAAGTTGGAACTTGCTTTTGTTCTGAAAGCTCGTGAAAGTATTCTGGTTTGGGAGAAATTCATCTAACTTGCACCTTTTCTTTCCGCATTTGCGAGATTCGCCTACACCTATAATAGGACGATTGTGAGAAATTTTGGTAGGCCGACGATTTGAGGCATTATCTGGAATGGTTTCCAAGCCGTCTAATGTTTCAGATTTGATTTTGCGCAAGAATCGTGAGGAGTAACCTCGTGGTTTGAGGGCTTTGAATAGGGTAGAGCACGCTTCTTCAAAGTTTTTCCTATCACTCGAATTCCTGTGAAAACGGATTATTTGTGATTTAACTATTCCTTTAAAAGTATGTGGTGGATGGAAAGATTTTTTGTGCAATAGCTGATGCGAATTGGTTGGTTTGAAATACACTTTGTAGTCTAAGTAGCCAGTTGTTTCATACGTTAGACCTTTATATAGAGTTACATCCAGGAAATCTACAGACATCTCGTCAATGGTTGCTTTTAATTTGATATTCGGATCGTGATTGTTCAGAATTTCGAAAAATTCATCAAACTCTGCCTTTGTGTGTTGCCAAATCATGAAAATGTAATCAAGGTACCTGCGATAAATGAGGGGATGTTTTGGACACTTTTCTAACGCTTCCTCCTCCCACTCTGCTACGTAAATATTGGCAAAACATGGGCTAAAGCGCTTGCCCATCGCGCAGCCGCAAATTTGTTGGTAAATTTCGCCATCGAATTCAAAATCATTGCCTTTCAGACTCAGCTCTAATAGAGCTATTACTTCTCTGTCTGGCCTGTTGGTGTCTGGGTAGTTCACGAATGCTTTACGGATAGAATTTATACCCTTCTCGATGTCAATGTTTGTATACATGGCATCGATGTCAAGCGTGACCAGGAATGAATTTGGAGGTATCCAGGTCTCAGAGACCTGGAATAAGAAGTCTTCTGTGTTTTTCAAGAAGCTTGGGTGTCTATTTGCTATTGGCTGTAGATGGTAATCGATGTATTCACTGATTCTGTAGGATTCTGAGCCACAATCGGAGATTATAGGTCGCCCAGGCGGTGACATTGGGTCCAACCTCGAATCTATGGGTTTATGAATTTTTGGCAAGAGATAGAAAGTCCGTGGTTTTGACTCAAGCTTAGCAAAGAGATACTTATGTTGCTTTTCGGTGATCATCTTGCTATCGAGCAATTTTTGAAGAATCTCATTAAATTTGCTGCAATTATTTTGCCAAAGTGGTTTGCTTAGTTTCTGGTAATGCTTTGGGTTACTAAGTTGTCGTTATGCTTCACGTTTATAGTTATCTTTATTCATTATTACAGTCGCAGACCCTTTATCTGCAGGTTTGATGACAATTTCGCTGTTTTTAGACAATTCAATTAAGGCCTGGCGTTCCTCATAGGGTAAATTTGGTTGATCATTAGGGAATGCAGAATTTTTAACACGCTCTGAAAAGAGTTCTATGCTTTCACCAATCGCTGGGTCCAGGAGTTTTACGCTTGGTGCCCAGCCAGTTTTTTCAATGAATGGTAGAATGTTACTATTAGAGTTACGAAAAAAGTCTGCTAACTTAATACGGTGACTAAATTGAGATGTTTCCATACAGCCATTATCTAAAAGAGCATCCACACCTGTTTTAGGTTTTGGTGTTGGGACAAATGTAAGACCAAAATTGAGCAGTGACTGCTCTGCTTCACCTAATGGGGAGCCAGTTAGATTGACAATATTACTGCCCAGTCCTGTTTCCGGGCGGATGTTACCTTGGCCCCTGTCTAGTTTAAATTTAGGAATTTAAGCCAGGCAGAATACATAGAGTTAGCTGTCTTTTCAGTCCAATGAATGTTATCCTTAACAACATTAAATTCGGAGAGTCTGAGTGCAGGAATGACAGTCACAGATTTTGATGATTCAGCCGTCGAATTGAGGGACTGAATCGCCAACCTCTGCTGAGCTGTCAACCGACTTGAATAGTTAAGTTTTGCGAAATAAATCGCAGTCTTTGGGAATTTGGACTTAATCGCACTGAGAAGCAGCATTAATCTATGTTTTGAACTAGAGATGGGTTCATTCATATCATTAATACCAATGTTAATCACTATTTTCTCTGGTAGTAGTAGTAGTAGTAGTAGTAGTAGCAGTGGTAGGTGTAGCAGCAGCAGTAGTAGTAGTAGTAGTAGTAGTAGTAGTAGTAGTAGTAGTAGTAGTAGTAGCAGCAGCAGTAGTAGTAGCTGTGGTAGGTGTAGCAGCAGCAGCAGCTGTAGTAGTAGTAGTAGTAGTAGTAGTAGTAGTAGTAGTAGTAGTAGTAGTAGTAGCAGCAGCAGCAGTAGTAGCAGTGGTAGGTGTAGCAGCAGTAGTAGTAGTCAATATTGTCAACGCACTGGCTCAGAATCTTCAATAATTGAAAAAATTCAAAAATTTAAGATATTTTGGTTTATCTTACTGCCTGAGATTTGTCAATTTGTTTGAGGAAAAAGTAATAGCTGTGGTACGTAGGTGTAGCAGCAGCAGCAGTAGTAGTAGTAGTAGTAGTAGTAGTAGTAGTAGTAGTAGTAGTAGTAGTAGTAGTAGTAGTAGTAATAGTAGTAGTAGTAGCAGCAGCAGCAGCAGCAGCAGTAGTAGTAGTAGTCGTAGTAGCAGCAGCAGTAGTAGCAGTGGTAGGTGTAGCAGCAGCAGCAGCAGCAGCAGCAGCAGCAGCAGTAGTAGTAGTAGTAGTAGTAGTAGTAGTAGTAGTAGTAGTAGTAGTAACAGCAGCAGTGGTGGTGGCAGTGGTAGGTGTAGCAGTAGTAGTAGTAGTAGTAGTAGTAGTAGTAGTAGTAGTAGTAGTAGTAGTAGTAGTAGTAGTAGTAGTAGTAGCAGCAGCAGCAGCAGTGGTAGGTGTAGCAGCAGCAGCAGGAGTAGTAGTACTAGTAGTAGTAGTAGTAGTAGTAGTAGTAGTAGCAGCAGCAGCAGCAGCAGCAGCAGCAGCAGCAGCAGCAGCAGCAGCAGCAGCAGCAGTAGTAGTAGTAGTAGTCGAAGTGAACGCACGCGTTTATTTAGCTCTGCAATTGCTGCCGGAATTTGCTAGTTTCTAGCGCGATTTTGAAGATAAATTTTATACATATATTTCGTATTAGTATTTCCTTTCAAACGTTATGTTTAATTTGTAAATTCTTGCCTTGGTTGGAGCGCATTTTGTGTCTCCATTTTCTAAAGGCACGCCTCTTAGCTGGCGGTTTCAGCCATTTAATATGTCTCCTCTTACTGTGGTCAATGCAATACTTTTCTCCCCGCGCCAGTAGGCTATTTCTATAGTTCGTTGGCTAGCGCATTATATTTGGCAAGATTGCTTGAGTGAGTGGATCTAATTCCTTTGTCATTTGTAAGCGCAAGCCTAGTACTTTGATTTCATAAATCTTTATAGTTAGTTGGCTGTTCCCGGTCAACTCGAACAGACTAACACATATATGACTGTAATATGTTAGTATGCATTAGGAAACCACTTTAATCGATTAGGTGTTAGTGAACCACTTAGAAAGTGGTTCAAACTAACAAATATACGACTGTGCTATCTATTCGTATATTTGTTGGTAGGTGTCAGGGTTTCAAAAGGGGACACTCTATTGAGTGTTTAGCTCTTTCCCTGACGTCTTGGTATTATATATTTGTATTACCCCTTATATATTGTAGTAGTATGGGTTTCCTCTTTTATTAAAACACCATGGCAACCTCCTATACGCGTACCCTGAGTCTTAAAATCACGACAAAGGATTGGGGTGTTTCGGCAATTGAGGTGTATCATGGGTTGAAGGATGTAGTTGGGGTAGGGCCACGGGTCCTTCAAGGTCTCATTAACGTTTCTAAATCTGTATGGAATGTCACCGTACTTAATGAAAGTGTGAAGGAAAAGTTGTTCGACGAGGTCCTTGTCGTGAAGGGTGAGGTGTGTAATGTGGAGGAAATAGATTCTGATCGTCTATTAGTCAAGATGAAGGTTCCATTAGAGATCCCAGATGAACGTGTTATCAATGAATTGATCAAGTATGGCAAAGTGGACAAAGTAGAACACGAGACCTATCCATTTGATCGCACCTTAGAAAATGGCATCAGAAGAATTTGGTTCGAAAAGATAGAACAACCTCTCCCAAGTAAGGTCGCGATAGATGGTCGATTTATCTTGCCAGTATGGTACAGGGGGCAAATCAAAGAGTGTAGAATCTGCTTAAGCACAGAACATCTTGCATCAGATTGCCCTAACAAAAAAAAATGTCTAGTTTGTGGATCATCTGATCATTTTAAGTGGCGATGCCCGCAGAACAAATATGTCAAAAAGGGTGCTGATAAAAGTGCAGAGCAAGTTGTATCTAAAGAGAATGTCATAGAACCGGTAGCCGCTGAGATGTAGCTGAAATCCATGTTAATGGGAAGCACGTTGCTAAAGAAAATGTCATCGAACCAGTAGTTGCTGAGATTGTAGCTGAAGTCCATGTTAATGAGAAGCATGGTGAAAAAACTAAGAATCCAATCGCTGTAGTTGCAGGCAATGAAATAGAGGTTCTAGATGAGGGGCTAAGTCTTACTGCAGTAACAAGTCAATCCAAGTCTGATGTCAGAGAGGCTAATTCCACACAAGTTGAAGATGATGATCAATACCCTCTGGAAGAGAGTTTTAATTTAGGACAAGTAAAATTCAGGTCGCAAGATACTGAAACTAACTGATTTTCCACTGAGTACACTCAATCTAGACGATTTAAATAATATAGAGAAAGTAATTGGTGATATAGAAGACGATAATATGTCAGTTGCTGAATCCGATATATCCATTCAAACACAGAGTTCTAAATCACCCGATGAAATGGTCATATACAGGTCAGAGGCAGGAGAGGTGTTAGTTCCATATTGGACGGCAAAAAGGGTTAAATATAGGCATCTGCGTCATGATTCAGATATATTAAAATATAAGCATTTGGAAAAAGTGGAGCTAAGTAGTGCAGCGTTTGCGAGTAAAATAGGTAAATGGTCTAAGAGAGGGTCGAAAAAACCAAAATCTAGTTAGCTTAATAATGGCGGTTATACACATCATTTTATTACTTTTTATGCTAATTTGCACACTCAATTGTAGAGGCTTAAATAGTGACATAAAGCAACGCCACTTACTAGAGACTCTGAAAAATGAGCAGATTGACATTGCTTTGATACAGGAAACTCGTTATCTCAACAAAATAGTGCAGGCGTAGCAATTGTTATACTCCCTCGTGGTTCAGCCTATGTACATATAATCTCTTCAGTATCAGGTGCTAATGATCGCTGGGTGAGTCACGCTAGATATACAACAAACACGTTTCACATTGCTGTGTATATATGCACCTGCATCTCATCAACTACGTCGTAATTTTTTTAATGAGATGTCTACAACAGCACTAGATAACATCACTGAAAACTTAGTGATGGGTGGTGACTTTAATTGTGTCGTAGACAAAGAAAATGACAGGAATGCAATTTCAACTTATACTAATACATCACATAGACTCTTAAAAGAAATATGTGATAATGAAAATTTAATTGACACTATAGAATATCAAAACCTCATGGTAAAGATCTTACATGTTTTTCGACAGATGGTAAAGTTGGTTCAAGGATCGACAGAATTTATGTGAATAGTTTGTTGACAGGGTAATGGAGAGATGTTAATATTAAGCCAGTCGCATTCTCAGATCATAACATGGTTTGTGTAACCTTTGCCAATGCTGATTGGGTAACAAAAGGGGTTGGGTTTTGGAAATTAAACACATCACTGTTGGGAGAATAATTTTATAAGAATAATATAGAGCTGTTGGCAACATTGGATTAATAGGAAAGCATCATATAAGAGCACATTGCAATGGTGGGAGGATGTCAAACTGGATTTAAAGTATGTTTCCCGAAAGTATGCTATTAGAAAAGCACGGGAAATATGCAAACGCAAGAAAACACTTCATCGATCACTGATGAAAATTAATGCTAAAGTAAATAATGGTGAAGATAATTATTATGAATTACTGGTTAAAATTAAAAGTAAAACAAGAGATATAGAACAATATGAGTCTGAGGGTGCAAAAATTAGAGCAAGAGCCCAGATGCACGCAGAAGGGGAAAAGCCAACCCGGTGTTTTTGCTCATTAGAAAAAGCATGTGCAATAGATAAGGTGATGTACTCATTAAACATACCGGATGGTTCAACCGTCTTTACCAACAATGAAATGAGTACTATTGTATGCAATTACTATGAGTCATTGTACAAGTCAGAGGGAATTGATGAAGATGCAACATTGGATTTGTTAGCAAATATAGACAAAAAGGTGTCAGACACAGGCAGTGAATTTTGTGATCAACCCTTAACACTAGAAGATTTAACTAAATCCCTTAAAGGTATGAAACTAGAAAAATCACCGGGGTGTGATGGCCTTCCAGTTGAATTTTACCAAATGTTTTGGCACCTTGTAGGTCCAATAATTGAAGAATTGGCCACTGAAATTTTTTAGAAAGGCCATTTACCACCAACTATGGCTAGGGCATACGTAAGGCTAATATATAAACGAAATGACATACGTCTAATTCAGAATTACAGGCCAATTTCTATACTATGTGTAGACTACAAAATAATATCCAGAGCACTAACATTAAAACTAGCTAGTGTTTTAGGAGAAATCATTGGAACAGAGCAGACATGTGCTGTACCTAGGAGGACAATTTTAACCAATACCATGTTAATAAGAGACTATACAATTGGTTGAGAAGGATAGCATCCCTTCAGCAGTGATTGCCTTGGACAACGAAAAGGCATTTGACCGTGTGGAATGGGATTTTCTTTTTAATTCTTTGCAATCGTTTGGGTTAGGCTCAAACTTTATTAAATGTGTTAAGATTTTATATACGGATATCAAGAGTAGCTATTTAGTGAACAATCAATTATCCAGAGAAATTGTCTTAGAACGTGGTGTTAGACAGGGGTGTTCCCTATCGCCATTATTATTTGTTATTGTGATGGAATCCCTTGGCATAGCAGTGAGGCAAAATAATAACTTTCAAGGCATATGTATACGTGGCATAGAAAGACCACTTAAGCTGTCACAATATGCTGATGACACAACTGTGTTTGCTAGTTCAATGAATGATTTTGCCATTTTAAACCACGTACTAGAAAAGTTCCAAAATGCATCTGGTTTGAAAATCAATAAAGGAAAACCCAAAGGATTATTTTTGTGGCCATGGAAAGAGCGGAATGACCAGCCACTTGAAATCAATTGGTCTAATGATACCATTAAGATTTTAGGCATCTATTTTAGCAGGAAACCGAATACAACACAAAATTGGAATGAACGCGTATCTAAGCTTAAGAGAACATTAGCACATTGGAAGCGTCGTCGTCTTTCAATTTTTGGTAGAGTGTTTGTTGTCAACAACTTGGTATTATCTGGGCTATGGTATACAGCATCTGTTGCACACATGCCAAAACATGTAGAAAAGGTGGTTAATGAGTTGATATTGTCATTCATATGGGAAGAAAAGAATCATTTAGTTTCCCACCGTGTTCTCAATAATGCTAAATTAGAAGGAGGACTTGATTTAATTGATATTAAAGTGAAATGTGTTTCTTTAAGGTTAAAATTTTTGAATGATCTTATTACATCAGATGAGACATGGGCATGTGTTTCACGAGCTCTCATGGAGAGAATTGTAGAACCATTTCTGGCGGAGCATGTTTTTACCTCAAAGAAGCCACCTCCGAATAGCCAAATGATATCAGATGTGTTTAAAGATCAAGTTAAGGAGTTAGAAATATTTGACAGATACATGCCTCCACCTACGTGCTGGAAGGAAGTACTAGAACAGCAATTGTGGGGCAATAGTAATATATATGTTATAACAATGCAGTACTTTATCTACCGTCCTTTGCAAAATATGGCATTCAACATTTATCTGATATGATACACCCTCAAACACGTAGATGGATTTCAATGCAAGAAGTAGCTAGAAAAACACATATGAGGCATATAGATGTCCAGCGGTTGCTAAATAAAATAAAACATGCTGTACCAATTGAATGGTTTCGTCTGCCAAATGTAAATAATAATAGTTTGACTCCACAACCTGCATTAGTTCTTGATGATGAGATGTTAAAATACAAGATGAGATCCAAGGAATGGTACCACATTATGAGACGAAAACAAGTAACACCTCCCATAGCAATTAGGAGATGGGATGACTCAAACTATAAACCATCCAGTTGGAAAAATGTATGGAAAATCTTACATTCTCCATACATACCAAATATGGCTCGTGATTTATGGTGGCGATTACTACATCGACGGCTATGGGTGGGACACTTGACATACAAGTGCAATATTACGCCTTCTGATAGGTGTTACTTATGTCAAACAGACGAGGTTCTTTAATGATATAAATCCTTATAGTCACTTGGCCGTTCCCGGTCAACTCGAACAGACTAACAAATATATGACTATAGTATCTATTCATATATTTGTTAGTATACTTTAATCGGTTAGGTGTTAGTGAACCAATTTGAAAGTGGTTCAAACTAACAAATATACGACTGTACTCTCTATTCGTATATTTGTTGGTAGACGTCAGGGTTTCAAAAGGGGACTCTATTTATTTAGTGTTTAGCTCTTTCCCCGACGTCTTGGTGTTATATTTTAAGATTGAACGAGAAACATATCCCTTTGACAGAACACTAGAAAACGGTGTAAGATGCATCTGGTTTGTTAAAGTGGATAGCACGTTACCAAGCAGATTGACGCTTGATGGCAGCTTTGTCCTGCCCTTATGGTATAGAGAGCAAATTAAAGAGTGCCGGATCTGCCTCAGTACTGACCATTTGGCAACAGATTGTCCCAATTGAAACAAATGTTTGCTCTGTGGTTCAGTTGACCATTTTAAATGGCGCTGTCCAAAAAATCAAAACAAGCCCTCAGTATCAGGATATAATCACCCAATAAAGGATGCAACTGAGTCAAATGCTTCTCGAGCAATCACTACGGAAGCTGTTGTTGTGGTTCATGCCACTGAAAATGACACACACAAATCATCAAATCCTGTTAAAGTAACTACAGTTGATGAAAATCAAGTATTAGAGGAGGGTATAACCTTAAGTCAAGAAAATAATCAAAATGCAGTGTAGCCAAACGTGGCTGTAAAAGACACGCAGGAAAATGGTGATCTTACAGAAGAGCCAGTTTACAATTCCTTAAAAGTTCGGTCGATTTTCCGCTAAGCCCACTTGATTTAAGTCAGCTTGAAGATATGGTAAATGACGCTCCTGCCAAATGTAACTTAAGTAGCAATAAGCGTCATAAAGAAGACAATAGCTCAGAATCTGAGATTGAAGTAAATGGATATGGATGATGATACAATGTCAGTTGCAGAATCAGATGTGTCCATTCAAACACAGAGTTCACAGATGAAAGATGAAATGGTAATGTACCGATCAGAAGGGGGTGAATTGTTAGTGCCATATGTAACGGCGAGAGGAGTGAAATATCGTCTACTGCGCCATGATTCTGATATTTCCAAATATGAATATTTGTCTGTGGTAGAACTAGGAAACATTGAATTCACAGGAAAATTAGGTAAATGGTATAAGAAACGAGCTACAAAACCAAATCAAGTTAATCTAATGATGGCGGTTGTAAACATCATTTTACAAATTATGATTATCTGCACCATCAATTGCAGAGGATTAAATACCGAATTCAAGCAGCGCCACTTGCTTGAAGAATTAGCAAATGAGAGAGTTGATATTGCTTTTCTACAAGAGCCCAAAATTCAAAAAATTGAAGTGTATGAATCTCTCAAAGATATTTCAAAAGGGCAGATTTTTTATTCTTTATCACAAGATAATAAATAGCGCGGGAGTGGCCATTCTTATCCCGCCCTGCTGTCTCAACTATGTTGATGTTATATCGTCGTCATCAGATACAAATGGACGATGGATTTGTGTATCAATTGATGTACTAAACACAAGTTTAAATTTGATGTGCCTTTATGCGCCAACCTCTCATCAATTGCGTCGTGAATTTCTAAATGATGTTTCCACAATAATTCAAGACAGAACGCCTGAAAACCTAATTATGGACGGTTACTTTAATTGCATATTAGATGAAGTTAAAGACAGAAAAGCTAGGTCTAATTTTAATGACACATCTCACAATATTTTGAAACACATCTGAGAATATAAAAGCTTGTTAGACACTTATCGGATTGAAAATCCAGAGGGCAGGGACTTTACTTGGTTTTCAACTGATGGAAAGAAAGCATCCAGATTGGACAGGGTCTATGTAGAACGATCATTGAAAGGTTACATGTGTAAAACTAACATAAAACCAGTAACTTTCTCTGATCACAACATGTTTTCCATCACATTAGACAATGCTGACTGGATCAAACGAGGAGATGGATTTTGGAAACTCAATGTAGCGTTGTTACGAGATAGTTGCTATCGCAAATGTGTAGAAAGTTGTTGGAGGCATTGGGATGAAAAGAGAAGTTTGTATGAATGTATAACAGACTGGTGGGAGGATGTTAAATCCGACCTGAAACATATTTCAAGGCAGTATTCCATCAGAAATGCGAAAGCGTAAAAAGGCGCTTCAGCGGTCGGTGTGTGAAATTAATAAGAAAATTAATGATGGAGAATATAATTATTACGAACTATTAGTTAAATTAAAAGGTAGACTAAATGAAATAGAGCAATATCAGTTTGATGGGGCCAAAATAAGGGCAAGAGCACAAATGCACACCGAGGGTTAAAAGCCTACACGTTACTTTTGTAACTTGGAAAAAGCAAGAGGTACAGAGAAATTAATGCGCTCACTGAAGACTAATGATGGTGTATCAGTGTCCTCAAATGCGGAGATGATGGAAACAGTATCCAAATTTTACAAATCCTTGTATAGATCTGAGGGAAGTGATGAAACTGCAACTAGAGATATTTTAGCTAATATAACGCAAAGACATCCAGATGCCTGTCGCGAAAGTTGTGACCAATCACTAACAATTGATGATTTGACAAAATCCCTCAAAGGTATGAAGTTAGAAAAGTCTCCTGGCTGCGCCGGACTTCCAGTCGAATTTTATCAAACATTCTGGCACATATTTGGTCCAGTATTAGAAGAAATAGCAGCTAGCATTTTTAAGCAAGGGCATCTCCCTCCATCGATGGCCCAAGCATATGTTCGGCTTATATACAAGAGGGGTGACAGAAATAAATACAGAATTATAGACCAATCTCTCTACTCTGTGTAGACTATAAGATTATTACTGTAGCTCGCCGGGTGGTGTCTGGCCGTTCTGATGTCTCATGTCCACTCGCCACGCCGTAAGTGCATGACGAGTGATGACGCTGGTTAGCATCCAGTCTCGGGGTGACGGACCTTGAACGAGACTCCCCTGCGGGAAACAAAAATCGGCTCCTAAGGCCGGTGGAACTCAATCGTTCCGGTAGGGCCGTGCGACCATTGTCGTGAACATTAAACACAACGGTCTCATCCCAAGAGTTTGTGTCACCAGTATGCCTGTCCATAGCAATTTCGTGATCTATGGACTTACAAGATTTGATTTGGTGACCTAAAAATATAAGTCTATACAATGAGTTTACCTAACTAATTGAAAAATATGCTAGATAAAACCACAATAAAAGTATACGAAAATACAAGACATAGATGCAGGTAGATGAACTTTTAAACATGGGGCTCCCGGCGGTACCACACAGACTCGTAGGTCTGCAGAGGTATTCCTGCAAGGGAGGCTCCCGTACACGAGCCATAGCTCTTTAACTTAATATAAGTTATTATACCTATAAGCTGAACGGAAGAAGGCTATCACGAAAAAGTGATGTGCCTCATGCGGGCACTACTCCTAGTGCTAGTTTGGGTGAGGAGCATTATCCTGGCATGGACCGTCGTCGCTGCATCCTTGCGAGAGGCAAGTTCCTCGCATGGGCCTCCGTCTCAGGAAGGTGTTGCCACCTTTTAAAGCGGGAGAAGACTAGTAGGCAAAAATGGGCCCACTCTAATATTTCAAACAAAAATGCTGTAGAAAGAAAAGACCATACCTAGTGAAATTATGTCTATAGGGGTGCGTACTGTTTTACGTGAAGACGGAACGGAAGATTCCCGATGGATTCCTTCGTTACCGTCTTATGTGATTGCTAATATGCTGAATTAGTAGTTGCTGCTTTATTTCTGCGGGCCTTCTGCTTTGCTTTATTCCTTTCAGTTGCTTTCAAAACATGAATTAGTTTAGGCCGCAACTGGCCGATATCTACCTACCTATTAGACACGGCTGTCCGGAGAACAGATGCCCGAGGACATCAATACTATAGACAGCGCTCAAACATGTTACTTAGCGGGATCTCCGAAATGGGTGAGAATCCGGACATTCCGCTTCGCAACCACATGAAACATTACAAGACATGGTTTACACGTCCTGAAAGCATTATTAGGCCATATCTCCTATCGTTATGGTGGGGGTAAGAGAAACGAATGCACACCGTAAATGTCGTTCCCGTAAGGGCTTGGCAGATCTAAATATCATGCCCAGACATTTTAACAGAATTCGGTGAGAATACGTATCTCGCCTGTCACCGGGTCCTATGGAACTAACCATTTTACCTTTTGTTAGGTTTATACACAAGTTGCCAGTTTTGCACTGCAGTGCGGGAGAATTGTCAATAAATAAAATAATAATTAATACGTGTGTTTTCGCAGTGCTTTCCTACATTGGCTTAAAGTACTATCTACTAAGTATCCGAAGATACACGGGAATGTGTATGTGATACCGCACCCTAGCCATCACCGCTCGGAAACGCCAATAGTTTCCCAGAGTCGGATCAGCCCACGGTGCGGATAGGGACATCCAAACAATTAAGAAGCCACAAGGCTAAGAGGAATATGAAGATAAAATCTTACTTATGAGTCTTACCGGAGTGCAGGGCTAGATTATCGCACTACCGGAAGAGAAGAGTATATTACATAGTATGTAATGAAGAAATTGTCTCTAATCATTTTGAACCTATCCTATCGAGCTGAATAGAAAAGGTTTAGTCGGTATCATGCCAGGCTAAACAGAGTTATAGCACGGACAGCGACCTTAGTGAAAAATTGTTGGTGGCGGGAGAAAATGCTGCATATATAAATGTTGCTGTATAGTGTTTCCTACGTGCACTGCATTCCTATTTTTTCTATAACTTAAGCAAAACAGTTTAACTGATGGCCACTGGCCATATACATACGTAATCTAACCAGAACAAACAATACGGTGGCAATGATTAAGATATATATATATATATATATATATATATATATATATATATATATATATATATATATATATATATATATATATATATATATATATATATATATATATATATAGTAATACAGGTTAACGAACGTACTATAGTGCGGTTAGCAACACATTGAGGAAAATGAAAATAACTATTTAACAAATACAGAAATTATAACTATTGGTCCTAAGACCGTCATGGATCCTTTTAGTCAGTGGAACCGTTAGTACGGATACGAGATAATTAACAAAACCTATGTAGAGAAATAATTAAACAGTGAAGTATAGTTACTTGAATACTTGGTAGTCATTCCCAAGTTAGGCTACCGTGTCACAGAAATTGACACGTCAATCCATAGTCGACGTGAGATGATGCGCTCTCCAGAAGCGGGAAAGTTCCCACAGGCTGGTTCCCGCAGGTTGGTTCCCGTAAGCTGTTTTCTGCAAACAAGAGTCCCGTAAGAATGTTCATGGCTGGGGAAGGACATCACTTAGTGCTGTAGGCCTAATAGAAAAAAGATACGATAGTACTACGTGGTGAAGAAAGTTCCCATACACCGATGGCATGGATGGAAGGTGAAAACAACCCGATCACTAGCGGGGTTGTTAGAGGCAAATGAAGATACAAAACAAATCTTCACGGTACTGGGTACGTCAACCAGCTCTGAAGACGCACCGGGCAGAGTTTACTTGCTGCGGTTGAAAGTCGAAAGAACCTACACGATTGGTGCGTCGTCGTTTGAAATACCACTTTTAGGCGTGGCCGGCAGATCCAGCGAGTCATCCATCAAAGAACATCCTGCCTCTACATCTGTAGACTCACATATTCAGGCCGCAAAGGCCTCACCGCAAGTTTGTGTTCCAAATGTAGATGTAGTATTCGTGAACAATTATCAAAAGTTCCAAATTACTCCCGCAGATGGGGAGTTACAAAAACTGTTTTTAGTGCGGTGGGTTGGCTACTGGTAGCTACGGAAACGCTACGGAAACTGAAGTCATATGCATAATATCTGTTGATCACAGCTAGTACAGGTCCAACCTGTTCGGCCCCTGGCCGAGGATGCTCTCGATCACTGGATCGCTTCTCCTTTTATACCCTCCATGTCGTCACAGGCGCAGGCTTCATCCAATCATCGTTCGAGCAACAGCCAATCAGCACACAGCTAATAATAGCGTCGTCGAACGTTCTAGAACATTCTAGAAGCTTTATGTTCACGTGGTTATGACGTTAGGGCAATATTTTGAAGATAATCAAGAATAGTTTTCCTGGATAACTCAGCCATTTCTCAACCGATTTACAGATTTGGAAAGCCCGTCGAATTCTGGTCTTGAATAATGCTAGATTTAACGGGAACAGACAATCAATATGAATTACAGAGTACCAGCTCGGTACACTATAAGCGCCATCCTATCTAGGTCACAACTACGCGCTCCATAGAAACAGCGTCCCGGCGCGCGCATGCGCATAATGCCTTTTAACGAACTTAGTCGTTTTAAGACATGCTCTCTCTCCCATAGGCCTATATACGCTCATAGCCCTACCCAGAGGGGCGTGTTCAGAAAACGAATCCTGGACGGGCGGTGCATACCCAACTTAGCTGGTACGGCCGGTATCCGACCGGTCGATCCGAACTACATTACTCGGGCACTAACATTAAAACTTGGCGCAGTCCTAGGCGAAGTAATTGATGATGATCAAATGTGCTCTGTACCAGGAAGAATGATATTAAACAACACATTGCTTATACGAGACCTTATTCAATTATTTGAACAGGATTGCATCCCAGCAGAAATAATAGCACTTGATAACGAGAAGGCGTTTGACAGATCTGAATGGAATTTCTTGTTTAAGTCTTTAGACCATATTGGCTTTGGTTCCAGCTTTATTAAATGGGTCAATATTTTATATACTGATATAACAAGTTGCTATTTAGTAAATAATCATCTATCTGAACCTGTAGTGTTGGAACTAGGTGTCAGACAGGGTTGCTCATTGTCTCCGCTTCTATTCGTCATAGCTATGGAATCATTGGGGGGGGGGCAACATTGAGGCAACGTAATGATTTTCAAGGAATATGTATACATGGCGCAGAAAGGCCACTAAAGGTGTCTCAATATGCAGATGATACGACTGTGTTTGCAGGTAAAAATTTAGATTTTAGAATTTTAAATGGAGTATTATCAGATTTTCAAAAGGCATCACGGCTTAAAGTCAATAGAGACAAATCTAAGGGATTATTTTGGGCGCTTGGAAGGACAGAACTGACAATGTTATGGATATTAACTGGGCAGATGATGTCATAAAGATTTTGGGTATTTACTTTAGTAGAGAACAGGATGTAATAATAAACTGTGAAGAAAGGCTATCCAAGCTAAAGTGTGCATTAGTAAATTGGAAACGACGTCGCCTAACTGTATTTGGCAGGACATTTGTCCTTAATAATTTAATTTTATCTGGACTGTGGTATACCGCTTCTGTAGTTCATATGCCCAAATCAGTAGAGTCAAAGATCAACACGTTACTTTTGTCCTTCTTATGGGAGGACAAAGCCCATTTAGTTTCGCAGTCAATCCTCACCAATGAAAAGCATGATGGAGGCCTGGATTTGGTTAATGTTTTAGCAAAGTGTGCTTCGCTAAAAGTGAAATTCTTGAATAAGTTACTCACTTCAAACTCATCTTGGTGAAGTGTTGCAAGGACACTTCTACACAGGTACGTAGATCCATTTCCAGTAGAATGTTTATTTTTGTGCAATAACCTGCCACCTAACCATCAGAAGATACCAAACGTATATAAAGAACAGCTCGAAGCTTTAAAGATATTTACACGATCAATGCCACAACCCAGTTGTTGAGTAGATGCCTTAGTGCAACGTCTTTGGGGGAACGAGTTGATTCGTGATAATGATGCTGTATTATATTTGCCCTCTATGGCCAAAAATGGCATTCAATATTTACATGATTTAGTTAATACAAAATCTCGCAAATGGATTCCGATGCAGGATGTAGCAAGAGCAACATCAATGAGGCATATTGATACCCAATGCTTATTTCTTAGAATAAAGAATGCAATACCTGGTGAATGGTTCAAATTGCCGAAAGCACGTGCCAACAGAGATATGTTGCAACCAACATTAGTATTTAAGTCAGAGCATATAAAATACAACATGGCATCTAGAGCCTGGTATGGAATGCTAATGCAAAGTCGGAGACAGACTCCTGTTGCAGTTAGGCATTGGAACACTTTAGGATGCACGCCAAAGACCTGGAAAAATGCGTGGAAAACAATACATCTACCTTGTCTACCAGCAAATGCACGGGACCTGGAATGGTGATTACTCCATCGAAGGCTATGGGTCAGCCATCTGACTTATATGTGCAAAATAACCAGTACAGACCGGTGTTTATTATGTAATACCGAGGAGGAAACATTCTGTTTACAGTGTTGTATAGCTACAGGCTTTTGGGTATATATCAATATGCTCCTTGCTAAATTTGGAATCAAATATGTGAAATTAATGGCTGAAACAATCATGTTCAAAGATTGTTCAACTATCGGACGAATCATTAATAGCAAGGAGAAAGAATTGTTAGTAACCCTGTTATCTGTATGAGGGTGGGCCATTTGGAAGCATCGGTGTTCAGAGGCCAGAGATAAAACAGGAAGCAACCACCAAAGAGCCATACAAGCTATATTTCGACCATTGTTGATAAACTGCATACATTGTGAATTTTACAGGCTAGTGGAACATGGGGAAAAGAAAGTAGATTTAAAGATATATGGTGCAAAACTGGCCTAGTATCAATTGAACATGGATATCTAAAAATATCAGAAGCAGAACTTGCATAAGCTAGCACACTCGCTGCTTGTTGTATATTGATATATGGTATTTTATTTTATTTAATTGAGTTAATTTTAAAATTTTAATATCTTAGGAGATGATAATTCTGACGAATAACCTAACCTTGGGAATCGGTATATTTAAATATCAATTGAGCATCGCGTCAATATTCTGGAGGTGATCCGACTTTCGAGTTCATTAGGTTAATAGAGTATGACATCTTACATATATACAATTAACACTGTTGTTAATCCTGTTGTAAATGTTTACTGTAGGTGTTCCAGGGTAATTTACAAAAACTTACAATGAAATAAATTTAAACTGTGAACCCAGAGCGGCATCTATGTAGTCATAGTTTGTATACTTTTGCTTTGTTCATTTTACGACATAAAGGCTACTACGCCTGCTCGGTATTTAAGAATCGGCCAACTGGCGTCAATGAGTAACCTTTTGTTACTTATTGACGAGTCACCTCGCCACTAGTTGGCGAGCTGCACTCGCCATTTGGGCCCAATACTATACGGTGTGCTACGTTAAACTACATATGATCTACTTAGCCTGCCGGTCATGAATCGGCTCAATGGCGTCAATGAGTAGCAGTAACTTACTGCTAATTATTGATGAGTCGCTTTACCACTTATTGGGTAACTATGCTCGCCATTTGGGCCTACTACTACACGGTGTGCAAACAGTAGTGGCTTGTTGAATTATATTATGTTATCAGCTCTTTATTAAGTTGTTTTTTTCTACGTGGTTATGCCATGGGTGTGGTATATGGTAATAGAGTATTTAGCTTGCACTGTTTTCATATGTTACGTTTGTATTGTTATTCATATACTATTAATAAAGCCTGCTATTTCACCCGATTTTTTAAGGGGTTTGCAATCCTTTTTTAAAGGAGTCCCTCCGTGAGGTATGTCCGACTGCGTCAGCGTCGGATTTTCAAAATAAAAAAATGAAAAAAAATAGTAGTAGTAGTAGTAGTAGTAGTAGTAGTAGTAGTAGTAGTAGTAGTAGTAGTAGTAGTGGTGGTGGTGGCAGTCACATAATTTAGTCATGTTCTAACCCTTGCACTGTACGTTTGGCTTTCTCTCTTTCAGCCCCTTTCTGTTCTGTTACCATAGTTATCTCTTCCCCCGCTGAGCCATATCCCAACCACCCGCTCCACATCCTTTCTGTTGGTACTGGTGGTAGTCGCATTTTTTTACAGCACTTGTAAGTGAAAATGTACCCAATATGTAAGTCACAATGTTAATATCATATTTAAAAAAATGAGTTTATGTTTTTTATTAATAGCTGCTTGCTTAGTTAATTCCCATTTGTAAGCCAAGAGAACACCATCTTTGAAAATTTACCATTAGAATGACTGGCTCGTTTATGGAGCCGGTTGATGAAGTAAGCAGTAAATCATGTTTGAATTGTGTCTTAAAACTACTGGGCCACTGAAACACAGGGATCCAGCCAGATCAGTTACTGTGCTAAAGCAGTGATCCTGTACTGATCCGTATGTTAAAAAGGGCTATGGATCAGGGGATCAGTGATTAATTTCTAGCCCTGTATCATATATCGAATTCGCCACAATTAATATAGGCCGGACCCTTTCCATATAGGTCAGCTATGAATTTCCAAAATTTTCAAAGCTACATAGAGTAATTTCAGCTGGTGGTCATATTTCACCATTAGTTATAAAGACCGCTCCATACAGCAGACTATCAGTTTCCAGAGGTTTTTTTAGATCTATTACTCAAAGCTACAGAGCGCTATTCCATGAAAAAAACCGCTTTAGGCTGCCTGGTGACCATTTGTTTATCATTTGTGTGCATCTAGAGTAAATAGATCCACCCACAATACACATATTAGATTTCCAATGTTTTGGATCATTTGCATCTCACCATAACATATTCACTTTAAAGAATTTCAAATTTAATGCACAAAACCACCCTGATATCTAGCCCAAACAAGAAAATGCATTAAAACTTTGTCAGTTGAGACAACTCTGGCAAATACAAACATACTTTGTTGAAACATGATCACAACTGATGTCCACAGATACACACGCACACCCTGTATCATTGTAACAAATTTTAACTAATTATGTTCAGACATTTTCAAGTAGGGTAGGAGAAACAATGTTTTCAATTAATTTTGGGTCACTCATGGGAGATAACTCTTACAAATATGGTTATCTTTTGCAAAAGTGAAACGACCCTGCGTCTCTACCTAATATATCCACTGAAAACGGATTGTAAGTGTATGCAAGATCTGGTTAGCACAAGATTATTTTTATGAATTTTAGGTTTTTCAGGGGTGAATAGGGACATATTTCATTGAAAATAAGTCATGGCACTGTTTCCCCATAATGAATCCACATTTAAAAGATTATATGTGCGCGCATGTCCGTGTGCATGTACGTCCGTGCTCAAAAGACTATATAAAACACATGCAAAAAGAGACAAACTGGTGAACCGTGTTTAATTTAATCTTCATAACATATCATAGACATGTTGTAGATATGGGATTGTCTTCTGGGGGGTCATGACCCCGGGGACATCTTATATTTGCAGTCCAAGACCCCCAGTGAAGGTGACCGGGTTTCTATATTTCTATAGAGGCGACCCACGACACCAGATACGACACCAGATGTTGGTGAATCAGATGTACCACATGGTCACTACGTCAAGGCGCCCTTCTGAAATGCAGGCGTGGGCCTAATAAGCAAGGGGCTGGACGTGGGCATGATAGCGTCTGGCGCCAAGTAGATTAGGAAACCAGACGAAAAGTGGACAGAAGACGTTAGTCAGAATAAGATATTAAGAAACGATTAGCAATGATTGTCGAAGCAATGTCCATCACTGTCAAGTTTGTGGGAGGTTATCGGATAGAATTCCACACTCATGAGTCAATTAGGCCGCTTTAACTTGTTCGGTGTTCTTTTCCTAAGAGAGAAAATCGGAGTTTGATTAGTCAGGATGACGTCACAATCAATGAGCATCGAATCAAACTCTGGAAAGAGGAACCCAAACGAACATGGTAGAGGGCTCTAGAGAAGTATAAAAAGTGGACTTTAACTTTTTAGAAAAATCTTGGTTCCGAAAATTATTGCGCTTAGGTAAACCTAGCCTCGAGTCCGTATAGTTCTGTGGAACTGAATTTGTCGAAATTCAAATAAGTTTTTGGTGAATGGTTTTAAGTAGCCAAGAACGGTTTTTGACGAAAATGATTTAGAGAATCGTGAAACGCAACTTTGTAATGATAGAATGACCAGTATTCGTATTGTAGGAAAATCAGTTATTTCTATAGACGTGAGTGACAGTAAAAGTTACTCAAAGTATCTGGTGGTAGTATAAGCCACCCATAATTGATAGAGATTGGTGGTAGTATAAGCCACTCATATTTACTTAGAGTTTTATTTAACAGGTTGTTTTCTATCGTGACAGCATAAGTCACACATATCCGTAGCCATATTAGACAGTCAAACTTAAGAGAATAAATTATCACTTCGATATTCTCGAAGCAAGAGTTTGGGTTGTGTATTGTCCAGTCTGGAAGCGATGGAAGACCACCGTCCCGAGCCACCATCTTTTACCCGAGTCAGATCAGGCCCAGATTACCGAATATAAATATCGTCACCATTACCTTAGACGAGGCGAGCAGATAATCGTACTACTGCATCTTTGATAAGAGGTTGTCGCAGCAACCGGTACATCATATTCTTATCAGAAGTGTAGCAGATATATTTCTAAATTAGACCCGAAGATCGAAAATCTTCAGTGGCTTCGCCGTGCCAGGATTTATATATTCCAGGATTGGACACTGTGTGAACCGTGAGTACAATATATCAAAGTAACGACTGAGATAGACTGCCCAGAATGGCCCAACCACAAAACCCTACCAACCCGGGACTACCGCCAACCGACCGACAATTGAGACCCGAAACAGTGGCAGCCATGCGGGAAATGGGGGCAGCAATGGCGGGAGCCATAGTACAAGGCGGGGACCGACGCGAGACCGAGAGAATATACAGGCGAGAAATCCGGGACGCTATAGAACGCATCCAACCCTGTGACGGAGTGGTACCGGAAGAGGTACGAGAGTTTTTGGGCGCCACAAGGAGGGCGTGGGCGGCCAACGAGGGGCGACTTGAAGGCGTACCTGTCTACGTCGTTACCCAAGCAGCCCGGGGACCATTAGCACGGGCGCTGGACGGATTCCTTGCGGGGAAGGCGAGGGAGGACGTCACCTTCGAAGAGTTGCGGCAATACGTCACACTAAATTTTATATCCGCAAATGAAGGAGAGCGGATCAAATTCGATTTGGAGGAGGAGACCTGCAACGACCTACTACGGGCAATGAAAATTGACGGCGGCAGGCGTGAAGAGCGGATGGAGATAGATATGTTGGAGCCAGCGGAGGAAAAAGAGGTGTGGAAAGTAGTGAGGGGGTTAAAAAGCCAAATGGCGCAGCAGGCTAAAATGATCGAGCAGCTGTGCGGGTTGGTGCAGGATTTGCAAGCAGTGCAAGAACGACCTAAACCGGCAGCCCAATGCGCTGCACCCACGCGAAAAACAGCAACCCCGCCACCCAAGCAACTTAATCCGGGAGCGGGACGCAGATCGCCGAGAAGCGCCGCAAACATTACCTGCTACAATTGTGGACAAATTGGTCACTATAAAAGTGACTGCCGTCAGGCAGTGCAACCAACCGCACGACGACTACAACCGCGACCACAGCCCCGACCGCAACGACCACCCATGACATGTTTCACATGTGGCCGAGAAGGACATACGGCCCAGAATTGTTTTGGGACGTATATGAGCCGGCAGGCGACTCCTGCCGTAACAATAAAATGTTTTGGGTGTGGCAAAGACGGCCACTACATAAGAGACTGTCCGCTGCGGAATGGTCCTGCCGGGACACAACAAAAGGGTCCGGCTAACCGCAGGGCGATCAAGCGTCCCCGCACTGACGAAATGGAGATCGACGAGGTGAACGATCATCGACGACGCACGACACCCAGTGACTGTTCACGTAACAATCGAATGGACATGAACAATGCTCGACGTAACCAGTACGAATATATTGATCGTGATGGTTTTATTTTAACTAGTGAAAATACTGATGCATATGGCCGTCATTCAAACGGTACCGAAAAGGATGCGTCGGATGACAGGCACAGTTACGCCGAAGTGGTTAATGGACGAAGGAGCCCGGGAAACGACGACGGAGAGAGCCGTTGGTGAGATCACTGACCGAGCGGTTCTTAATCCGTCTAAAAATGGATAAAGACGGTCCATCGGATCAGGGTAAGTACCTGCATGCCTTAGTGGATACTGGTGCTAGCACATCCTTGATTCGTAAGGATATATGGCGTAGCATGTTGAATGCTAGGCCATTGAAAAGAGCAAGAACGCTCTTAGCTGTAAATGGTTCCCCGATAAAGTTGTTGGGGGAAACACAAGTAAAATTCAAGAATGCCCGACCCATCCCTAGTACGAGTGTGGCCAGAATGAGGCATGAATGTTTACTTGGAGCGGATGCTTTGCACCTGGGAAATGCAAAGATTGACTATCGGCCAAAATTGTAGTATGGTTTGGCCAGATATATCCCTTTGAGTATCCGCATAGAGAACAGACAAATTATGTCTATGCAAGCTGTAAGGAAACGACCGGATATAAAGATATCGACAAAGTCATGGCGGACTTTGCAGATATTTTTGATACGGCTCGTCCAAACACTTTAGGATTGGTTCCCAAAGTCAAGTGTACGGTACCGACAGGGGATGCCTATCCTATTAGGCAGAAAGCATACCGTCTACCGCTAGCCAAGCAATATATAGTCAAGAATCAAGTGGCTGAGATGCTGGCAGCGGGCGTCATAAGACCGTCGTCATCCCCATGGGCGTCACCCGTTACGTTGGTTCCTAAGAAGGACGGGGGGACGAGATTTTGTATTGACTATAGGAAATTGAACTCCGTTTGTCGTAAGGATAGCTATCCTTTGCCGAATATATCGGACATTTTTTATTCTATGGGCGGCGCTACGATCTTTTCGACTATGGACTTGAAGTCTGGCTATTGGCAGATACCAATGGACAGCCAAGACATAGCGAAAACAGCGTTCGTTTGCAGTCAAGGTTTGTTTGAATTTCTTCGGATGCCGTTCGATTTTGCGAACTCAGGTGCCGTATTTCAGAGGGCAATGAACGATATTTTCCGAGAATTCGTGGGAAAATGTCTGCATGTTTTTGTCGACGATATAGTCATATATTCGAGAAACCCGGCTGAACATGCACAGCATTTGCGTACAGTTATGCATAGAATTCAAGAATATAATTTGCAAGTTAAAAAATCGAAATGCGATTTCGCCCAACCATCAGTTGATTTGTTAGGATATCGTGTTTCAGCACAGGGAGTGGCTCCTCAGGTCCAGAAGGTCAAGGTCATAAGAGAAATGTCACCGCCACGCGACGTGGGTGAGGTGAGAAGTTTCCTGGGCGCTACAGGGTATTACCGCTCTTGTGTGCAAGGCTATGCCGAAATTGCTAAGCCTTTGATAGAATTGACTAAGAAATATAAACGTTTTGAGTGGGGTCAGGAAGAACAGCAAGCGTTTAAGAAATTACAAAACTTGCTGTGTAGTGAGACGGTTCTCACATATCCGAATTTGAATGCTCCGTATAGATTGTATACTGATGCGTCTAGCTATGCGATAGGTGCGATACTGGTACAGGTAGATGACGAGGGTATTGAGCGTGTGATTCAGTATGTCAGCTCTACTCTTAAAGACAGTCAGTTGAATTGGCCTGTGATAGAAAAGGAAGCTTATGCGGTGATATACGCGCTAAAGAAGCTTAGACCTTATCTATTTGGTGCGCAGTTTACCGTGTATACCGACCACAAACCCCTAAAGAGTTTGTTTGTGGGCGAAGTTAAAAACACGAAGGTGCAGCGCTGGGCGGTACTGATTGCCGAGTATGGATGTAAGATTGAATACATCCAAGGCTCGAAGAATATTCGAGCGGACATGTTGTCCAGGTTACGTCGTCCGGTGGAAGTCGCGACGTTAGACACGGGCGACTTTGTAATACCAGACGTCGACGAGGGAGTGTTACCTCACGTCCCTCTGGAAGCATTCGACATACCATATGACGAATTGTGTGCCGAGCAGACCAAGGAATACCCGGAGTTGTTCAAAAACACCCCGGAGGAGTATATAGTCAAGAATGGCATTTTGTATTCTTTAATTACGCCTTCAGCGTTGGACGCTGAGTAACCCAGAATTGTCTTACCTACCCTGTTCCGTGAGAAAGTGCTCCGGATGGCTCATGAATGAGCTGGTCACCAAGGTCTACAGAAGACCATCGGTATGGTAAGAGATTCTTTTGTATGGACGTCTTTAAGAAAAGACGTAATTCGTATGCTTGAAACATGTACGAAGTGCCAGGTCAACCGACCTGTCACTACCCGACCCAGGTATAGTGAAATGCCCATGGCCAATTATCCGGGTCAGATAATTGGAATGGATTTGATCGGTCCATTATTAGAATCGAATAAGGGTAACGTGTATATCATGACGGTGATCGATCACTGCTCTGCTTGGGCAGAAGCATATCCGATTGCAGCGAAGACATCTCAAAATGTGGAAGAAAAGTTCTTCAACGAGTATGTCGCGCGTCATGGCGTCCCTGAGATTGTAATAACCGACCAGGGTAAAGAATTTTGTTCCCATTCTCTGGAGGAGCGGTTTAAGGAACACGGTTTCGACCATAGACGGTCTAGCCCATACCATCCGCAGACCAATGGACGTACCGAGAGATTCAACCGCACTCTTAAGGAGTTGATCCAGAAAGGTGTAAACAATGCCTCGAGGGCGTGGGAGGACGAGTTGGGTGCGGCTTTGACAGCGTACCGCAGTACTCGTCATTCAACGACCGGGTATACACCATTTTATTTGACTTATGGGCGACGGGCGAGATTGCCGAAAGCCGTTCCCATCGATGCGTCGCAGGACCTTGGTGAGAGACTGACGTATCTCAACAACGCCTTGCTGCGTGCTCGTGAGGGGACAGCTAGATCTCGAGAGGTTCACCGGGAACAAATTAATAAGCGTGCGAACGCTGGTGAGTTTAAAGTGGGGGATTCGGTGGTCGTCAAAGCTGAAGAGAGGATGAAATTGACCTCTCGCAGCGACCCCGAGTATGAGATCTTCAAAATTAACGGACCTGTGGCCCATGTCCGCCATCAAAGGTCCGGGAGAATGCGTGTGCTTAATATATGTAAGCTGCGCGTAGTCGACTCGGAAATGTGCTGGGACGGGGTGCGACCATGCCCCATTCGTAACCCTACCAAAGGGACGAAAGCTAGCCATCACCCCAGGGCGATGTTGCCCGAGCCAGAACCTATGGTCACCGACGCTGAGACGACACCCCAGGCTCGTAAGAAGCGGCCAGCTTCGGATATGGAGCCAGAGGTGCGTACAGGGGGTAAGAGGGTTGACCGGAAAAGGGTGCAACCCAGTACGAATCGCAGTCGAAACCATGAGTCACCAAGTGACGTCATCGGAACTCCTAGGCCCATGGTGATTGACGCTCCAGAGGCGGTACCAGAGCTGCTCTCTGAACCAATGGAGATGCTTCCATCGCATCCGTATATGCTGCGCAAGCGCAGACATATACCAGATGACGATTATGACAGCAAGCAACTCAGGTTAGACTTGAAGCGAAAGCAAGGGTATGGGCGGGAGAACGAATCCGGTAACAAGCGACTCCGAATTGGCGTAATAGACTCCGCCCTTTACGATGACGTGCTATACGCTGATTTCGTCAGTCGTGTAAATGCCGTTATTCAGCGGCACAACCGCCGATAGTGTGTATTGTATCGCTATACTGTAACATCGCAAATAGCCAGTACATAAAATATCGTAACAATTAAGACTAAATTTGTTCGCAAGATACTAAAATGTATTCGTTTAAATTGTGTATAATGGCGTTGTGGTTTAGCATGGTATCAAGTATATGCAAGGACTCGAGTATACACCGCCTGCCGAACGGCGTCATGATAACTAAGCCGGAGACTGTGTCAGTGATACGGGCCGAATGGACCGTGATAGTATCCATCGACCATCCTTACCTACCCGCGGAGTTCCTGGGACGGTTGGCCCAAATGGCCAGTCTCGCCGCTAGCATGGGTACCAAAACAGCGTTTTTAAGTGGGAACGATATATATGGATTACAGCATCGAATACGGGGGGGGGGTAAGAAAGATGGCAAGCCAAACACAGCAAACCATGAGTAGTCGAAGTGGCGCTAGGCAGAAGCGGGGGTTATTTAACTTTGTGGGCGACATCGCATCATCGCTGTTCGGTACCGCTACATCTGGGGATATAGACGCCATACGAGATGTGGTAAGGAGGGCGATGACGAGGATGAACAAAGTGGTGCATTTTACCAACCAGTTGACGTCGCACGTCAAATTAGCTTTCCGAGATATTGGTATGAACACGGACCGTATTAACGAGTTAGGCGACAACTTGGCCAGTGCAACGAGCAACATGAGCCGAGCGCTCAGGCAGCAGGGGATTCGATTGTTGGAACTCTATGCGTTGGTACGGTTAGGACATGTTATAGACTCGGCTGAACACGTGGTCTATGACTACCAGAAGGCAGCCGAACGATTCCATAGGCAAACGGCGTCCTTAGAGTTGGGTCGTCTAACGGAGGAACTTTTTAGTCCCGAGGATCTGACGTCCGTATCGAAACAGGTTAGTGCGGAATATAGGCTGATAAGACCGTATCAGTGGTATTACAGAAATGTGGTGGTATATCCATTGTGGCAGGACGAATCGAAACTTCATTATGTGGCGACGTTACCGTTAATTGACGGAGGACAATATATCGAATATGGACTACACTCATGGCCTGAACCACTGGCCAAGACAGGGTATTACATGCAAGTGATACTGGCCCGTACCAGCATTGGTCTAGATACCAAGACGGGGTGGTACTTTACCGCATCGGAGTGTCGTGGTGCTGACCCTAGGGTGTGCCAGGGACAACTACGGGTCGACAAGACCCACGTGCCCTGTATTGTGAGTGTACTGACAAATGCGACTGATAGCAACTGTAATATTCAACTAACGAAGTCAAACGTAACCATTAGTAGATTATTTGCCAATGAGAAAATCGGAGTAGTGTTGCAAACGTTCGGCGAGACGGTGGAAATCCATTGCGACGGACGACTGACGGACCGATGTAGGGTGAGTAATGGTGTGTATGCATTGATGTCTGGAGAATGCGGGTATAGTGGGAGGGGCTGGCGATTCGAGCCTGTAGCGTCTTATAGTCGGACGTATACTCGGATAGGCCTAGCCATTGAGATGCCCCATTTGGATGTGTCCGGCGTTCTAAATCAATCTATGATAGTTGACCATTTAAAGCCACAACCGTGGAACCATTTACAAAAGTCTAAGTACGTGCCGCTAGCACCGTTATCCATGATCGACCCAGTGATGGTCGATGGCATTGGGGTACATTCTTTCGTATCATATTCAACAGGTTCCTTCGTAGTTGTGTTAGTGGTTGTGCTTATATTATACAAATGTGGCGTGTTATCACGCATGTGGAATGCGCTTAAATGCAAGCCACGTGCGGCCCATGAACGCAAGCCACGTGCGGCCCATAGTAGTGAACCGCATATCATTGCACCAACTATTCAGACCCAGCAGCCCCGGAGACCTGCAGCTCTACCGGAGCCGCTGCGGAGGGCAACCGGGTCGTCGCCTAATGCTGACGCCAGGACTGAGATCGACCCGAAGGCTGCCGAATGGATAGAGATGGAGACGTACGTTGACGTGGTGGATCCTAACGTGAGCATAAACCGCTTGGAGGTATCACCATGACATTTTGGCACTAACTTTATATGTTTCTACTGGAACAATAATTGGTGAATATTAATAATTGTGGCGCGAACTTTATCATGATACCGTACTGTGTACTGTTTTATTAATAGGAAAAATTCACATGATCTGTAATGGTATTTGCACTGTAGGATTAAGGTTTTGAACTATAATGTTGTGTCGTGTGACGACGAATCATTACGACACGCGAAAAGTGTGTCGCTGTTGACCATGTTGTCGCTGCTGGCAGTAGCGGCAGTTTATATTAATACATTATGTAATATATATTCACTTGTTTTAAACTATACCGATTGCTCGCTTTTATTGTTAAGTTACGCGTGGATCGAAGTTATCGACCACGGTTTAATGATGTTATTAATGTGTTTCCGGGGGCAGTCTTTTGCTACCCGGACATGTATGTTTGTATAATTATCAACCATACACTAACGAACACTACTAATGTATTTCCGAGCATTCCGCTACTCGGACAAGTATTGGTGTATAATATATTGCCCTGTATTATTAATTTCTTGACCAATTGGATGAATATCAGGTGGTATCCGTTCAGGCTGCTGGTATTGGTTTGGGTTGTTGATAGTCCACAACGAGTTAGTTGACACTCTCTTTTAAGGCCTTAAGAGAGATGGTCAAATAACTTTGGTTAAGGGGCGTATGTAGATATGGGATTGTCTTCTGGGGGGTCATGACCCCGGGGACATCTTATATTTGCAGTCCAAGACCCCCAGCGAAGAATATGACTATATTTTTGAATACCAGACGAGCTAGGGAACGGATAACACAATGAGCGAAAATGTATTAGCGCGATCTAGTGTGTGCATCAAGTCGATGCAAAACTGACACGAAAATATAGCTGATACAATAAGTGAAATGGGAATATGAAATTGGAATAGAATAGACTAAGACTTAGGGCAGTGAGCTGATGGAATCTATCGGTGGTTGAAAGATGAAAGCTGTTGCTGCAGGCGCGGCATAACCTTTTATAGTATTCAGCAGAAGTTATGACCAATAGTTTTCTAAATATTCAAGCAAGAGCGTCGGTAGAATGCTACGCACAGAGTGTACGTAGCACAGACTGAATGACTCATAGAATGACGTAGTAAACGTGGCGACGACCGACTTACCATAAGGACCGTAATAAGGTGACCAGGTTTCTATATTTCTATAGAGGCGACCCACGACACCAGATACGACACCAGATGTTGGTGAATCAGATGTACCACATGGTCACTACGTCAAGGCACCCTTCTGAAATGCAGGCGTAGGCCTAATAAGCAAGGGGCTGGACGTGGGCATGATAGCGTCTGGCGCCAAGTAGATTAGGAAACCAGACGAAAAGTGGACAGAAGACGTTAGTCAGAATAAGATACTAAGAAACGATTAGCAATGATTGTCGAAGCAATGTCCATCACTGTCAAGTTTGTGGGAGGTTATCGGATATAATTCCACACTCATGAGTCAATTAGGCCGCTTTAACTTGTTCGGTGTTCTTTTCCTAAGAGAGAAAATCGGAGTTTGATTAGTCAGGATGACGTCACAATCAATGAGCATCGAATCAAACTCTGGAAAGAGGAACCCAAACGAACATGGTAGAGGGCTCTAGAGAAGTATAAAAAGTGGACTTTAACTTTTTTGAAAAATCTTGGTTCCGAAAATTATTGCGCTTAGGTAAACCTAGCCTCGAGTCCGTATAGTTCTGTGGAACTGAATTTGTCGAAATTCAAATAAGTTTTTGGTGAATGGTTTTAAGTAGCCAAGAACGGTTTTTGACGAAAATGATTTAGAGAATCGTGAAACGCAACTTTGTAATGATAGAATGACCAGTATTCGTATTGTAGGAAAATCAGTTATTTCTATAGACGCGAGTGACAGTAAAAGTTACTCAAAGTATCTGGTGGTAGTATAAGCCACCCATAATTGATAGAGATTGGTGGTAGTATAAGCCACTCATATTTACTTAGAGTTTTATTTAACAGGTTGTTTTCTATCGTGACAGCATAAGTCACACATATCCGTAGCAATATTAGACAGTCAAACTTAAGAGAATAAATTATCACTTCGATATTCTCGAAGCAAGAGTTTGGGTTGTGTATTGTCCAGTCTGGAAGCGACGGAAGACCACCGTCCCGAGCCACCATCTTTTACCCGAGTCAGATCAGGCCCAGATTATCGAATATAAATATTGTCACCATTACCTTAGACGAGGCGAGCAGATAATCGTACTACTGCATCTTTGATAAGAGGTTGTCGCAGCAACCGGTACATCATATTCTTATCAGAAGTGTAGCAGATATATTTCTAAATTAGACCCGAAGATCGAAAATCTTCAATGTGTGTATAGAACTTTGAAAAAAAAAGTGAAAAATCATCAGTTAAAAGTTCTTCTTACTACATAAATTGTACTAGCTGTCATAAATGCAAATTTCTCCAATCCAAAATAGGTATTTTGCCAAAACTCGACCCAATTTGGCCCGAGTAAGAAAATTCTATGTCTGATAACTCTAGAAATTCGCTGGAAAAGGCACATGTGTAGTTTATGTTGGCACTGGTGGAGGTATGTTGAGAAAAAATGAATACAGAAAACAGAAAATTGTTGGATGTACTCGTTATATCAGCCTACATTTCATAAAGATGGGGATTGGGTGATAAGAATCTGAAATTAATATGGATAAATCTGTAAAAGGCCCTTTCTCGAAAGAGATGGTATGCTCCCATTTGTAGACAAAAGTGTAAAACATTACCAATGTTTACGGTTATTGTTATTATAGACACCATACTAATAAGGTTGTTTTAGCAATAACCATAAGCAATGGTGATATACATGCCAACTGTAACAGGGTCTTGGATGTACACGTGCTTTACATGGAATGGCAATAAATACCGACACATAGGAAAAGGATACAATTTAAGTGACCATTAAAGAAGCAAATAGCTTGAATGTGTTTCATATCTTCCCAGTGACTGAAAGTAATAGCAGTATGAAAATAGCATACGATGAGAAATATTATTGGAATATACTTACGATAGATAACTTCAAAAAGTTTTGATGGGCCAAAAGCCTCCTTCCCATTACACCCAATGAAGTTAAACATTAGGCCTAGCTTGTTGAACAGTAAGAAAGACAGCATCCGCTTAACGGCTTCAACCACCGTCCGCCCACCAACGTCTCCAAGGACATAGACCTGTCAACATAAAAAAGCAATAAACATACATAAACATCTCTCTTATTTGAGTAAGATTCGCCGTGTGTGTGTGTGCGTGCGTGCGTGCGTGCGTGCGTGCGTGCGTGCGTGCGTGCGTGCGAGCGAGCGAGTGTGCGTGCGTGCGTGCGTGCGTGCGTGCGTGCGTGCGTGCGTGCGTGCGTGCGTGCATTCATGTGTTTGTTCGTGCATTTAGTCATTCGGTCGTGACTGAGTGAGTGAGTGAGAGAGAGAGAGAGAGAGAGAGAGAGAGAGAGAGAGAGAGAAAACGGAAGGGTTAGAGTCTGCAACTTCGGGTTGCTATTGGTTTGTTTCCTAATGGAAATGTAAAAGGAACTATAAATTGTAGCCTGATATGGTTTTATATCTTGATTAAAGTTTTATATGACACTGATTCCATGGTGCAAATGTAGAACTCAGCCACATTTTCACTCATTTGCAGTGTTTCTATTACTTATTAGTGGTTCTAAACTGATAAAAAGGCTTAAGTAGTGGTATTGATAAAATTAAAGATCATCTCAGTAAGACAATCACTCATCCAGTGCTAAGTTTAAAAAAAAATATATTCGACAAACGGATGATCTCCTCCATTAGATTTAAAGTTAAAAGTCCCTACTAATTTTTCAATTAACATACTTAATTTTGTTTCATGGGATTCTTCAAGCATTATGCATACACAGAGCAAATAACAACAAACTTACAACTCCATTCATAAATGAACGCGCCTCCAATTTATGTTCCATCTGTTTAAATTCATCATGTGATGTCAGCGGGAAGTCTGCTCCATCTGGCAGAATAGTTTCCTCTTGTCGCTGACCAGACCTTTGAAGCAATGTTTGTAGTATGCTGCCTTGGATCTTCTGCGTCTCTCTCACATCTTCTAATATATGTAAGAGACACGCCATCAGGGTGGCTTGATATCTTCCGGAGGGATCTATAAAAGAGTCAGACCACAATTTTGTCACAAAGCACTGAAATGGATGATACACATACTAAATTTGGTTGAATTCTGTCCAACAGTTTGGTGGAGTTGCGTTACAATCGACTTCCCGCACACATACGCACGCACGCACGCACGCACGCACGCACGCACGCACGCACGCACGCACGCACGCACGCACACACACACACACACACACACGTTGCAAGACATACTGGCCATGTGGAGTTCATAGATGAGGAAAAGAAACCCATTGGCGAACTTCTCCCAATAGCTGCAAGCAAGGAAAAAAGTGAAAATCTCTTTATGAATGAATCCAAAACAGAATTCATCAAACATTTATCCATCTACAAAGCATGAAAATGACGATCCACTTCGTGCCGGCGAACCGAGGAAAAGTACAATCCTTGGCTCACTGCTTTGAAGTACCGCTGACATTGCTGCGCGCTGCATCATAGGGAACATAGTTTAAGTTTCCAGTCCTTCTGGAAGCTATGGATTCGTAAATCAAAGATGCCCTTGACAAAAGGAATACGTTTATACAATGCAACATGTGCGTCCGTGATGCTGTATAGCTGTAGCAGCTGGGCAGCTCCAAAGACAGCTCTAGGCTAACTTGATGCCCGCCACCGCAAACACCTATGCACCATCACTGGACAATGATTTCCAATGTTGCACTATGCAAGATTGGTAATACATCGCCACTGTTTGTAAAAGTCGCTCAGTAAAGATGGTCCATGTTTGGCCATGTGCGAAGCACAGAGAGCCTTGGAATTCGCCTTACTGTGAGCCAGCAAATGCAGAGCCATGAGAGGACGTCATTGCATAAATCTGCTAAGTGTTTTACGAGGCAGCCTCAAGAAAGCAGGACACGGTACCATCAATATCTCCCTGATACCGTATACCAACACATACAATTTTCCTCTATGGACATGGAACCAAAGGCTTCCATTCATTATCAAATATTTTCCTGTATGCCCCCATAATACTGCTATATTTTTAACTTAGGGATTGAAAGGGTCAATAACAAAAAGCAACGTTCTATGTGAAAGATATCCAATTCTATTTCCTTAAACCTATTGTATTTTTTACTTTCAAAAAGTAGGACATAGCCCAAACGTAGGACAATATAGGACAATTGTCCAACAAATTAGACCAGGCATGCAATCGATTAGTATGTTAAATGATGACAGAGCAATGTGAATCTGAGAACCAGACTAGTTGAATATAACCGGAATAGTGTTTGTTGCCTGAGAACCAATCACATTTCTGAATAATAGGACACACTTTCGCATATTAGTGTGGTTTTCTTAGAAAGGAGGTTATGGTCTATTACAAGTTGCAAGATATATATTTCAATTTGTAATAATTACAGTTGACAACAAAAGCTCCGCAAACGGAGAACATACTAACCCTAACCCACGCCATGATGACAAAACAACGAATGAGTGCTATCAGAAAAATAGTGATTTCTTCTTCAGACCTAGATCAGCCATCCTCTGAAGTTTCAAAGCGATCCACTAAAATGTGGCTGGTGACTGGCGGCCATATTTGATCTCGGATCATCTTCAAATTCGATAAGCTCTTTCTCTAGACATTGTCCTATGAAGTTTCAAAGTGATCCACTAAACAGAATTGGAGTTATCGATAAATGGTAGCGGAGTAATCATGCGGAAATCAATTTTCAAGATGGCCACCAGTGTCTGGCAGCCATCTTGGATTTCGGATCATCGTCAATTTCGATAGGTTTTTTCCTCAGACCTAGTCCAATAATCCTATGAAGTTTCAAAGCGATCCGATAAACGGTAGCAGAGTTATCATGTAGAAACCAATTTTCAAGATGGCCGCCGATGGCTGGCGGCCATCTTGGATTTGGGATCATCGTCAATTTCGATAGGTCTCTTCCTCAGACCTAGTCCAATCATCCCATGAAGTTTCAGAGCGATCTGATAAATGGTAGCTGAGTAAGCCAGCGTTATCGTGTGGAAACCAATTTTCTAGATGGCGCTGGTGGATCATCGTCGATTTTAATAGCTTTCTTCCTCAGACATAGTCCAATCATCCTACGAAGTTTCAAAGCAATCTGATAAACGGTAGCGGAGTTATCATGCGGAAACCAGTTTTCAAGATGGCGACTATCTTGGATTTCGGTTCATCCCCGATTTCGATAGGTTTCTTATAGTCCAATCATCCTATGAACTTTCAAAGTGATCCGATGAACGTTAGCGGAATTATTGTGTGAAACCACTCTGCCGACCATCTACCCACCCGCCCGCTCGTCGCTAAAGGCCAACATATATTACCCTGAAATATTTTTTGGTGGGTATTTTTATCTAATAAATGATGAATAATATTTCGAAATTCAAAATCTTAGAATAACTTACCATTAGATACAGGTGTATCAGTTGAGCATGCTGTGGAACTTGTTCCTGTATGTCTTGGTGGTGAAACTCTGCATAAAAAACAAAACAGAAGAATTACATCTCTATATGCATGCCATACATTTAAATGCTAGCGATTTTGAAGCCATCAGTGGGATGATCTCACATTCACGGAAGCCATTGCGACTGAATTGAAGTAATTTTCAATAAGTAATACAAATCTGAATGATGCACATTCATACACAGGTCTTAAAACGGGTGAAAAGACACAATAGTGTTATTGCGTATATTTCCACCCCTGCATTCCTCAGACCCATAGAGTACTCCAGTATAAACCAGCATTTTGATATAAAGGCGACAAATTAGTTTTTTTCATGAAAAATAACTCTGACGAACATGAAACTATTTTCTTGAAAAACAAACCCAAGAGTATTCTCACATGGTGGCCAATTTCAGAAGTTGAAGTACATCCATGACTGTGTTTAAAAGTAAACTCACTTTTAAAGCATCAGATTGCGATGCATGACTTCATTCTTAGATTATGTCACCCATATGGAAGATTGAAACAAATCATGAAAAATCTTCTAATCCAAGCATTCCAGATAAACATGTGTCAAGAGCTGGCATATTCTAATGACAAGGAACCATAATTTGGAACACGTTAATCCAGCACACCTGCCCACCCCCATAAAGGAAGCATTAATTTCACATGATATAGCATGAACGTATAATAAAATCATGTACTTTTCAATATGGACTTGGTGGTTTGGACACACTAGTTTGAAAACAACATATTGTTATAAGAGAAGCAATACCCGCCAATATATCTGATTTTCCATCATTTGACGTTATAATGGTGTGCCCCATGAAATTTTAAAACCTAAAGATACACAAACACACGCACGTGCGTACACACGCACGCACGCACTAGCGCACACGCACGCACGCACGCACGCACACGCACGCACGGACGCACACACACACAAGCGCGTGCACACGCATACACACGCACGCACACACACGCACGCACGCACACACACATGGTGAGCATGACATGTGTACGAACATACAAACTTACATCATATGTGTCGAGTCCAAACTACGATTAGCAGCATCCAAAGATGTTGTCCTTTCATCTGTGTAAGCCACATTGTGAATAAATATGACACAGTTTTGAAAAGTTTAGCAGGTAATTTGCTTAAAATCGTTGTTTAAGTGGTATTGTGATCTCAAATTTGTCATTTTCGAAACTGGGATAGACGGTTTGGCGGTCATCTTGGATCATTTTCCCGCCAAAAGCTGCCATAAGAGGTGTGTAGTGTATGAAAAGTAGTGTAGGCCTACACGCTTGTCCAGGTCATAGTTTCAAGACTTTTTATATGTACGATCATGAACCTTTGTTTGTGGATGCATCTTATGGGTGCAGTGTGTAAAAGTAGGTCGGTGTGAACTACTTTTGACCTACTTTTCACGGTTCATTGAATATTACCGAAATTTGTGTGTCCGGGCTGTAGTTTAAAAGGTTTTTGATATACAAGAACAAAACTTGATATGTGGATGCATCGTAGGAAGGTGTGCAGTGTATGAAAAGTAGGTCAGTGTGACATACTTTTGACCTACTTTTAACGGTTCATTGAACATTACAGACACATTTTCTCCGGGTTGTAGCTTCAAGTGTTTTTGGTATACGGGAACTGAACTTGAAATGTGGATGCATCGTAGGGAGGAGGTATGTACAGTCTATGAGGGCTAGGTCAGCGTGACCTACTTTGCATGGTTCATTGAGCATTACAGAACATGTTAGTCTGGGCTATAAGTTCAGGTTTTTTGGCATACTGGAACTAAACCTTGTGTATGGATGTATTATACGCTGAAGGTATATATGAAAAGTTGTGACCTACTTTTCATGTGTCACTGAACATGCTTTGACCTACTTTTCATGGGTCACTGAACATTGCGGAGAAGTTTTGTCAGAGCAATTAATTTATACAGCGTCCCTACGGCGTATGGCTTCGGGGAGCATACATCAGTTTACTTATATGTCTTGTTAGAAATGTATCCTCTTGACCTGCAAATTGACATTCTGAAGATGGATTCACTAGACAATTTTTGTGAGCCTGACCATTAAAGGGTTAAACCACCATAGATTACACCGACTGATTGATGAAGTAACCAGTAAATCTTGTTTGAATTGTTTCATAAAACTATTACTGAAACAGTGATCCAGGCGATCCTTGTCACTAGAGCTTATGCCGTTGCAATCGTCCGTCACTCTTCATCTTTTACTAGATGCATCGTATGGGTGCAGTGTGTAGGGAGGACCCTATAGTGGTATGCTCTAGAACTTCCATTCAGAATTTTGATAAGATTGGTAAAGTTTTGGGGTGAAAATCAAAGATTTTATGAAAAATCAGTCGAATCTTTTATAGAGCAACAATTTTTAGATTATTAGGGCTATCTACTAGAATATCAATTGCGGCCAACTTTTGCTTTAAAGCATCTCCATTAAATGTTTAAGCAGATTTTGTTGGAGGCATCCATTGGTGGTTGACGGCAGAACCTCTAGTCAGAATTTTGTTTAGTCACTTTTTACTCCGACCATCTTTAAAATTCTACTCCTTAATTTTTTCCCGAAATTTTCTGGTAATCCTTTATAAAACGCATCTCATATATCACGTGGTTAGGCTTACAGCACACAAAATCACTTCAAATACTAATGTTCCATGTAAGCAACAGACCGTTGGGCCTCTAGTGTAGCATTCTGCTACCGACCGTTGGGCCTCTAGTGTAGCATTCTGCTACCGACCGTTGGGCCTCTAGTGTAGCATTCTGCTACCGACCGTTGGGCCTCTAGTGTAGCATTCTGCTACCGTAACTGAGTAAATATATCCTTTATTTTTCTGAAAATCTTAACTTGGGCACATCACGTCATTCGAGGCTGTTCTCGTGCGCTCGTTGCCAGGCAATAACGTAACGCGCTGCCGAATTTATCAAATTATTCCAGCTTCACATTTAGCACACATTAGCCATCTAAATCATAGTAATTATACTTTAATGCGTACATGTGGCGCTACAATAACTCAGTGAATACTAACAAGCGAGAGTCAGATCACACACACAATTCAAGTATATTTTATGCTTATGTACTCAGAAACTGCAAATCATCGCCTTCCCGTTTTATCACTTTATACATTTACGATTTTACCGGGCTTTTTTAATGCCTTTGTGTAGATAAGTTTTACTTTTATATATGCAATCAGCGAACCTATGTCTGCGCCCTAGAAAACCCATGATTGGACTATAGTATGTGCACACTGTATGGACATTGCATAGGGTGGGGGTGAGGTAGAGCGTCCGAAACTGGCAAAAACCTATTTCAAAGCATTTATATTGTAATGTATGCATAACTTAATTAGTAATTCAATACGCACCGGGTTTGTTTTTATTTCTATTCAAATTTTTATCACTTTAACGATGATTAAATCAATCAATGCTTCATTTATTTATTAATATTTTTTTTGTATCTTGAAAGGTTAATTGCAAATCGCAGTCGAGAGGTAACAGCAGACGATAACAATTCTCACGAGTCCAAAATATATCTGTTACTCTTCAAGTTCTTCACATTTCTGCGCACTGATTGGTCAATATATTTCAGTAGCCACTCCTCCGCATTGCATTACCTGATGGATAATGTAGCGTCATCGGAACGCAGTTTACCAGCAATCGCGTGATTTGTTATTGATGGGTGCTGGCTTTCATGGAATTAATGGACTAAGCCCAATTGTCAGTATAAAACTATGGTCAACATACGTAATACCACGATGTACATATGGACTGAAGGCCTTAATTATGTCAAAGAAGGAAATGAGTCAGATCACTACACATGAAAGGAAAACCTTAAAGCAATTGCAATCACTGCCAAACCGTCGTGCAAATTCACTGGCATATTTACTTCTCGGTGCAGTGCCGATAGAGGCGCAAATAGAAAAGAAGAAGCTGACATTACTCGGTGCAATGCTAGGGAGCAAAGGCTCTGTTGAACAACAGTTAGCAATTCGGTAGCTCGGTATGAAAAGAGAAGGCAGACACAGTTGGTTTCAAGATGTCGAATTGATTTTACAAAAATTTCAATTACCATCAGCCCACCTGTTGCTACAAGACCCACCACCTAAATGTGTATAGAAGCGTCATGTCCAAAAGGCTGTAAACACAGTAGTCCTAGAGATGCTAAAGGAAGACATTAAGCAGAAATCATCAGCCTGGTTTGCGAATGTCGACATCCTTGATATCGGAAGTCCACATCCGTTCTGGTCAACAGTGACAGCAAATACATATGATGTAAAACGTGCAGTCGTCAAGGCAAGGTTACTAACCGGTACACACTATCTGCAAGCACACAGATCTAAATTTAATCAATATGAGAATGATGCCTGTTCTTTTTGTAAGAACGTTGTAGAAGACCGTATGCATTTCCTAGTTCAGTGTCCAGAATTTGCAGATATCAGAAGCATCTATATAGCGGAAATCGAGCATCTAGTGGCGGCAGATAGCTGGAAATTAATAAGCAAGGATGAGAATCTTATTCTCCAGATATTACTCGATACAACTCTTTTGTTTGGCCTGATTGGAAGCGATTCAATGTCGAAAATTGAATCCATCTCCAGGAAACTCTTCTATAAACTTCATGTCAGACGTAATTATCATCTCTTAAATGAAACAAGTTAACTAACAAAGATTTTATTTTATTTTATTTTATTCTCTTGGTAAAAAGCTTGCATTATAAAATATCAAGATAATTGCACATAGAAAAATACGGTGCACCGTATGCTTTCTGGATGCTCCTACATGCATTTCAATAACAATGAACTCATTTACACGTATGGTGAACATAAATTTACTCGTCTATGAACTGTGAACATTTACTCCTCTTTATATACATAGGAAAATCACTTGCGTGTGTACATGCGTGTACATAAATATCAGATATAATGATCGTTTGCGTGTGTGTGTATATAATATAATATATAATTAATGGAAAACTCCAGTAATCTGCGGATTCAAGAGATTCCTGGATAATACACCGAAATGTGGTGCGCCAGACATTGGCGGAAACTCCAAGAACAGAACAGAACGTGGCGCCAGGAATCTGGTGGAATGGTAAGCTGGTTCCCGACTCATCTTCACGATGAGTCAGGAACCAGGTTTTAGATAGTGGAATGGTCTAAATACAGTGCACGTTCTAAATACAGTCTAATTGTCACTTAGATGCTAATTATTATTATTATTATTATTATTATTATTATTATTATTATTATTATTTATGTTGCAGGGTTTTTTGTCAGGTGATCCATTGCAAATATATACATCAGCTGAGCTCATATCTTCGGTATCAGATCGTAAAGCCATTGCCTTTTCTGTACTTAGATACAAGGGCGATTCCTGACACAGAGCCTGGCGATCATGTAGGGAGATGAGATTCTGGTCGACATATAGGGCAGGTAATTAGGCCTAAAATATTAATATTTCCGATTCCCTGCAATAATAGCTGCGACCTCCTGCCCCAAACATGTTGCTACCTTAATATTTCTACCCAGTAAATTAGGACTGCTGGATTTAATGAATGACATTAGAATGCGGACAGCCTAATCTAAATGCGGGCACGTGGTTTTAATTTTTAACAATTAACTATTCACCCCAAAATGTTAAGTTACAGCACTGATTTTGAGCAGAAACATGGTAAAAAAATTCCAACCCACCCACAAAAAAATTCCCTACCTATAACTACCTAAATTCAGGGAGGTATAGGTTGGGAATTTTTTGGCATATAATTGGAATTAACATATTTTGTTTGACCGTATGCATGTGATTACTCTCTAACAGAATCGTAATTTTAGAAAGCTACTAGTTTATATGCTGTGGAGAGGATCGATGCTCCTCAGACACGTGTCAGAATTGGTCTGGATGTAAAATCCAAAATGGCCAGCTGCGACCTTGAAAACCGGTTTCTTTGGGATACATCTCTGTAGCTTTGACTGATTACTGATTGATGATGCAATCATTTGTCTCATGAACAGATGAATGATGGGAATAATCACAAATCAAGAGGCCCAAACAGGGCTCGAAAATGTTAAAAATATTGTGTTGCCCCCAGGGCAAGTACACCATTTAAAGTAGGTTGCCCAGATGTTGCCCTATTTCTATAAATTCTGTTGAAAATATGTATTGTTGTAAGCTATACAGAATACTTGTAAATATCAACTCATTCATTAGATTAGCCCTTTATCCCTGATATCAGCCAAAACGGCTTCTGCACTGGTCTTGAGAAATGGCCATTTGCAGACCAAGAGAAGGCTATTTTTGAAAATTGACCACTGGAATGACTGGATCCATAACCGAGCCAGTTATTCGAGTGGTAAATTTTCAAAAAGTCTTCTCTTGGTCTGCAAATGTACATTTTCTATGAGATTTAAATTTTCTTGAAAAAAATTGAGTGTTAAAGGATTAATAAGACTAAATAAAATAATTAGTCACCATGACTGAGTACATACACATGCAGGACCTGAAGATAACAAATTATCTAGGTTGTCCCCCAGGGTAACCAGTGTGTTAAAATTTGGTTGCCCTGCAGTAAAAAGTGGTGGCTCCGGACCGGTCTGTGTAATTTCCGTGGCCTACCAAGGGTCAAGATGCTTATAGTTGCCTAAAACCAGAAAACCTGCACACCCTATAGACAGGGCTAGAAATTAACAACCGATCCCATGATCCATATGCCTTTTCGCATATATGGCTCAGTACTGTAAATGGTCACTAGCGCTTTAGAACAGTAACTGATCCGACTGGATCACTGTGTTTCAGCAGTCCGATTGTCCAATAAATTTAAGACAATTCAAACTGGATTTATTGCTTTATTCTTCATCAAGCAGCTGGTGCGATATGTTTTGTTTTAACCCTTTAATGGTCAGGGCAGCCAAAATCGCCTCTACAGTCACGACAGTAGTCTTGAGAAATGTCCATTTGCAGGGCAGGAGAAAACTATTTTTGAAAATGTACCACTAGAATGAATGTCTTGATAAATGAGCCAGTCCTTCCAATGTTAAATTTTTTCATAAATGGACTTCTCTTCCCTTGGGACTCTTATTATTATTATTATTATTATTATTATTATTATTATTATTATTATTATTATTATTGCATCAATTTATGTTGCAGGGTTATATGTCGGGCAGTACATTGCAAATATATACATCAGACATCAGTCCATGCCTTTGGTAGCATATATAGACAGCGTCTTTTCTGTACTTGGCTACAATACGGATTCTTGACACAGAGCCTGACGAGTGATAATCACACATGTAGGGAGATGAGATTCTGGCCGACCCATGCTACAGGTAATTATATGCATGTGATTATTCTCGGTAGCAGAATCAGAATTTTTGAAACTTAACATTTTGAGTTGATTCAGCTTGATTGCTATCAGACATGTTTGTCAGGGCAGGCTAACAAATGAAACCGAGTCTCCTCATTGAAAGTATAATGCCTACATAATTCGGCCGACACAGAAAAGGTAGCATGGCATGCGCATGATGGCATGTGACGGACAGGATCTACATGCCTTTGGAAAGTTTCAGATGCATTTGCATGAGGGCATGTAACTTAACAAAATTGTGAAAAATGCCGAGGTCATGCAGATTTCATCAGTCACATACGCTATAGGCATGCTAGGTTTTCGGTGTCTGCAAAATAATAAAATAATGTGGTCATCCAAATTCATTGAGGGCAATCAGTTTTAATTATTAGCACACCCTGATGGCATTCATCTCACAATCTTAAGTTATTAGCACACCCTGATGGCATTCACCTCAAAATCTTAAGTTATTAGCACACCCTGATGGCATTCACCTCACAATCTTAAGTTATTAGCACACCCTGATGGCATTCACCTCAAAATCTTAAGTTATTAGCACACCCTGATGGCATTCACCTCACAATCTTAAGTTATTAGCACACCCTGATGGCATTCACCTCACAATCTTAAGTTATTAGCACACCCTGATGGCATTCACCTCACAATCTTAAGTTATTAGCACACCCTGATGGCATTCACCTCACAATCTTAAGTTATTAGCACACCCTGATGGCATTCACCTCACAATCCTAAGTTATTAGCACACCCTGATGGCATTCACCTCACAATCTTAAGTTATTAGCACACCCTGATGGCATTCACCTCACAATCTTAAGTTATTAGCACACCCTGATGGCATTCACCTCACAATCTTAAGTTATTAGCACACCCTGATGGCATTCACCTCAAAATCTTAAGTTATTAGCACACCCTGATGGCATTCACCTCACAATCCTAAGTTATTAGCACACCCTGATGGCATTCACCTCACAATCTTAAGTTATTAGCACACCCTGATGGCATTCACCTCAAAATCTTAAGTTATTAGCACACCCTGATGGCATTCACCTCACAATCTTAAGTTATTAGCACACCCTGATGGCATTCACCTCACAATCTTAAGTTATTAGCACACCCTGATGGCATTCACCTCACAATCTTAAGTTATTAGCACACCCTGATGGCATTCACCTCACAATCTTAGGTTATATCACTGAAGAGGCTCCAGGACATCGATGCTCAGTTGCCTATAAAATGCTCTAGAACATGCTTTATAGATCACTAGTATAGATCATAAAAATGGACCCGAGGAAGCTAAGGATTTCGGCTGAGGACATGACATGATGACACAGTGGTCAAAAGCGAAGAAGGACTGATTGTAGCCATAAGGTGTTTGTACTACTGCAGCCGCAGAATACAGTAATCATACATCATACATAGTTTTAAAACTTTTATATGTATGAACAGTATGATCATTGAACTTGGGATGTTGATGCATCTAACGGAGATGATGTGCGCTGTATGAAAAGTAGACCATTGTGATCACTAGATTCTACTAACCCTATTGATTATTTAGGTGTTACTTAGCAGATATATTACAATGGATGAATCCAGTCATAACCTAGTTTTAGCTATGCCCCGTCTATCCCTAGCTAAGCTCCGCCCATACTTCGCACATGTTGGGATCGATTGATCCCTGAATTCCATGCCTATCAATTTGCAGAAAACTATATACAGGTAAGCTGTTGAATATTTTGAAACTAACAGCGCTCAGTCAAATTAGTTTCAAAATATTCAACAGCATGTTTATTAAATTGTAAAGATATTCAATTCATACAACAATGCTTAGTCACTAGTCAATCATCAATTAAGCGTTCGTGACAAACTTATCTACGTCATTGATTACGACGTCATCTTACACATCACGTGGTTGATTATGACATCATATGATGGATGGATAATCTAGAAAGGTTCATTACTTGTACTTGTCGTGCTTGTAGTCATTACACTTACATATGCTCCCCCAAAACCTTGGGGAGAGCATGTAGTCGCCGTTTTGTCCATCGGTTTGTCCTCCACCAGCTTGTCCGGGCTTTTACAGTTCACTGAACATTAGTCTACAAGCTTAGCCAGGCCATAGTTTCAAGACTTATATGTACGATTATGAAACTTGGTATACCAATACACCAAAAATAGATGGTAAATGCACATTATGCAATACAAACGATATTGGCGATGAATACCATTAGCTTTTTATATGCACCCATTTCTCTGATGATCGGAAATCATACTTACCTTTATATTATAGAAACAGACCGAATTACTTCAAAATGCAACAACTATTGGACACTAAAAAGCTAACATTACTTCAAAAAATGTGCCTTTGTATTAGAAAAATTATGAAACATTTTTTCAAATGATAACACCTACAACTAATTACCATGACTATGACAATGACAATATCTATAATCGGGGCAAACACACGGCCTACCCATACTACAACAACTACTACTACTACTACTACTACTACTACGGCTGCTGCTGCTGCTGCCACTACTACTAACGCTACCGCTACTGTTACTACTACTGCTACTACTACTACTACTTTTATTAGGCTCATGATGATAAGCAATGTAAGATCTAGTACCCATGGAAGATGCAGTCTGCAGGAATTCAGCAACTAGACAATTAACGGGGAAAACGTGATATGGTGGGGGTGGGGGTAGTGTTGTTATCCACTTTAATTTTGCAAACCTGGCCCCACTCCTCGTTTCTCTCGTTTTTTCGCAGAATGGACGAAAGGTTACTCGTGATGTCAGGGAAGGGTGAAATGGCGGGAGGGGGAGGGGTTGCTATACTTAATTTTGTAAACTTGGCCCCAATCCTCGATTCTCTTTCGTTTTCTCGCGGAATCGAGGAGAACGGATGAAAGGTTACTTGTGACGACAGGGAAGGGCTGAGTGACTAATGGTGAATATATAGAGAATACTGCTGAACAAATGCGGATAAAGATTATTATGTTCATATGTCGATGTTTAACTAAATTGTTTTAATTGCTTTTATGGTCGCAGGAGGTGGGTTGGATGGGGGGGGGGGGGGAGCTCTCGCGAATTAAATTGCCACATTGTTTCCGGATGCCGCCATCCATACTTATAAACAAAGAGAAGCCACCCAGCATGATGCCGATGACCGAGTAGGCGACTTGTCACTGAGTGGGAATGTGGGCGGGCGCGTAATTGACACGATGTGGCGATTAGATATATAATATACAGATATTATTATGAGCATCAACCCCGCCCCACCCCAACCCCTGCCTGATGACCTCAATAATAGCTATTGTATAATAATGGTAATTATAATAATAATAATAATAATAATAATAATAATAATAATAATAATAATAATAATAATTATTGTTGTTGTTGTTGTTGTTGTTGTTGTTGTTGTTGTTGTTGTTGTTGTTGTTGTTGTTATTATTATTATTATTATGATAATATACTGTAGTAGTTGTGGTTGTGGTACTGTATTATGCTCGTATTATGTATGTTCACATTGTAGAAATGGGAGTGTCTTTGTGGGAAGTCATGACCCCACTGGACATCTTGTATGTGCGAGTAAGTCCCGAGTGAAATTCATGTGTGAATACCAGGTGAGCTAATAGGCTATGTCACCATGTATATTAAGATGCACTGATCAGCGGCCATGGTTAGATATGTTACCAGTACTGATCATCATCTATATTTAGATGTATTACCAGCACCTTATTATTTGGATATATACACCTGTGCAAAAGTTAAGCACCACCCTATTTTTACGCACATGCGAGGGTATATTCATGTGCTATGAAGAAAGCAATAGCATAAACATTTATGTACCCATCCATCTTAGTGCAAGAGGTAATAATGCAACTAGAGGAATGCTGATTATGATGGTGGGGAAACAGTGTATGTTTTTGTTTGAACTTGAAAACGAGGCCTGAATATGGTTACGTTGACACAACTGACAACTATTGCCCTACAGTTGACACACGTGGCTAGATTGTCATTAATGGTGTCTGAAAACGAAGTTTAACATCTGTGCACGAGTTTGAGACTGTCATTATTAATACCGGGTATATCCACCTTGTGCCTGGATGACGGCCTGGACACGACGTCTCATGCTGGTCACCAACCGACTGATACGCCATTGTGGTATTCGTTGCCATTCAAGATGGAGTGCGTCTGTTAATTTCTGTAGGTTCTGCACAGGAGGATCCCTCCTTCTCACCATGTTTCCCAGAATGTCCCAGATATGCTCAATAGGGTTCATGTCAGGGCTCCTTGCTGGCCATGGTAGGGTTTCGATGGCATTCTGGCGGAGGTATTCATGCACAGCTCTAGCACGATGTGGTCGGGCGTTGTCATCCATGAATATAGGGTGGGTTCCAGGTGCATGATTTACAAAATGAGGGACCACAACTCCATCTAGTATGGAATCTTGATATCTTTGTCCATTTAGTGTTCCAGGTACAGTCAACAGATCCAGCTTACAATCAAATGAGATGCACCCCATATCATAACGGAACCTCCACCAAATGGAACTTCTTCCATGATGTTACGTTGGTCGTACGCCGTGCGTCTGGACCTCCATACACGAGTTCGACCATCTGTGGCATGAAGCAGGAATCGACTTTCATCGGACCAGTGTACCCGTCTCCAGGATCTCATGTTCCAGTGTCTTCTTTCGTTGCACCACCTCAGACGCTCCTCTTTGTGGTGTGCAGTGAGGAGAGGACGTCTGACAGGTCTCCTAGCTTTCATGCCAGCAGCATACAGTCTTCTTTTGACAGTAGACATTGACACTCTATTGCGCGTTTCCCATTGCTGGCTGAGCACTCTGCTGTTGGTGAATGGAGATCTCCTAACAAGGCGTACTAGGGCTCGATCATCACGGGGAGTAGTCTTCTTCGGTCTTCCAGATCTAGGCCTGTCCTTCACCTCGTTAGTTTGCCCATGTTTTGCAATCAAACGACTGATTACAGTATGGTTAATGTTCAGCTGTCTGCCAATCTCTCTGCATGACATACCAGTGGTATGCATGCCTATGATTTGCCATTTCACACGATCACTTAACCTTCGTCTTGCCATAGCGGTTCACAATCAAGAGCTAATTCTCTCTGTACAAATAAACCATGGTCATGAACACAAAATTCCTAATCTTGTCGCCTAAATCTGTATGTAATGTTCTACACCTCAAACTGGACTTTTACATAACTGAACACGTGTGCTGTTTCCCGCCACGCACGGACATCAAGCGGCGTGAAGTCATGCATGCATGTGCATTTCGTACTTGGAATTATGTCAGCTAACGCGGGGACAAAAAGTATGGCAGCCTAGTTGTACCATCATGTTTCTACGTTCTATTGTTTTTGCTGGTGCTTAACTTTTGCACAGGTGTATATATTATCAGCACTGGATGACTGGCAGTAGGTACGTCAGCTAGTGCGCAGGTACAGTTTCGTAGAATCTGAATCGAGTATGACTCATGATGGTTAGCACCAGGTTGGAATCAATCAAAGGGATTAGATAGGACAAACGGACTTAGTTAGTTACGTAGCGGTCTGTGTTCTCACGGAAGCGTGGGTCAAGATAAGCCGAAAATAATCCGGCTATGAGGAATGGTAACTCGTGTGCCGATTAACTCTAGCATTCTACAAGTTGTCGACTAATAGGTAATGAACATGACATGGACATCGTAGCGTCCTGTAGGCATTAGGACACAATCGAGTTATTATCAAAAACATTTCAATTGTAGAGGCGTGCTAGGACACAATCGAAAGTTATTATCAAAAACATATAAATCGTAGAGGCGTGCTAATCCACCAGCAAGCCTTGTTATCAAACAAGCATTCGTCATTCTGGGCATGGAATTCTAAAATAAAGTTAGGGGGATGACAGATCCCATCACTCAAGAACCAGCCAAACCGCAAGTGCTAGGTAGAAAGCACCCTCCTGGGGATGGAGGGTCGGAGTTTTGATTAGTCAAAGTGATGTCATAATCCAATGAGAATCAAAGCAACCTCCGGCGGTGCGAAACCAAGATGGAGGGAGAATAGAAACTGAGATAGTATATAAGGGGGACTTTAACTTTAATCGAGAGTTCGGTCCGCCTCACACCTTGTGAAACGCTCTTGCTGAATGGCTTTAAGTAGGCAAGAGCTGGTTGAAGTTGGGGAAGCTTAGGAAACATTAATTGAATTTAATTATTGCTGTAAATACGGAAACTGGTAATAGCATAAATTGCCTAACTTTGTAGATTTTATTATACAGTTAAAGCTAGAAATAAAACGATCACCTTGAGTGTAACCCAAGGCAAAAGTTTGGTGTAGTTCGTTGTTACTCTGGAGAACACGGAAGACCACCGTGTCGAACCAACCACTCTGAAACGCGCAGTCCGATCAGGCCCAGGCACTTCTATAAATATCGTCAGGTCTCTGTACCTACGAGGCGAGCTAGTGTCGCGCTCCATCTTCATCAATATAACCGGTTGCCGCAGCAGCCAAACATACAAGGTTGTACCGACGAAGGAGGAGCCCACAAATAAGTGAGCGAAGAGGATCGGGAAATTTTCAACATGTACATATGTTTATATGTTCCCCCACATACTTGTAAAAGCCTGGGTGTAATAAATGAAATGAAATGAAGTGTATGTGGATGCATCTTATGTAGAAGATGTGCAGTGTGTAAATGTAGATCAGCCTGACCTACTTTTGATGGTTTATTTAATATATAGATATACTTAGGGACTAAGGGCCATTAAAGTTTGTTCAAGGGAAGTTGATCCGTCAAAAAACAGGGCCGCCAATCAAAATGTAGCGTGGTTTGCGATGACATATTGGATTTTGTTATTTGACGGATCATGAGGCCGAAATTGGTTTTATGTATGCTTTGGGGTATTCTGATTTCAAATTTGGAATTTTATAAACTGTCGGATAAACGGTTTTGACCATCTTTGATCATTTTCCCGGCAAAAGTTCCCATACTAAAGCAATTGGAAATTTAAAATGTATTTTTCTCGATAGCCACTGGGCCAATTTTAATTTTATTTGGCAGGAAAAAATCCATAGGGCATAGAGTTTCAAGTTTGTTCAAATGAAGCCGATCCGTCGGTGACCATCTTGGATTTTGGCTGATTTTTAGAAATATATTTTAAAATCTCTGAAACCGCTTGGGGCATCGATTCAAAATTCGTGAAATATGATATAGGGGAAGAGCTGAACCAAGTTTGGTCACGGGAACTTGATTGGCCAAATAGTTTGGCGGCCATCTTGGATGACCTAGTTTTCGCGAAAATTACTTCTCCAGAACCGCTGGACGGGTCGAGACAAAATTTGGAAGATGTGCTTAGGGACTAAAGGCCATTAGAGATTTATCAAAACAACATGTCCGCTATGAATCAATCCAAATTTAGCTTTTTTGGTGGACATCTGGTATTTTCTGCAAATTTCTGAGAAAATCATAAGACAACTTATTATCCCTCTGGGCCAATTTTAGTAAAACTTGGCTAAATTAATCTTCACAGAAATTTGATTGGTAAATTTTCACAGTGGTCATCTCGTTTTGTTCGTTTGTGCTAGTGGCCAATAATTGCAGGTGAGCGATTCAGGCCCCGTGTGCCACTTGTTTCACGTGACCAATTTAATGGGAAAAAATTTAATAATCCTCAACCAATAACGGGAAGAGGGTAATGTATACAGGTATGTGTATCTGTCTATACATGTGTGTGTCTGGAGCTTAACCGATTGTGTTCAAATTTTAGCACAACAATGGAACTTATCATGCACAAGGATTAGCAGCTTTTGGCCGTGATCACAATAACTTGGATCAGGATCGGAATCATTGGATAAAAAAATCTGGACTATGAGTCTCAGAAACTACTGCTCCGATTTGGCTCATGGAAAAAAGATAAAAAGCTGGAAGGTGACATCATAATGTGCAAGCAATAATTTTCAAAATTCTCTGTTTACGTCAGGGATTGTATGATTTGCTGGATAGTGCTAGTGAGCTCTGAATTAAATCCATATTTTAATTGCCATCTCTGTTATATTTTTCTCTTTAATAGCATGAACATTGCTTTTCCTTTTACAACTAATCAATTTGCACATCACAGTCACCGGGCAATCTGCAACATTTCTCAGATGGTATCAGTTCTTTCCAGTACGTGATTTCATGCAAATATGACCATGTTATATTTATCTAGAATTCCCCTGAAGACTGTCAATTCACACAGCAGTTTTAACATCGATTCGTTACTATATCATCCTAGGATGATAAAATATTACACGTCACTACGACTTTTAAATGGGAATGATCCGCACAGTGTAGGTTCGTCATTCAACTGCCAAATTTCGCCCCAATCTGTTCAGCGGTTCTGCAGGGCATTTTCGCAAAAACTAGGTCATCCAAGATGGCCGTCAAACTATTTGGCCAATCAAGATATTTTTAAAAAGCAACCAAAATCCAAGATGGCCACTGGCCAAATTGGATGATCGGGTTCCTTTTACCAAACTTGAATCTCTATGCCGTAAAGATGCTTCCTGCCAAACATAATTGAAATCGGCCTAGTATTTCTCGAGAAGATATTTTTTAATTTCCCATTGCTTTAGTATGGGAGCCTTTGGCGGGAAAATAATCCAAGATGGCCACCAAACCGTTTAATCGAAAGTTTCGAAAATGGCAAATTTGAGCTCAGAATACCCAAAAACATATACAAAACCAATTTTGGCCTCAAAATCCATCAAATAAAAAAATCCAATATGGCCGCCAAACATGCTACATTTTGATTGGCACTCGGCGGCCATGTTTTTTGACGGATTATATCTCCCAAATTTCGGCCTGATCCCTTCAGGGGTTCTGAAGTCGTTTTTTGGAAAACTAACTCATCCATTTGGTCAATCAAGTCCTCTCCCTAGATGATGTTTCATGAGTTTTGAATCGATCCCCCAAGCTGTTTCGGAGATTTTCTAAAAACTTTTCCTAAAATCGGCCAAAATCCAAGATGGCCACTAGCCAAATTGGCCGATCAGCTTCATTTGAACAAATTTGGATCCCTATGCTCTAAGGATGCTTCCTGTCAAATATAATTGAAATCGGCCCAGAGGTTCTCGAGAAGTCGTTTAAAGGAAAAGTTGATGGACAGACGAACGGACGGTCTGAGCTAAAAATATAGGCCTACCTTCGTTCATTCTCGATCCCGTTTCAAAGTGAATCTCGTGAGACATGAATGCAAAACGCTGTACAGCGATCTCAACTTCCTTGTATGACAGGATTCATATGAACATGCAGTTAACAAACGGGTATCCGTTATCCCGATTTCATTTAACATACAGTTCTGGGTTACCATCACACAATATAGTAATTTCCGAGTCCAAAACCACAGGTCCGTGAATCTGCTGAGTACTCGCTCTGAATATTGAATCTATGTGCAGCTTCCTGATATCACATGATTTGCATTTTTTACGGCTTTTGTTAGATTTGATGAAGAATTTTGATGTAATAAACTAGTTATTACAGCGAACACGCTTTTTATGTGTCCCTACATAACAATTTCACTCCTGCGGTTATTGACATAGTATACATTAAGCATAGTTGGCTGTTGGAAATAACTAGCATGAAATGTTTTCTATTTTCATGCTATTCAAGTTCGTTTTAGCTCACCTGGCCTGACTGGATTTCAACTTTTATGAAGAATTTTGAAAATCTAGAGCCTGACATTGCTGAGTTTGGGGGCATGCTTCTATTAAGACATAGGCCTCTAGTAGGAGGAATACGGTAATATAAGAGATAAAGAAGAGCAGTTATCTTTTTCCTCCTATTCTCAACCTGCTGTAGGGAGAGTTTATGAATCACATATTTGTATTTGATTCACAGAATAGCTGTTTCCTTGTATTTGACTCTCAAACTAACCATGTTTCCTTTTATTTGATTCTCCAACTAGCCATGTTTCCTTGTATTTGATTCACAGACTAGCTATGTTTCCTTATATTTGACTCTAAAACTAGCCATGTTTCCTTGTACATGTATTTGATTCTCAAACTAATCATGTTTCCTTGTATCTGATTCACAGACTATGTTTCCTTGTATTTGACTCTCAAGCAAACTATGTTTCCTTGTAATTTGATTCACAAACTAGCTATGTTTCCTTGTATTTTGATTCACAAACTAGCTATGTTTCGTTGTATTTTGATTCACAGACTAGCCGTGTTTCCTTGTATTCGATTCTCAAACTAGCCATGTTTCCTTGTATTTAACTCTCAAACTAATCATGTTTCCTTGTATTTGACTCTCAAACTAATCATGTTTCCTTGTATTTGACTCTCAAACTAACCATGTTTCCTTGTATTTGATTCTGAAACCAACCATGTTTCCTTGTATTTGATTATCAAACTAACATCTCAGCATGAAGACATTTTCAACACTATACAAGCATAAAGGTATGGTCAGGAGATTTGAGAAAATTAATGGGGTGACACAATTCATTAATCATTCAAACATGTGACACAATAACAACTCTTGTATGTATCCTGGGACAGCACATGATATCACTGTTCATATTGTTCTCTTGTATGTATCCTGGGACAGCACATGATATCACTGTTCATATTGTCCTCTTGTATGTATCCTAGGATAGCACATGATACGACTTCATAGTGTCCTCTTGTATGTATCCTGGGACAGCACATGATATCACTGTTCATATTGTCCTCTTGTATGTATCCTAGGATAGCACATGATACGACTTCATAGTGTCCTCTTGTATGTATCCTGGGACAGCACATGATATCACTGTTCATATTGTCCTCTTGTATGTATCCTAGGACAGCACATGATATGACTTCATATTGTCCTCTTGTATGTATCTTGGGACAGCACATGATATCACTGTTCATACTGTCCTCTTGTATGTATCCTAGGACAGCACATGATATGACTTCATATTGTCCTCTTGTATGTATCCTGGGACAGCACCTGATATCACTATTCATATTGTGCTCTTGTATGTATCCTGGGACAGCACCTGATATCACTATTCATATTGTGCTCTTGTATGTATCCTGGGACAGCACATATCACTGTTCATATTGTCCTCTTGTATGTATCCTGGGATGTATCATAATATCGCTGTTAATTTTCTCGCTGCTACTAGGCACAAGACTATAATTTCAATGAGCAACAACTCCTGACTTGCCGAATATTTTGAAAACAATCGGACTGAAAGTTGTTGGTGGCTTAGTCATCAACAACTTTCAGTCAAATTGTTTTCAAAATATTTATCAGATCTAGAGATATAACACCAAGTATATTGTCTGCTAAAACCCAGCAGTTAGACAGTTAATACTGTCCTGTTGTATACTTATTAGTCTATATGACAAACACAATAAATTTGCTTCTAATTTTATTCATAATATTTATCTCTAATATAACAAGAATGACAATCAGAGAAAGCTTATATCTATACTCCACCTCACCACAACTGTACGCGCGCACGCACGCATGTACGCACGCACGCACACACACACACACACACACACAATGGATCTATGTAGCATGACCAGATTGTCTAGCAGTGGTCTAAAAAAAAATGACAGCATATTGTTTTCATGCTTAGTTATGTCTGCAAGTATGTAACACAATGACGACATTCACTCAGCTATAAAGGGCATATTATTAGTCTAAGAATTAAGTGATTACAGTTTCCTTAAATTGGGTCACTGTGACTTTGACCTTTCGACCACTAAATTAATCAGGCTCTTCAGACCCCAAAGGCAACACACATGCCAAGGTTGAAAGTCCTTTATGAGAATTTTAGTTATCTTTCGGTAATGCAACCAATTTCCTTAACTTGGTGATCATGACCATAACCTCTGACCAATCGACCCTTTTCAGCCACAAAATTAATAGAGTCCCCAAGGACAACATACAGGTCAAGATTGATAAGATCTGTTCAATAGAATGTGAGCTATCATCCGGAAAATGAAAGATAATTTCCTTAATTGAATCACAGTGATAATAATACTTTTGACTTTTCAAAACCAAAATGAATGGTGGTCGCAAGGGCAACACTGATGCCAAGTTTGGTGATGACCCCTTCAGTAGAAGTTGAGCTATCACACAGAAATGTAAGCCTGGATTGATTAACAGAGTAATGGTCAAACAAACAGACAAATGATTGGTGAAAGAATATGCTATATACGCCCATATATCTATATAAGGGACATAATTAGACAAATAATGGAGGAATCAAATTTTAGCTACGCCCCGCCTATATCTAGCTAAGCACCACCCACACCGCACCCGTTGGGATCGATCAAGCCCTGAATTCCCCGACTACCAATTTCCAGAAAACTATATGCCTGGGTAACAGCGCCCAGTCAAATTAGTTTTGAAATATTCAACAGCATGTTTATTAAAGAGTAAAGACATACAATTTGTACAAACAACACTTTAGCCCGTCATCAATTATGTGTTCGTGATGAACTTATGACCCACTTCATTCGACTGGCACGTTTGCGTAGAGCACATTTTTGCGAGTAAATTTACTCTATGGAAACGTCCCAGTCGAATACAGCCATTGCTGCCTTAGGCATCAATTGATGTCTTCCAATACAAATATGCTCAAAACATCGACCTTTAAGTTTTATTTTGTTTTGTACTGTAGATATTAGAGTAACCATTTCACTATGTCAGCAATAGGATAATAAATATGTTAGCAGCAACAGCTCTCAGTCAAATCAGTTTCAAAATATTCAAGATCTGTCCTGCATTGCGGCTTTAAACATGCATAAGATACCGCGCCTTCGTGGTTAATATTGCCTTAAATGGGCATCATAAATCTCGTCAATGGAAGAATACTGTTTTAGCTATGCCCTGTTCATCTCTATCTAAGCTCCACCCACGCTTTGACCGTGTTGGGATTGATCGATCCCTGAACTCCATGACTATTAATTTCCAGAAAAATATACATGTAAGCTGTTGGATATTGAGAAACTAATTTTACTGGGTGCTGTTGCACATCAGTTTCAAAATATTCAACAGCATGTCTAGTCTAAATAGTACAATTCGTACAACAATGCTTAGTCCGCCATCAATTATGCGTTCATGACGAACCTATGTATGTCATTCATGACAGCATTGATTATGACGTCACCCTACACATCACGTAGTTGATTATGACATCATATGATGGATCGATAAACTGGAAAGGTCCATTGTATCATATTACTTCACTCTGCACCCATTTCAGCATAGGAAACTCCAGTACACATCTGATGCCCTCTAGCAGCAGGCTCCAGACACGCATCCTAACATAGGTAGTATGCCCAGATACAGCATCAAATATAAAGCCCAGCTGGCGGCAGTCTGGAATGGTTATGAAGCAGCTCACGTGTCAGGATCAACATTAACAAACGTCATCAGCATCGCTTGCAATTCTGCTTCTGTTGCCTACAAATACAAGTATTATAATAATTAGTCAACAACATTAATTTATGATTGTGGATCAATGGAGATATTTTGTAGTAGCCACCAGACAATAATATCAAATGGGCAATAATTCTGGAACTGCTGAATATTTTGAAAATAATTTGACTGAAAGTTGTTGGTGGCTAAGCACATCCAGAATTAACCTTCTCCCCCCGCCCCCCCCCCCCCCCCCGTGAAAATGGGATCTGTAGACATTGAGCAGGCAGACATGTAAACATACTGGATTGCGAAGCATCGATTAAACCCTGACATGTGACAGTAATGCTACCATAACCCTCGCCTGGTTGACATGTAACTGTAATGCTACCATAAACCTCACCCGCTTGATAACCCTGACATGTGACTGTAATGCTACCATAAACCTCGCCTGCTTGATAACCCTGACATGTGACTGTAATGCTACCATAAACCTCACCTGCTTGATAACCTTGACATGTCACTGTAATGCTACCATAAACCTCACCCGCTTGATAAACCTGACATGTGACTGTAATGCTACCATAAACCTCGCCCGCTTGATAACCTTGACATGTGACTGTAATGCTACCATAAACCTCGCCCGCTTGATAAACCTGACATGTGACTGTAATGCTACCATGAACCTTGCCCGCTTGATAACCTTGACATGTGACTGTTATGCTACCATAAATCCCACCCGCTTGATAACATTGACATGTGACTGTAATGCTACCATAAACCTCGCCCGCTTGATAACCTTGACATGTGACTAATGCTACCATAAACCTCACCCGCTTGATAACCCTGACATGTGACTGTAATGCTACCATAAACATCACCTGCTTGATAACCTTAACATGTGACTGTAATGCCACCATAAACCTAACATTATCACTGTGCGATGTAACATTATCCCTGTGCGATGTAACATTATCCCTGTGCGATGTAACACTATCCCTGTACAATGTAACACTATCCCTGTACAATGTAACACTATCCCTGTGCGATGTAACATTATCCCTGTGCGATGTAACATTATCCCTGTACAATATAACACTATCCCTGTACAATGTAACACTATCCCTGTACAATGTAATACTATCCCTGTGCGATGTAACATTATCCCTGTACAATGTAACACTATCCCTGTACAATGTAACATTATCCCTGTACAATGTAACATTATCCCTGTACAATGTAACACTATCCCTGTGCGATGTAACACTATCCCTGTACAATGTAACACTATCCCTGTACAATGTAACACTATCCCTGTGCGATGTAACATTATCCCTGTGCGATGTAACATTATCCCTGTACAATATAACACTATCCCTGTACAATGTAACACTATCCCTGTACAATGGAATACTATCCCTGTGCGATGTAACATTATCCCTGTACAATGTAACACTATCCCTGTACAATGTAACATTATCCCTGTACAATGTAACATTATCCCTGTACAATGTAACACTATCCCTGTACAATGTAACACTATTCCTGTACAATGTAACATTATCCCTGTACAATGTAACACTATTCCTGTACAATGTAACACTATTCCTGTACAATGTAACACTATCCCTGTACAATGTAACACTATCCCTGTACAATGTAACATTATTCCTGTACAATGTAACACTATCCCTGTACAATGTAACATTATTCCTGTACAATGTAACACTATCCCTGTACAATGTAACACTATCCCTGTACAATGTAACATTATCCCTGTACAATGTAACATTATCCCTGTACAATGTAACATTATTCCTGTACAATGTAACACTATCCCTGTACAATGTAACATTATCCCTGTACAATGTAACATTATCCCTGTACAATGTAACACTAGCCCTGTACAATGTAACACTATCCCTGTACAATGTAACACTATCCCTGTACAATGTAACATTATCCCTGTACAATGTAACACTATCCCTGTACAATGTAACACTATCCCTGTACAATGTAACATTATCCCTGTGCGATGTAACATTATCCCTGTACAATGTAACACTATCCCTGTACAATGTAACATTATCCCTGTACAATGTAACACTATCCCTGTACAATGTAACACTATCCCTGTACAATGTAACATTATCCCTGTGCGATGTAACATTATTCCTGTACAATGTAACACTATCCCTGTACAATGTAACATTATCCCTGTACAATGTAACACTATCCCTGTACAATGTAACATTATCCCTGTACAATGTAACACTATCCCTGTACAATGTAACACAATCCCTGTACAATGTAACACTATTCCTGTACAATGTAACATTATCCCTGTGCGATGTAACATTATCCCTGTACAATGTAACATTATCCCTGTGCAATGTAACATTATCCCTGTGCGATGTAACATTATCCCTGTGCGATGTAACACTATGCCTGTACAATGTAACACTATCCCTGTACAATGTAACATTATCCCTGTGCGATGTAACACTAGCCCTGTACAATGTAACATTATCCCTGTGCAATGTAACATTATCCCTGTGCGATGTAACATTATCCCTGTGCGATGTAACACTATGCCTGTACAATGTAACACTATCCCTGTACAATGTAACATTATCCCTGTGCGATGTAACATTATCCCTGTACAATGTAACATTATCCCTGTGCAATGTAACATTATCCCTGTGCGATGTAACATTATCCCTGTGCGATGTAACATTATCCCTTTGCGATGTAACACTATGCCTGTACAATGTAACACTATCCCTGTACAATGTAACATTATCCATGTGCGATGTAACACTAGCCCTGTACAATGTAACATTATCACTGTACAATGTAACATTATTTGTACAATGGTCAAATTTGGCAAAATCTAGGTATTTCTCATTAAATGTCCATTTGTAGGCAAAAGAAGACTATTTTTGAAAATTTACCACTGGAATTACAGACTTGTTTATTGTGCCAGTCATTCCAGTGGTAAATAAAACTAGATGAATTGTGTCCTGCATGTTGAGCCCTTTAGATTTTCCACATATCACACATGGCATGATTTCTTAAAATAGTATACCCCCTTGACAAAACAAATGTTGATTGTCCGAAATGTCAAAGAATTTGACAGACCGACTGACAGACAAAGCGATACCAGTTGCGCGTCACCCGAAAAAAACAAGGCTGATAAAGATAGTACCTTCTATAGAATTTGAGTTATTATCTGGAAATGCAATATAATTTCGCACTTTAAGTTGCGACATAAGCAGCTTTACCCAAAATGTCTAAGAATTTGACACACCGACTGAACAACAAAGCAATACTAGTTGTGAATCACAACTGAAAACTAGGCTGCTTAAGATCCCTTTAATAGAACACAATTTATTATCTGGAAATGCAATATAATTTCCTTAATTAGGTCAGTGTGACCTTGACCGTTGGACACCAAAATAAATAGCATTTATCAGACCCCCCAAGGCCAATGTCTCACCCGAGTTTGGTAAAGATTTCTTCAATAGAACTCGAGTTACATGTATCATACGGACACAATATAATTTCATTAATTGGGTCAGTGTGACCTTGATCTTTGGACACCAAAATCAATAGTGTTCATCAGACACCCCCAAGGCCAATGGCTCACCTGAGTTTGGTTAAGATCCCTTCAATAGAACTCGAGTTATCATACGGAAACACAATATAATTTCCTTAATTGGGTCACTGTGATCTTGACCTTTGACATTTTGATGCCAAATTTGATAGGGTTCTTCGGACCACTAAGTACAATCTCAAAACCAGGCTTGCTAAAGATCATGTCAATAGAACGCGAGTTATCATATGGAAATGCAATATGATTTCCTTAATTGGGTCAGTGACCTTTGACCTTTTGAACCCGAAATCAATAGGGTTCCTCGGACTTCCAAGCACAACCTCCCTCCAATGGTTGGTAAATATCTCTTCAATATAACTCGAGTTATCATCGAGTTATCAACATAATGCCCTTAATTTTGTCATATTGTAACAGTGACCTTGACTTTTTTACCCCAAAATCAATAGGGTTCTTCGGGATGGCAAGGATGCCCTACCACCTGAGGTTATCATCGAGTTATCAACATAATGCCCTTAATTCTGTCATATTGTGTCATAGTGACCTTGACTTTTTGACGCGAAAATCAATAGGGTTCTTCGGGATGGCAAAGGATGCCCTACCACCCGAGGTTGTTGATAATAGTTGTAGTAGAACATGAGTTATCACATGGAAATGAAGGACGGACACGCAAAGCAAACGCTATATACACCCCTACATTTTATATGACTGGCTCAATAAATGAGCCCATCATTTCAGTGATAGATTTTCAAAAATAGTCACTTTGCCTTGCATGCAAATGTATAAGCAAATATCTACATTTTTTGGACAAATCTTGACCATTAAATGGCTACCTGAGCTCTTTCATTGCTTACCTCGACCTCCTTTCTCACGGCCACAGGCACGTCATTCACTCCATTACTGGTCACCTTTATGTAATCACCATCAATATCCTCATATGTCACCGTGGACGCATCATTCTGACTGTCAGAATCACTGACCTTATCCACACCATCTCTAGATTTGCTATGTTTGATATCCGCCATGACATCGCCACTATCAACATCATCGCAGTTATCAAGCTCAATCATTTCTATATCAGTTATTTTCACAGTATCATCCTGTTCATCTTCATTTTCATCGTCAGTGTCTACTTTTTCTTCATCTCCTTTTTCACCTTCAGCGATACCATTTGTGACCTGACCTTTAAAGTATACATCTGTGTGTGCGTCCTTCTCCAGAGAGACAACAGCATTAGCAATGTTCACAGACACAATAGTGTTGGTTTTATTGGGCAACTCTTTATCACTCCGTTTGGGAGAGACCCCGAACTCATCACTTCGCACAACGGAAGCCATATTTTCCGGCAAATGCCTCTTCATCGCCATTCTGTCATCAGCTGGTATAGCAAGCTTGACCTCAATGTCACGTCTACTAATGATTATAGGGTCCTCTTTGAGAATGACAGATTTCTGGAGAACTGGTGCCCTGGGGTGAATGAGGTGCTCCACACTAGTGATAGCTTCAGTGCAGAAGTCTGACACCTGCATAAACAATATATAAGATTGATAATAATAACTCTCAAGCGGCAGTCATCATGAGATATGTCCATTTGAAAGTCCAGTACTAATTGTTTTTGAAAAATTATCACTGGAATGACTGACTCACCAGCCATTCCAGTGATAAATTTTCAAAAAACAGTTTTCTCTTGGCCTGAAAATATTTCAGCACAAAATGTAGATTCCTTGAGGATTAACGCTTTCACGATGAAGCCGGCCTCTGTAGTGGTCATGGAGAATTCAATAAGTAAATATTTTAATTTTTTGAACAAATTTAGTCATTAAAGGGTTAAAGAACTAAGAAATGTAAATTTTCAAAAATAATTTCGGCCTCAAAATCCATCAAATAAAAGAATCCTAAAGTACAGCTCAGAATTAAGTTAACAAAAAACGTGACAGCAGCAAAACATTTCGCGCAAAAAGCAAAACCACAAACACGCCAAATGAAAAACATTGCGCGCCAAATGAAAAACATTGCGTGGCAAATGAAAAACATTGCGTGGCAAATGAAAAACACAAACAGGACGAGGTCGAAATGCCAGGTGACTTTTTCCGTGATGTACATGAATTAATTACGAACAGGATAAGCCGAAACGCGCCAAAACACTTCCCGACAAGATTGTTTTTCTAAAACGCGGTCATGTTTTTCTCTGGCTCGCCGATAATAGTATTCTCGATATATAATGTACAGGGATTGAAATGAAAATAAGTGCTAAAATTGTCAGCAGTCCTACTATTTGTCTATCTCGCAAAAATAATCTACATGTACATGTGTGTATGTCAAATCCCGCAAGTCGGCATGTTTCGCTGCGCTGGATGTTTTTAAAAAGTAAATGCGAAAGAAACCGAATGAGAACACTGGGAAGATTCGCGGGACTAATATTTCCGGTAAAATGTCGGATAAAACTACAAAATAGATCTATCACGATCAACAGTGGACGTTTCTCAAGCTTCCGTTTGTCTTCATTGTAAGGTTTTATTCCTAATAATATGTTAGATATTATAAAATATTGCTCGGAAATGCTACCGTTGAATGGTCATAAGCAGTCTATAGCAAAACAGGTCTGTGGATTTAATAGATGGAGATGGCATACTTCTCGTAGTTTTGTACAAATACAATGACAATCACCAATAACGGGAATACATTTGTGCATAAGTACATTATGTAAACCATTGCAAAATCTCGTCGCAAACATGCATTTCAACAAATAAACTTTACAATTCTGTTTTATTCCCGATACGAAACTAATTTAATAGAACATCGTGAAAATATGTGTTTTCCTTTCTCGCCATTCATGAACAACATTCTGAAAGTGTTCTAGAACAGAGAGAACAGTTAGCAGGGTTACCATTCTCTAGCTCTGTTCATAATTTGATACTTTATGGCGCGCTAAAAAAATGTCACTATCATTTGTTATTTTTGTCCTGGCCGCCGTGGTGTTTTTTTGTTTTCTTCGTGTCGCGTTTATGTTTTCCTCATCTACATTTTTGTTTTGCATCTGGCACGTTATTGTTTTCTTCTTGGCGCATTTTTGTTTTTGTCTGTTGCATTTGTTCTCAGGACATTTTAACTTAATTTTGAGCTGTACTGTATATGGCTGCCTAACTTGCTACATTTTGATTGGTCCACGTATCAACTTCCCTTGCCCAAACTTGAATGCCCCTTCGTCCCTTATCATGCTTATCATATCTTTCAAATTTCGGCCTGATCTGTTCAGTGGTTCTGGAGAAGTCGTTTCACGAAAACGAGGTCATCCAAGATAGTCGCCAAACCGCTTGGCCTAGATAATATTTCATGAGTTTTGAATCGATCCCCAAATCGGTTTCAGAGAGTAAGATCGGCTTTCTTTGAACAAACTTGGATCTCCATGCCCTAATGATGCTCCATGCCAAATATAATTGAAATCGGACCAGAGGTTCTTGAGAAGTCGCTTAAAGAAAAAGTTGACGGATAGATGGATGGATGACGGACACCATGGCATAAGCTCACTTGGCCATTCTGGCAAGGTGACCTAAAAATGGGCCAAAATCAAAGATGTCCGCCAGCCAAATTAGTCAATCAACGTCGTTTGAACGTTTGATGGATGGTCACAATGGCATAAGCTTTCAGGCCAAGTGAGCTTTTACCCATTAAACTATAAACAGAACAGGAATTTTCTATGTTCAGTGACTCATGAAAAGCAGGTAAACTAAGCAGAATTTAATATTCTTGACCCAAATGAATGCACATTAACTGACCAGGTGTCAGTGGGTGCCAAATGGACATCAGGGTTCATACAGCTGGCAGGTTTTCTTACTCAAGGACTTTCAAGACTAAAAAAGTCGATTTCTCAAGGGCTCAGAACCAGGATCCTGTAGGAAGTGAGGATATGACACGGACGCAAAATTTCATACAGCTTACCTATAGAACCTTTAAAATTAGTTTGAATTTTGGAACTTACTTGGTTCCAGATGGATTTTGCCAGTCAAATTGACAATCAAATTTTCTTAAATCTTTATTTACATCAGTTCGTGAAAGTTTTGCAGACAGTAAAAATCACATGGGAGGAAATATTGATTTTCAAGGGCTATTCAAGGCAGATGGGTGAAATTCCAGTACTTTTCAAGACAAATTTCAGATTCAAGGCTTTTCAAGGCAGATCGTTTAAGGAATTAACCCCTCTGGTGTTAACCCTTTAACGGTCAAGTTGGTAAAAAATGAACCCTGCAGTGATCTTGAGAAATGCCCATTTGCAGGGTCAGAGAATATTTTTGAAAATTTACCACTGCATTCTTCTTGGTCTGCAATTGGTCACTGGCTAAGCAGAATTTTGAATTTTTTTAACATTACACTTTTGATGAATGTCCATTTGAAGGATAATAGAAATATTTTTTTTTGGTAAATGTTCACTATAAATTTACAAAAATACTCTTTTTGACTGCAAAAATCAAAATTTCCTTGAAAATTATTGGCAATTAAATGGTTAATTTAAACAAGAGACCCAAGGGGCCTGTGTCGCTCACCTGGAGCACCATAAATTTTTGTAAAATTTTTTTTTAGGTTTAGCAGTCTTTTAAATGAGTTTGTGGACATTTTTGCAAGTGTAATATGGCCGCCAAACACACTACATTTTGATTGCCCCACGGCAGCCATGTTTTTTTGATGGATCAACTTCCTTTGAACAAATTTTAATGGCCCAAATTTCGGCCCGATCCCTTCAGCGGTTCTGGAGGAGTCATTTTCGTGAAAACCAGGTCATCCAAGATGGTCGCCGAACCATTTGGTCAATCAAGTCCTCTTGAACAAACTTGGCTTACCTCTTGGTCTAGATGAAGATTCTCCAAGTGGTTTCGGAGATATTTAAAGACACCCAACCGTTTATCCGACAGTTTCGAAAATTTCAAATTTGAGTTCAGAATACCCAAAAACATACCCGGTATATAGAACCAATCTTGGCCTCAAAATCCATCAAATAAAAAAATCCAATATGTTCGCCAAACACGCTACATTTTGATTGGCCCACGGCGGCCATGTTTTTTGACGGAGCAACTTCCCTTGAACAAACTTTAATGGCCCTTAGTACCTAATCATATGTCCCAAATTTTGGCCTGATCCATTCAGCGGTTCTGGAGAAGTCGTTTTCGGGAAAACTAGGTCATCCAAGATGGCTGCCGAACCATTCGGTCAATCAAGTGGTCGAAAACAAGCTTGGCTTACCTCTTTGCCTAGATGAGGATTCATAAGTTTTGAATCGATTCCCCAAGCCGTTTCGGAGAACGAGATTTTTTAGACATTTCTAAAAATCGGCCGAAATCCAATTTGAACAAAATGAAATCTCTATGCCATAAGGATGCTTCCTGCCAAATATAATTCAAATCGGCCCAGCAGTTCTCGAGAAGACATTTTAAATTTCCCATTGCTTTAGCATGGGAGCTTTTGGCGGGAAAATGATCCAAGATGGCTGCCAAACCATTTATTTGACAGTTTCGAAAATTGCAAATTTGAGATCAGAATGCCCTAAAACCTATATAAAACGAATTTCGGCCTCAAAATCCATCAAATAAAAAAATCCAATATGGCTGCCAAACACACTATATTTTGATTGGTCCACCGCGCCCATGTTTTTTGGCGAATCAACTTCTCTTGAACAAACATTAATCACCCTTAGTTCCTAATTATATATCACAAATTTCGGCCTGATCGCTTCAGCGGTTCTGGGGAAGTTGATTTTGTGAAAACTAGGTCATCCAAGATGGCCACTGAACCATTTGGTCAATCAAGTTCCCTTGAACAAACTTGATTCAGCGCTTACCCTAGATCATATTTCGTGAGTTTTGAATTGATCCCTCAAATGGTTTGGGAGAAGATTTTTAAAAACATTTCTAAAAATCGGCCGAAATCCAAGATGGTCACGGCCAAATTGGCCGATTGGGTTCGCTTGAACAAACTTGAATCTCTATGCCTTAAGGATGCTTCATGTCAAATATAATTGAAATCGGCCAAGTAGTTCTCGAGAAGATATTTTCAATTTCCCATTGCTTTAGTATGGAAGCTTTTGGGGGGAAAATGATCCAAGATGGCCGCCAAACCGTTTATCCGACAGTTTCGAAAATTGTAAATTTGAGATCAGAATACCCAAAAACCTATATAAAACCAATTTCGGCCTCAAAATCCATCAAATAAAAAAATCAAATATGGCCACCAAACATGCTATATTTTGATTGGCCCACGGCGGCCATGTTTTTTGACGGATCAACTTCTCTTGAACAAACTTTACTGGCCCTTAGTCCCTAATCATATCTGCCACATTTCGGCCCGATCCCTTCAGCGGTTCTGGAGAAGTTATTTTCGCTTAAACTAGGTCAACCAAGATGGCTGCCGAACTATTTGACCAATTAAGCTGCCTTGAACAAATTTGGTCGAGCTCTTGCTCTAGATCATATTTCATGAGGTTTCCTTCAATCCCTCAAGCGGTTCCGGAGAAGATTTTTAAAGACGTTTCTAAGAATCGGCCAAAATCCAAGATGGCCGATCGGCTTCATTTGAACAAACTTGGATCCCTATGCCCTAAGGATGCTTCCTGCCAATTATAATTGAAATTGGCACAGCGGTTCTTGAGAAGTCATTTAAAGGAAAAGTTGACGGACACACGACGGACGGTCGCACGACTAGGGCTGGGCGGTATACCGGTTTCACACCGTGTCACGGTTTTTCACGTCAGCGGTTTAAAAACCATTACGAAAATTTCAAAACCGAAAAACCGTCTGTAAAATCGTCAGAGTACGAAATCTGGTGACTGTGTCAAAATCATCTGTATTTAAATTTATTACCATATAAAGGGTTAACATTCACTAATAGTGCCAATACTATAAAGGCATTCAAAACCCATGGGAAAACAAGGGTGGCAATGAAATCACAGCGCATAAGCCGAGAATGCTATATCCATTATCTTTGATGACACTCACTGGTAAGCTGTGAATGTTCAAATCGGGTTTTTACTATATTCAAGTATTATTCCAAATGTCCCGTGATCAAATAATAAAACAATCACGTTTCAAAAACAACCACGCCACACTCTGAACGTGACACTCCAAACGCATGACCTCTATGCTCTTTATACTGCATGCCGAATTATAAGGTACATGAAAGCGTCGGCTAAACTTTGATCTCAAATTCCAGTTGTAGCTTGTCGTTCCCTCCTCTACCCCACCCTAACACCTCCATGCTCTAAACTAGTATAAAGCACAGAATATTTATGCCATTTAATTATTCGTGAAAAGAGTCTCCAAAATAAGTGAAAAATCGTAATTATATATTTAAAGTAGTTAGCCTATAAATGTTTATTGATCGAATGTGTTGATTTTTAGTATTCCGTTACAGCAATTTTTCATAATATAAGTTCATTCTAGTGAGAGTCAATCATGGCACTCGTCCCTAAACCTAAAGGGACAGCTCCAATCTGGGTACAATTTGGCTTTCAACCGGATGAGTGGTAGGCCGCGAGATGAAAATAAACCAGTGTGTAGATATGTTATGATACAGTAAGTGCAGCTGGCGGAAACACGTCAAACCTGCTCACTCATGTTAAGAAACACCACCCTAAGCAGTTCGTGGATCTAAGACCATCATCAAAGCGTAAGCGTAAGCGAGATGATGCCGATGACTCGAAACCTCTAATAAACAGCCTAAGATAATGGCAACATTACAGAAGTGTAAGGCCTATGAGAAAACTAGCTCCCGTGCTCAACAGCTGACGAGATCCGTTACGCGCTATCTAGCAGGTGGCATGGTGCCTATCTATACAGTAGAGAACCAATATTTCGTTGGAATGTTAGGCGAGTTTGATTCTAGGTATAAATTACCCAGTCGGAAATATTTCAGTGAAACAGCTATACCTGGATTATATAATGACGTTCGTGATTGGGTGCTGAGTGATTTGAAAGCAATAGAGTATTATTCATGCACAACTGATATGTGGTCATCACAAGGCATGGTGCCCTATCTCGGTCTAACGATTCACTACATAGACAGAGACTGGAATATGCAATCACGCGCGTTAGAGACACTACTTTCCTGAGAATCATACAGCTGACAATATCGCTGAAGCATTACAAGAATCGCTTAACGTATGGGGATTAGATCCTAAGAACTTGGTATGCATGACAACTGATAATGGAGCAAACATCAAAAAGGCATTGCGGGACCTTAAATGGCCAAATTTGTCATGCTTCGGTCACAATTTGCATTTAGCCGTCAATGACTCACTCAGCGATCAATGTGTGACTCGCGTGCTCGGCCACTGCAGATCCATTGTGTCATTGTTTACGAGTTGGAAGAAGAGACGTGATCTGAGGGTGGCACAGGTTGCGCTTGGATTACCACAACATCAACTTATCACGGTAAGTGTTTGCCAATTTGTGGAATATATTGGTTTAATAAATGCTTTTGAAAGCTAGTATACAGGTATGCTTTTGATTTATTTGAAAGTAATTTGACTGAAAGCTGTTGCTACAAAAGGCAGCAACAGCTTCTAGTCAAATTACTTTCAAGTTAATCAACAGAATATTTCTTCTGTCAGAGGGTTAATTAGTGTCTTTTTTGTAAATTTTCAAACTAAATCTCTTGTTCACTGCATTTCTACTGCATGTAATATTTATTTAAAGGGAAGACCAGTTTTGAAAATGTTACCGCTGGAATGACTGGCTCAGTGAGTACAGCCAGCCAATCCAGTCATAGACTTTCAAAAATTGTTTTCTATTCAGCGCCAACATATTTTATCTGTCAGAGGGTTAATCAAGCTTGTGTATGTTTTCACTGTGATTTTTAAGAACTAAATAACTTGTTCACTGGATTTGTCCTAATACTAAAAGGGGACTATTTTTTTTAAATGATACCACTGGAATGACTGGCTTGTTAGGCCATCCAATCCAGTTAAATATTTTCAAAAAACAGTTTTCACTTTGCTTCAAATATCATCAAAAAGTTTTTATTGTAATGACCAACCAGACAGACAATGTCAGACAGTGCAGACTGTTGGTTTGAAAACTTGTGTGTCTTTCATTCACAGGATTTCCCTACACGGTGGGGTGCCAAATTTGACATGATCAAGCGCCTCGTGGAACAAGAGGCAGCTATCAGACGTGTGCTAAGCTCTGACCGTAAAACAACTCATCTGTCCCTTTCTTGGCAAGATATGCAGGCAAGTCACATTTCCTTCTATATAGCGTGTTCTTTCAGTTATAGTTTTATCAAACTACATATGAGCAACATTTATCTGCAGACTTCTGAGTAATAACATGGTTGGCTAAACTGGTCATTCAATAGGTAATCTCCTTTGAACTAAGACAACTTGTGAGACTATCTAGAGAATACATCAGGTATTTGTTTATTTTACTCACTGTATTTACCTTTTCAACAATGAATTCCGCATATCTCAGTTTCAAGACAATAATACAGGAAAGCTATTGAATATTTTGAAATTAATTTCACTGGCAGCCGTTGCAAATGGCTTCAGCATTGGTCTAGAGAAATGCCCATTTGCAGGCCAAGAGAAGACTATTTTTGAAAATTTACCACTGGAATGACTGGATCAGTAGCTGAGCAAGCCATTCCAGTGGTAAATGTTCTAAAATATGTTTCTCTTAAAGAGCAAGGGGACTTTCACTAAAAAAACGTAGATTTGTGTATATGTTGTACAATGTAATTCTTATTTAATTCACAGGTGCTAGAAGCGGTCATAGCTGCCCTCGATACTGTGGGAGAATTCACTGACATACTCTCACAGGAGAAGTATGTCAGTGTGTCAGCATTAAGACCACTGATTTCCTTGTTGGATGGGCAACTACTTGACAGTAGTGCTGATCAGCACAGCTTGACATCTCACATAAAGGATATTGTTAAGAACAATTTAAAAACTCGCTATGCAAACTGCAACTTGAAAGAACTAATGGCCAGAGCCCCATTTCTGGATCCCAAGTCTCATCTGGCGGATGAGATGGCATTGCTCATCAAAGACAAATGTATACCTGTAGTCAGTAATAACGAGTGTACTAAAAATGATGTAGTTACTGTTACACCAAAGAAGAAATCTCTTGCTAGTTTGTTTTCCAAATGCCAAAAGAAGACTAATTCAATAGGAAATTCGTTATCCATCGTCGACTCGGAGATAAATTCATACATATTAACAGGGAATATTGACCAGGAGGCAAACACGCTCCATTGGTGGAAGATGTTTGGTAATAGTTATCCAAACCTATCGGTGATAGCGAGGAAGTATCTATGTGTACCGGCAACCAGTTGCCCGTCAGAAAGATTGTTCAGCAAGTCTGGACAAATTGTTTCTGCTAAAAGGTCATGTCTAAAGCCAGAGAAAGTTAATCAACTGAGTTTCCTAGCAGCAAATTTAGACAAATATGATGCTAAATAATTTTTATTTATATATATATAGTGCTGAATTGTATGTGCTGGGCGAGGTTGTGGATCATCTTTCATAGAAAATGTAACTTTCCAGAAAAAGTGATGGCTTTGTTTTGAAATTTTACCACTGGAATGACTTGTTCTGTCATTGAGCCAGTCATTCATGTGGTAAATTTTCAAACCTTAATTTTCTCTTGTTCTGTAAATGGACATTTCTCCAGACTTCTGCAAAACCTGGTTTTGGCTAGCTTGAGTGTATACAGATATATAGTGCTGAATTGTATGTGAGAGTGGGGATCACCTTTACCCTATGTCGAATTGTTTCATAGAAAATGTCAATTTCCAGAACAAGAGATGGTTCTGTTTTGAAATTTTACCACTGGAATGACTTGTTCTGTCATTGAGCCAGTCATTCTAGTGGTAAATTTTCAAAACATAATTTTCTCTTGTTCTGTAAATGGACATTTCTCCAGACTTCTGCAAAACCTGGTTTTGGCTTGCTGGTGTCTATATAGATATAGTGCTGAATGTATAATGTGCTGGGAAAGGAATATACTCATATAATTGTTTTTCATATTTTAATATCTAAAAATAAAGTTTTTATAGTTTGATGACATCATTTTTGTTTCTGCTATTTTGCTATCAATCTGAAATGGACTATAGGAAAATTTGACTGCACTCTGACATACGATCTTTTCTGCAGAATCACCGCGTAATCTCTGTTTTATTGCAGCAAATGCGATTTTCTGGATAAAGCATTATACTTTATACACCCTACTAGAATAGTGTGGGCACGCAATGTGAGGTTTCAATGCATTTGTATGGTGTTTTCTGATCCACACATACATTTTAAACGATCTGGAATCTGTACGCGCGTATGAACGCACTTTCGGTTTTGTTGTTATTACGACACCATTTCCGAGATATGTTACAAGTGTTTACGTGACATCTCATGCAAATAAAAAATTTGTTTTCAAATTTTTTGCCCATTCTAACCCCTAAAACCGATATTCAGTTAAAACCGGCTTCATAATTGATATCGTCACCGGTTTTCGTTTAGGCGAAACCGCCCAGCCCTAGCCACGACATAAGCTCACTTGGCCTTTCAGGCCAGGTGAGCTAATAAATAGTATTTTGAGGGCCTTAATGTGTTGGTGACACAAGCGGGGGTAGGTTCTGCTGTAGTAGTCTGTGTACACATGTAGCTCCCACCTGTAAGCCCTGGTCTTTCATACCAATCCTGAACAGATTTATTGCGAGGTGCACGGGTGATGGCCAGCTAGGGTGTGGCACTAAAACAGCGGTCAGAAGCACATGGTACAGAGCATGTCTCACAGCAGGTGATGTGAACAATGATGTCAGCTTTTTGCCATCTTGTAAGGAAAGACACGAGATGGTGATGCAGCCATGGATAATCTGTTAAGAGAAATATGTAATATTTCAAGCAAGTTGTCAAATTTTGTCTGTGTCATTTATGTATAGTGGGTGCTTTGTATAATGAGTGCTTTGCTTTTTCTGCGCTTTGTTCCAGTCCTCTTATGGTCAATTAACCATTGAAATATTAGCATCTCAATTTCATGACAACTATAAATGTAAGCTGGTGAATATTTTGAAACTAATTCAACTGGAAGCTGTTGCTGCCATAGGCAGCAACATCTCCCAGTCAAATTAGTTTCAAAATAGTCAACAGAATCTCCTGTGTATAAAAGAATTTGTTGCTTTTTACCTGCAACGGTTAAAGCTTTGACAATCTGTGCCAGTGTCTGGCATTACATCATCTTGTGGTTAACATGAGATGGGGCTATAATAATAATCATTTTGTACTTAGCATCCTTACCATCCCCCTTCTAGCACTATCCCACTCATCATGCCCACGCACTGCCTACCAAAAAATAATTCTCCAGACACAAACCATCATTTGTCACACACCCATCTGCCTTAAACCCATTTCCAGTCTTCACGAACCTATCTCTCATTTGGAATGGAAAATGTGTTTTAAAAAGACAGAGTATTTGAGTATTTACTTAAGCATGTACACTGCAGCCCGCTGTCCAATTTATTAACTGCACTGCGAATCATGGGCAAAAAGCAGCCCTTACATTCATGTATGTTCTTACCTTCATTGATTCTACACTAAGATGATGGCCAGCTGTTTGAAGGAGTTGTCTTAAAGCTGGAAAATAGCACCAAAAAAAAATGTATATCAATAACTTGCAGCACGGATAAACAAGTTATCACAGCTTGCAGATCCTCTTGCTTTATTTATTATCTCAGATTCTCTTCATAATTTTATCAGTGAATCACAGTTAAATATGCTCTTTGGGTAATTTTTTTGCTTTCAATACAAGATGGGAACTACTACTTTCCTGGACAGCATTTCTTGTATTAAACAATATTTCTCAAGAATAGACCTAGTACACTCTTGATAATAAATCTAAATGCCATTAAGATTTCTTGCACTGCTACATGTATGTAACCTACACTGCACAAACATATTGTCCACCAAAGGTATTTGATACTATTTTTGTGATCGATGATTAGTTTTACATACTAATCAATGATCAATTAATGATCGACACTAACAGTTCCTCTTTTTCACCCATTCTGAAATTTTGAATGCAATAATTATTGCATGTTCATGGATATTTACCCGTAATAATTTAAGAAATAATCTGTTTAATATTTTGAAACTAATTTGATTGGAAGCTGTTGCTGCCCAAGGCAGCAACAGCTCCCAGTCAAATAAGTTTCAAAATATTCAACAGGCTATTGGTATGGTGGTTTTGACATTAGCATACTATTTCAGTGTTGTGAAGGTTAATGTCTTAGACTATGGACTCGTATGGAGAAATACTATATTATATAGCTGTAAAAATGAAATTAAAATGGTACAGTACAGATATAGTTAGCTTTACTGTTTGACGAAACAAAAATGTGTCTTTTTAGTGTCAAAAGCTTGCAGCATTTACAGGTGTAGCCAAACACCAAACGCATTTAATTTATTTTATAGGCGCGTCTAACGGAAAGACAAACTCGTCCTACAATATGCTAAACCAGGGGTGTTAAGTTAGATTTTTATGGTAACCTACAGGTCTTGCAAATGCACATATGGCAACCTCATTGTAGGTTACGTAATAATAAATTTTAGGTAACCCATGGTAACCTTTGGCAACCCATGGCAACCTTTGGTAACCTGACAAGAGGCCCAAGGGGCCTGTATCACTCACCCGCATCATAGGCATTTCAACCAGAAAGACCATCAACAATACGTAGAACCCTACAGAGTTGAGCAGAATTATAACAAGAAAACAGAAGCCATGTTTCTTTATGTATCAACTACTTTTGAACAAAACTTAACGGCCCTTAGTCCCTTACAAAAAATGTATCATATCTCCCAAATTTCGGCCCAATCCGTTCAGCGATTCTGGATACGAAGTTGTTTTCATGAAAACCAGGTCATCCAAGATGACTGCTAAAGCATTAGGCAATCAAGTTCCATTGAACAAACTGGATTCAGCTGTTTCCGTAAATAACCTGTCATGAGTTTTGAATCAATCCCACATGCGGATTCGGAAAAGAAGATTTTTAAAGGCATTTTAAAAATACAGGATGACCGTCAGGCAAATTACAGACCAGCTTCATTTCAACAAACGTGTATCTCTATGCCCTAAGTATGTTTTCTGCCAAATATACTTGAAATTTCCTATTGCTTTAGTTGGGAGTTTGTAGTTGGAAAATGATACATGATAACCGCTAAAACGTTTATCCGACAGTCTCGAAAGTGGCATATCTGAACTCGCCACCCTGATAAGCATATATAGAGCAATTTTTGCCATTAAAATACATCAAATACAAAAAAGCCAATATGACCAACAAACGCTAAATTTTGATTGGTTGATGGCGGCCATATTTTTTAACGAACAAACTTCCCTTGAACAAAGTTGAAAGGCCCTTGGACCCTAAGCATATTTACAAAATCCCTTCAGCGGTTCGGGAGAAGAAGTCATTTTCGCGAAAGCTAGGTCATCCTAAATGGTCGCCAAGCAAAACGGCCAATCAGGTTGCCTTGAACACACTTGGGTCTACAGTTGCCACAGATGAAGTGTTATGAGTTTTGAATCAATTCCTCCAGCGGTTTTGGACTTAGATCTCTATGTCCTATGAATGCTTCCTCCAAAATATAATTGAAATTGGTCTAGTGGTTCTTGAGAAGAAGGCGTTTAAAGAATTCCCCATTGCTTTACTATGGGCCAATTGCTTTACTATGGGAGCCGATGGCGGGAAAACAAACCAAGATGGCAGCCAAACTGTTTATCCGACAGTCTCAAAAGTGGCATATTTGAACTCGCCACACTGATAAGCATATATAAAGCAATTTTCACCATCAAAATACATCAAATACAAAAAAGCCAATATGACCAACAAACGCTAAATTTTGATTCGTTGATGGCGGTCATGTTTTTTAACGTACGAACTTCCCTTGAACATATTTGAATGGACCTTGGTCCCTAAGCATATTTACCAAATTTCAGGTCTATCCCTTCAGCGGTTCGGGAGAAGTCGTTTTCGCGAAAACTAGATCATTCAAGATGACCGCCAGGCAAACGTCCAATAAGGTTGCCGTGAACAAACTTGGTCTACCGCTGCCACAGATGATGTGTTATGAGTTTTGAATCAATTCCTCCAGCGGTTTCGGAGAAGATTTTTTAAAGTGTTTCTAAAAATCGGCTATTTTGGCCAGCGGCCATCTTGGATTTTGCCCGATCGGCTTCATTTGAACAAACTTTAATCTCTATGCCCGAGGGATGCTTCCTGCCAAATATAATTGAAATCGGCCTAGTGGTTCTTGAGAAGTCGTTTAAAGAAAAAGTTGATGGACGACGGACGGATGGACGACGGACGATCGCCACGGCATAAGCTCACTTGTCCTTTCATGGCAGGTGAGCTAAAAACGCAGAAATTAGACGAATCCCGCGAAGAAACACAAATTAAATACATCTTCTGATAAATCCAGGCACAAATTGACGTAAATAAGTTAAAATCTGCTGTACAAATCACTCAAAGTTTGCAAAGCACGCGCGATACATGTACGGAGGAAAAGTGTACTGATAACCAGGTCTGCCTAGACTAGACACCGAGTACCCGTTTGCTTCTAGCCATAGGACTCGGGGAATCCGTGGTTGGAATTGATAGCGCGTTTAATTTATCGTAAACTTGTTCAAATGCTACCAAACGCATAAGGCAAAAAGTTAAACCCGCCATTCAAAATGTCAAACCCGTAGTGTCAAAATTTAAACCATCAAGATAAAATTCAAGATGTGTCTTGAGATTTTACCAAATGCTAATGTCTAACTAGATCACTACGAGAAAATGACGCCATTTAGACGCATTTTAAACGAGCTTTAGGATGCATTTAAGTAAAGCTAACTGTGATCTGTACTGTATTGGCAAAAAGTAATCATCTTCTGCAGTTTTAATATCGTAAATATATATTAAGCAGCTAAAATCGATTTCTGAAGTCATGATCGATCTGTTGGTTGGATATGCAAACCAATCAATCATCGATCAAATCGATTAATTGGAACAACACTAACTAAAGGTGAAATGCTTTAGGCTCAACATTTCTCTACAATGCTGCTTAACCTGTACCACTCTGATGTCTGTTACTGTGTCACTAGCAAAGAAACTGGTGTACATTTTAAAACAATTTTGGTGGACAGTGTTGTTGTCTATGACAGCAACATCTTCCACCAAATTTGTTGAAAAATGAACACCAATTTATCTTTAAATTTATTTTTAAATTTTGTAATTTTGACATTAGAGTGGTAAGGGTTAATGATCAAGCTGGCTATTAACCTTCACACAGCCGAAACAACACAATCGCTATCATGTACGGAATATTCTGTTGAATATTTTGAAACTAATTTGACTGGAAGTGGCAGCATCAAAAAAGCATCCGCTTTTGTTTCTATAAGAATTCTTAATACTTACCAGATGTACTATTATGATAATGTCTATTATCTAGTCTAGCTCAAAATAAACAATTAAAACTACGCACTCTCCTGGTCCTGCCCATACTGTGTCCGGGAATTACCATAGCCGCAGGTACCGAGTCAATTCCCAATCACAGTCAGATTTGTCTTATATTTGCCTTGACAAACAGCGAAAGCAGCTCAGCCTCACCTCAGCGGGGCGGCTGAGGCAGGGCCATAGTACATCTGGTAAGTATTAAGAATTCTCGTTGAAACAAAAGCGGATGCTTTTTTGATTCTACTTCGAATAATACTTACCAGATGTATTATTATGATAAACTCCGGATTTCGACAGCCAGGAAATTCTGGTGGGAGGAGGTGAGGCTCGAACCAGCACTCATCTACCATCCAACAGAGAAGGTTGTGAAGAGACTAGAACCCTGGCATACGCTTGGGTTCTGCCATCTGACTCATAGAGTGCTAAACTTCCATGGTCTAGACCGCGCTGCCCCCCCCCCCCACCCCTCTTTTGTCCGCACAAAATTCAGAGGGCTGTCAATGGGGATGCAACACCCACCAGACCCGTGTCAGCCCCAAGTCTCAGCTAGGGCAGTCCAGTAGAGTGCAAAGAAGCTACTACAACTTCTAATTTCGAAAAAATATCGGTATATCGATTAGATTTTCAAATTGGAATGAGTCTAATGTCTGTTTGAGAGGATAAGTATACTCTTGTACCAGACTATTTACCTAAGCAGTCTGGTATTTCGACTGTAAGTAAATATATTTATAGTCACTTAATTAATGTAAACACTCACCATTTTGAGTGCTTGATCTTTTCTTGTTCATCACAGGAGCTCGGCCCAATCCACGGTCGTACTCAAGTCATGTGCATAGCCATTGTTCAGTGTAAGTGGAAGACTGTGATGTGTGCGAAGTAGTGGTCGGATGTGGCTTAGTTTAGATTCGACAAATTGGCGACGGCTACCGGATTAAGTGCGCTGGAGATGTCGCGAAGGTAGAAATCAGTGAATGACGACTCGGCATGCCATTGTGCTACAGACATCACCTCCTCTAATGAGACACCCTTATAAAGGGCCGATGATGCTGCTAGTGCTCGGACCTGATGGGCATTCGCACGATCAATCTGCTTTCCTGTAGCGATTTTGTGCGACATCTGAATAGCGTCAACTATCCAACGAGAAATAGTATCTTTCGAGGCGCGTAAATGAGGAGCTTTGAGACATAACCACCGAGATTTCTTGTCATCCCTCCACTCGTCAGTACGTTTCTTATACATTTTCAGACATCTGACAGGACACCAAGCAGAAGAGTTTGGGTCATGTCTAGTTAAACTTGGCAAATTGATCGGCTGTCCTGGATATTTAAGTGACTGATTCTTTGCCAGGAAACAAAGACGTGGAAGTAGTCTTAAACCTTCACCCGTGACGACAAAACGGTCTTGTTCGGCAGAAAGCGCATGTATTTCGCTTCTCCTTCTCGCCGACACTGCTGCAACCAAGAAAACTGATTTAATAGTTAACAGTTTAATGTCTATAGATCTAATTGGTTCAAAGGGAGCATGCCCTAAAACCTGTAGAACAAGAGATAGATTCCATGCTGGGATAGGAATTGGCTGTCTAGGTCGCAGATTGCTCATTCCTTTAATAACTTCATTCAAGGTGTCATTCTCCACTCCTTCAATGGCCAGACTGGGAATGACTGAAGCTAATGCAGACTTATATGCTGCTAGGGTTGAAGGTACAAGTTTGTCAACTTCGTATAAATGACAGATAAAATCTGCTACGTGTTGAACAGATGCAGAAAAGGGATTGATATCTCTTCCCTTACACCACTCTGCAAATTTGTTGATTCTATAATTATATGTTTTCGTGGTTGAACCTCTTCTGGCTGAAGCAACAAACTTCGCTGCTTGCTCAGAAAAGCCACCCTCAATTGCACGCTGCTTAATAACATCCATGCAGTCAATTTGAACATTTCTGGTCTGTCGTACAGACCCTTGTTCTGAGAGATTAGATCTCTTCTGTCTGGAAGAGGGATTGGATTGCAGACCAGAAGGTCCAGCAGATCCGTAAACCATGATCGGCCTGGCCAATAAGGGGCGATCAGTAGCACTTGGCACATTCCCTCTCTTATCTTTGCCAGAACTTTTGGGATGAGAATTGTTGGAGGATACGCATACGCGTACATTCCCTTCCAACTTATCGCCAGTGCGTCTACCGCTAGAGCTAGCGGGTTCGGGATCGGTGACACGTAAGTGACCATCTTTGTGTTTTGTTTCATCGCAAACAGGTCGACATTTGGCTTGTCCCAATGTTTGAATAGAACCTCCGCTACCGCCTGGTTGAGCTGCCATTCCGTCGGACGACAAACCATCCTTCGACTGAGAGCATCCGCTAGGATGTTCAATCTTCCTGGAATGTGTGCTGCCCGAGGAATAACATTCCTCTCTTGGCACCACAGCAGAAGGTTCCAAATCATCATACACAACTCTGGTGATCTCTTATCTTTGCCAGAACTTTTGGGATGAGAATTGTTGGAGGATACGCATACGCGTACATTCCCTTCCAACTTATCGCCAGTGCGTCTACCGCTAGAGCTAGCGGGTTCGGGATCGGTGACACGTAAGTGACCATCTTTGTGTTTTGTTTCATCGCAAACAGGTCGACATTTGGCTTGTCCCAATGTTTGAATAGAACCTCCGCTACCGCCTGGTTGAGCTGCCATTCCGTCGGACGACAAACCATCCTTCGACTGAGAGCATCCGCTAGGATGTTCAATCTTCCTGGAATGTGTGCTGCCCGAAGAATAACATTCCTCTCTTGGCACCACAGCAGAAGGTTCCAAATCATCATACACAACTCTGGTGATCTCGTCCCGCCCTGGCGGTTCAAATAAGACACCAAGGTTGAGTTGTCTGTCCTTATTAGGACAATCTTGTCTTGAATTAGACTCTCGAACTTTCGAAGTGCCAATACCACCGCTAATAGTTCGAGCACATTGATATGTTTCTGCGCATTGGTCCGATCCCATTCCCCTGACACTGACTGATCGTCCAATACTGCTCCCCAACCCATCGTCGATGCATCCGTGAAGATGGACATCTGAGGTTGAGGAGGTTGTAGAGGAACACCTCGCAGGAGATTCTGTTCCGATAAACACCACTGGGAGGTGGAATATCAATGGTTCTTTTACTGGTATCCTCAGAGATAACGGATCCATTTTCTGAGACCAGAATGACATTAGATACATCTGAATTGGCCTGCGCCTGAGTGCCACATATGGAACCACCTTCTCCAGAGATACTAGTAACCCCAGTATCCTGAGAAATTGGCGCGCCGTCAGATAGGCTCCTAGAGAAACTGACTCCAAAACTGCAATCAGGCTCTTGACTCTGCTCTCCGCCGGAAAAGCTACACCGTCCCTGAGATTGAAAAATATTCCCAGATAAACAAACTCCTGGGATGGAGTCAATTCTGTTTTCTCTAGATTCACAATCCATCCTAGATTCCCCGCCTTTAGCAGCCAGTCATCTATGTAAGTATGAACAGCTATGTTTCTCCTGCGAAGTAAAGAAGTCATGGCGAGAACCACTTTGGTGAAGACCCTCGGTGCTGTGGTCAGGCCGAATGGAAGCGCATTGAATTCCCAAACATTGTCTTGGAATGCAAAGCGAAGGTATTTCTGAAAAGGAATTGACATTGGAATATGAAAATAAGCATCCTTCAGATCTATCGACACTGCCCACATGCCTTTTCTCAGCCCTGTCATTACCGCTGCTAGTCTCCATCTGAAATTTGGGAGAAAGGATAAATTTGTTCAAAGGTTTGAGATTGAGAATTGGTCTCCATCCTCCGGCACGTTTCAGAACGAGGAACATCATCGAATAGAAGCCTAGAGAAGACTGATTGCGGACTAGACGAATCGCATTCTTCTGACGAAGAGATTCTATTTCTGAGCAAATGGCAGCTAGACGATCTGATTCCCTTGGAACGGGAGTCCATATTGGAGCCGATGTTAACGGAACTAACGATTGATGGATGAGCCAGTCCGGATCGTAGCCGTTTCTTATCCACTGACAGACTAAACAATCTCGCACGACCTGTTCCCATTGGCTTAAGAACAGTTGAAGTCTGCCTCCGACGGTAGGAATCTGCACACAGCTGGCGGTCAAGATTGCACGAGAAGACGCTAAATCGCTTGAGTGAAGATTCTTGACTCCATCCGTTCCTGACGTCACCGGAACTGGTTCCGCCGCAAACCCGTCAGGACCGACCTCCATGGCCGCCCCCCAGTTTCTTGTAATATGACAGTCCGGAACCGCCGCCACGGTTATCCCTCTTGTCATCCTCATACGGCCTCTTATTAGAGGACTTGTACGAGGATGAACGGCCAGGTCCTTGAGAGCCGGATGGCCGATGGACATCATGGCCAGAAGGACGGAAGGGCGATCTTGGTCTACTTCCTGCTCCGCAACCATTGACGCAACCTTGGAGAGCTGCCGAACAAGCCTGGACCGATGAAAGGCGCAGAAGACAATGCAGCCCTCATCTCCGGTCCTGATTCTACGCAATCGAGAACCATTCTCCGTCGCTCTGCCAATGTCCTGGTGATCACCCTGGCCACGCAATCTTGAGACAGGTGCATGGTGTCCCGAACAACTCCGAGAGCAGCCTCTGGCACCTGCCCACCCTCCGCCGTGCAGGTCAGCATACCCTGCAGGACGGTACATCCGTGCGAGAGCGCAACCATGGCTGCCCTCGCCGCATCTTCAATGAGCATCAGCTCATGCAACGGATCTTTATTGGTCTGCGAAACCAAAGGACGAGAACGCCCCTTAGACTTTCCAGCCAACGGCCTGTTCAGCGCCTCTCGTTCCCCGACGGAAAGCCGTGGAACCCGGGCATACTGATGGTAGGCCTGCTCCGGAAAACGGACCCTACTCCTTATCCCCTTCGGGGCCTTGGGCAGTGCATACTCTGGCTGAACCAGACAGTATGCCACAACTTCCAGCATGTTGGAAGTCTGCGTGTCCAACGGGAATGTTGGCATGGCAGAAGAGCCACTTGACAGAGCGCTAGCCGCTCGCTCTGACATCCGCTCCATCGCCGGATCGCGCTGAGATCCAAGATCAGATGCCAACCCGAGACGGTCGGACATCCATCCAAGGACCTGCACCCATTCAGCTTCGGTGCAGAAAAAACGGATTCGTCCATTAAAGAACTTCCGTTCTCATCCTCCCTCTCTCCCTTGGATGAGAGGGCCACCGACGATCCATGCTGAGAGCTATGAGACACAATTCTACAAACATAGAGCGCATCCATAGCCCGACTACCAGCGGCACCGGTGTCCAACGAATCGCCGGACCCGGATTCCCCGCAGTCCATCAGCTCCAGCACGGGAGCCGGGACCACGACCGCTTTACCTACAGCAGGTGATGGCATTCCGATAGGAGCCGCACCCAAAGCCGCCGGGATGCCGGTAGGAACCACAAAACACGGCTCCGCCGACACCTCTGGTTACACAAACTCCGGATGGAAGATACCCGACGGAACGTCGACATCACCATCTGCCTGGCAGACCCGTACAAATCCCGAAGGAGACCCCTGGGAAGTACCGGGCATAGTCGTCATCGAGATATCTGGCATGCGCCAAGGACAGAGAAGGGGCAGGTGCTTGACCCTCCGCAGAACTAGCCGGACCACCTAAGGGTTGCCCTGCACTAGCTTGCATCGACCAGACCGTGGAATGAAGACTCGAACATAGCCTTAAACTGGGCCGCTCAGAGCTGAATCCATGCGGTCATTCAGACAACCTTCTAGTCCCTTCAGAGACGCCTGGTCCAGCTTAGCCGCCTTGTCCTTCGCGATCCTCTCCAGGCGCGCACGTCGATCCCGATCAAACTCTGCCACCATCGCCGACGACCACTTGGCGCACACATCACATGGGCTTCCAACTTTACACTTCGCGCACGCTACACAGTGATGGCCTGAGTACTTGCGCTTCATGAACCTGTTGCACTTCTGACAAAGCGTGTCCTGGTTCTTTGCTTTCTGCGAACACACAGAAGAATTAAAACGCTGCACATGACAAATGATGACGAGCAATACGCACAATCAACTTGATAGTAAAAGAATTACTTTAAAAACATTAACTTTCTCTTAAATTAATGATAATCAAGCCTTTAGGCAGTAGAATTTTTGAAACTTTTTTGAGTGAAAATTAAAAAACACAACTTAGAAGTTAACTAACGGTAAACAACCAAGAATACAACGCCAATCGCTACAAACACCCTCGACAACGAAGCGAGAGCTAAAAATTGGCGTAAAACAGAGTGCCTAGACACACCAAGCCAAGCGAAATATTAATCATGGGCGCCGCCATCTTGGCTAAGGACGCATCCATCTTGAGAGGAACCGACTCCATAGCGACTCCAACAACGGCTACCATTTTAGAATAATGTGCCAATTTAAGGAAATTTCAAACAGTCATTATGGCACGAATGTATAAATTCTAGATTGATACAACCTGCCCCTGTGATGATTTTCCTTTGTCCTCCATAATGCCAATAATGACGCACTCCAACAATCCTTGTGTTCGATTTAAAATTGAAAATTTTAAGAGCTACAAAACGTGACTTTCTTAAGTCGCAAAATAGACGAATCTGACTGTGATTGGGAATTCACTCGGTACCTGCGGCTATGGTAATTCCCGGACACAGTATGGGCAGGACCAGGAGAGTGCGGAGTTTTAATTGTTTATTTTGAGCTAGACTAGATAATAGACATTATCATAATAGTACATCTGGTAAGTATTATTCGAAGTAGAAACAGGTTTCATCATTCACAATAATTTCAAAACATTACACAGGTTTCTCGTATAATGGTTTTAAAATTAAGGAACTGGCATTACAAGGGGTAAGCTACCAGTGACATTTAATTCTGTCGCATTTATAACATGTCACTTACCCGTTAGAGCTGCAGTACACAGCTTCTGATTGGCTGCTATGGTGAGAGCAGTGCCAGTATTCTGTGCTTTCATTGGCTGGTTTACATCAGCTCTTTTACGTTTCTTAGTCGGAGGTAAGCCGCCAGAGCCGATGTCAGCCCCACTTGCCGCAATCTGTTTAACAATATATAACAATATATCATTCAACCTTTAATAGTATACACTAGTATATTAGGCCAGCCAAATTTGATGTTTTGTTTTACTTCAAATGCAGGAAGATATTTTTGAAAATGTACCACTAGAATGGCTGGCTCATTAATGTCCCTGCTGAAGAATGGAGGGATGACCAACTGTTTCCCGATTTCTGTTCGCGTAGCTGGATACCTCCATTGCGAGAGATCTCACCCGGTAGTTGCACACGTCTGTGTCCCAGCTCATGTCAGCTATACTGAGGCCAGGTAGGCGTGCTGGCGGAGTAGGGAGGGGGGAACGATTGCATTAACGTTATCCCCCCTCCCCCTTGTGTCCCTTAGATGTCCCTAGGCAGGGTCCTTTCATGATTTAGACTTAGAGCGTTTTGTTCCAATGTTTCTTGGATACTCATCAGAGGTTGTTTCCAATAATTGGTTGATTCAATTATGTTTATCTGCTTGGTTGTGGCCCCTAAATTGATGGGGTTCTACACAACAATAAGAAGATTTTCAGTTATCCATTTTTGAAAAATAACCTGTCTTTGTATGTCTAGTCTTCAGCGGGAAGGGTATGTATATTAGAAAAGATTTTATTTTAGCGATCCTGTGACAGGGGACTACAGCGGCCCATGTTCAACTAGGTCAAAAATAAAATGGAGGGATGTAGGAGAAAGTACAATGTACATAACAGCGATATTGGAATTTCTGAGATTATGATGTTATGGCAAAGTGGATTTTTTGGTGGGCCCTAAAGGTATTACCTGTTTCATTCTATTTGGTGAGTAAAAGACATTCAAATTTAGATACCTTTTTGCTGGTGTTTTATGCACAGCTCAGACGATGTGAAAACCTGTTTGGTGTTTTGTGGTCCGAGTGTGCATCCATCAAGGTGCTCTTAGCCTGTATTGTTGATGCCTTGGGCATCCATACAATGTAGTTGGTGGATCCAGTGGTGTTACTTCTGTCTTCTCAATTTGGTGGATTCCGAGTTTTGTGGGTCGGATGAGAGGACTTGTATTATGCAGAATTGCTTGTCATTCCTGCAGTGGCCTGGTTTGTTGGAATGCCGAGAGACTAGGGTGACATACGATGCTTTTTTGTACACGTATGTGATGCTTCCGAGACATTCTTTAATTCTCACACCAAAAGCTTCATGGTTTCCCCTATATATTGTTTCTTGCAATTGTCATGTTTTACAGTTGCCTATGATTTTGCATCTGTAAGATTAGCCAGTATGGTGGCTTGTGAAGCATGGAGTTTTGGTCATATTAGTGCAGATGGTACAGTTCTTCATGGTACAGGCTTCGAAAGAGTTACAGCAAGTTGGTTTGTCTTTTCTTGAGTCACCAGGCGTGTTCACTACTTTCTCACCCAATGTGGGGTACCTGCGGTAGCCGAACATAGGTTTGTTCAGGAAAGCTAGACAACACCTGGCGTTATGATTCTAGGAGCGCCAGTAGTAAAGAATAAGTTTTTCCGCAAAGATGCTGGTGTCCGTGTAGTCGCATATAAAGAACATATCCATTGGTGGCTTTCTGTTTGGTTTTCGTGGTCCCTGGTGTGGGATACAAGATATCAGATCTTTTCAGTGATAATACTTTTTTGAAAGCGGAGTCGTGTACCGCCTGCGTGTAGCCTCTGGCTTTGTAGTGTTGGACTAGCCTTTGTCCATGTTGGATGTAGTCCATTGTATTCGAGCAAATTCTTTGTATGCGCAGAAACTGTCCATATGGACAGGCATTCTTGGACATCTGTGGATGTGCTGAGCTATACTCTAGGTATCCGTGCATATCTGTGGGTTTCGTATCCAGAGTGAACTTGATTTTGTTAGCTGGTGTTAGTGATACAAGTGGCGATCAAGCTAACACTTGTCTTTGAGAATTCATGTGTGAACTTAATGCTATGGTGTCAGCTGTTCATGTAAATTATGAACTCGTCTAGTGCCTTGTCCACTAGATCTCAGATCATGAAGATGTCTATGTATGTGAGCTATAGGGATGGTCTATGTGACGCGTTTATAAGCAATTTATCCTCTTCTAAGTCTGGCATGAATATGCTACAACTACTACTACTACTATGCGAGACAATACTATTTGTAAAATTCCATTATTACTTGTGAATAAATCAGTTCTCATTAGCATACATATTGTCACAGTGTATTTCTAGAAACACAATTGCTCCATTCAAACTTAATTTCCTAATGCCAACCATGTCAGCACATACTATTCACTTACCTTAAGCGTATCAGCAGGGGGTTTGATGTCACTGATCATGTGATTGATAAATTCTGTCATAGTTAATATTCCTGATGACAGCTTGGCAACACTCAACCAATGAGCAGCTACATTATAGACAGCTTCTCGTATAAACCTGGCAAACAGCAAAACAGCGAGCAGGAATGAACTAGAGGGATTCATTTCTAGCTATGCATCATCCAGTTAATATTAAACTCCGCCCACCCTTTACCAGTTGGAATTGATTTATATACTCTGAATCTCAAGTTTTATTTTGTAACAAGAGGCCCAAGGGCCTGTGACGCTCAGCTGGACCATTAGCATTTGAGCCATTTGTATTTAAATAGACTTGATGGATAATTTTCGAAAAATCCAAGATCGCCACCAAAGAAATTCATCAGTCAAACTTCTCGTTTGATATGTTGAAGCCACTGCCTTAGGATCATTCCACCAAAGTTTTGCTCCATTAATTAAAGAGTAGCACTTTAAATGGCTTTAGAAAAGTTTCAAAAATCCAAGATGACTGGCAAACACCAACCAAAATTCTGAATAGAAGATCTATAGCCTACCACTATAGAATCTTTCCCGCCAACTTTGAATAAAATCTGCAAAGCAGTTAAGGAGATGCGTTTTGACAATTTCTGGTAAATCTTTCATAAAATCTGATTTTCAACCCCAAAACCCGACCAGAAAAAATTCTGACTAGATGTTCTGGTAGCTACCATGACAGTGCCATTCTCACCACATTATGCTACAATCTGCCACATGGTGATAATGGGAAGAAGTATTTTGACAATTTCCAGTAAATCTTTCACAAAATCTAAGGTTTTCTAACAAAAAAATCGAGCAATCAAAATTCTGAATAGTAGTTCTGAAGCCTAGCCCCCATAGCGTCCATCCAGCCAAATTAAGTTTCAATCCGCCAAGCGTTTAATGAGTAGTAGTATTTTAACAACTTCCGGTAAATATTGAATAAAATTTAAGGTTTTCACTAATAACCTTGACCAATCAAAATTCGGTAATCCTGTTCTGAAGCCTACCGCCATAGGGGTCTTCCAGACAAAATTAGGTTGGAATCCGTCAAGTGGTTAATGAGGAGTAGTGTTTTGACAAATTCCAGTAAATTTTTCATAAAATCTAAGATTTTCACTAAAAAATTGACGAATCAAACTTCTGTATCGAAGTCCTAGAGACCATCATGAAGGGATTTGGTTGAAACCTCTCAAAATGGCAGAATGGTAAGCAATTTGATGACTTCCTGTACATTTTTCATAAAATCTCAGATTTTCACCCAAAGAATTGATGAATCAAAATTCTGGATGGAAATTATAGAGCCTGCGGCCATAGGATACTTTCAGCAATATTTGGTTGAAATCCATCAGAATGGTAAGGTGAAGAAGCAATTTGACAAATTCTGGTACATTTTTCATAAAATCTAAGATTTTCACCCAAAAAATTGATGAATCAAAATTCTGAATGGATTTTCTGGATCCCATCACCACAGGATCCCTTCAGCCAAATTTGGTTTAAATCGCTCAGAATGATAAGGAGGAGCAATTTGACAATTTCTGGAATATTTGTCATAATCTAAGATTTTCACCCAAAAAATTGATGAATCAAAATTCCAAATGGAATTCTGAAGCCTACGACCATAGGGTCCTTCAAATCGGCCAAGTGGTTAATAAGGACCAGTGTTTTAAAGCAAAAGTTGACGGACGATGGATGGACAACGTACATGATGGTCGCCATGGCATAAACTCACTTGCCCAGGGCCAGGTAAGCTAAAAAGAACATGTATAATTTTGAATACAATATTGCTGTAAGACTTTGCAGCTTTCAGAAACGTAGAACAAATCTGTAAGGTTTTATTGACATCGGATTATAAGCCCTTGAATTAATTATTAATAATTAAATGCCTATTGAAATGCTTGAACATTTATCTAATTCTTGGTGCAAAATAAGTTAAGTCCAAACCCCATAAAAATATGGGAAAAATTTGAAAATTATTTTAATTATGATGGACATTAGATGCAATAATTGTATGCAATCTGTTAAATATCTACAAATGCAGCTAAATAAATCTTAAAGAAAAAAGATTCCTGCCAGTCAGTCAGATAGGATGATAGCGGCGCTTGGCTTACCCATAGTCCTGTGCATGTGAAGACTGAGTCGCCGCTGAGTCAGTGTTTTGTCGTGTCCAGGCCAAGCATTGCATGATCAGTCTACTGATTGAATTGTCATAGCGCAGCAGGTGCCGCTTACCGCTAGAATGAAGCAAAGTGTATCATGTGACATGTAACGCTTTAACACATGCACACAAACAAACAATGAAAGAATACAGTTTTAGCTATGCCCCGCCCATCTTTAGATAAGCTAAACCCACACTTCGCCCGTGTTGGGATTGATCTACCCCTGAACTGGCTGACTATCAATTTCCAGAAAACTATACAAGCTGTTGATTATTTTGAAACTAATTTGACTGGGTGCTGATGCTGTTATAAGCAGCAACAGAAGCCAGTCAAATTAGTTTCAAAACATTCAACATCAGCTTTATTACATAGCAAAGACAACAATTCGTACAACAGCGATTAGTCCGTTGGCAATTAAACGTTTGTGACAGATTTTCATGACATCACTGATTATGATGTCATCCTACACGTCACATAGATGATTATCATGTCATATGGTTGACTAAGAAACTGTAGTCAATTGTTTATTATTTAGCCAATATTCACTTGAATATTTTCAAAATAATTTAACAGGCAGTTGTTAGGTCCCATGGCAGAAACAGGTTCCTGTTAAATCACTATCAAAATATTCAACAGCTTTTCTCTATAAATGTCTAGATTTTCCTCATATCACACATCATGTTTGTCAGGATGTCTTGAAATAGTACATACCCCTTTGACACATCAAATGTCTATTGAAGTTCAAAGAATGTAAAAGTATGGAAACAACTTTTAATTCAAGTTAATTTTGCTCCAAACTGAATGCAATGATGATAAATAACAAATCTGTAAAGTTTCATTGGGATCGGACAAGCCCTTGATAAATTAAAATACAATTGAAACACTAACATTCTTCTAATTCTGCGCTAAACATAATATAAATCACACACAAATAAACTAAGTTCAAACACGGTAGAAACACAGAAAAAATTAGAAAATCTTATTTAATGTCATGTAGACCAAATGCACTGATGGTTTAAAACAAAACTCTGAAGTTTTAATGGGATTGGATAATTCCTTCATTGATCAAATGTCAACTGAAAAACTTTAACATTCTTCTCATTCTTGTAAAGTTTTATTGATAACGGACAAAAATGATGGATAAGCGCATGATCAATTAAATGTCCACTGAAAAAATGTAACATTTACCCAAGCCCCGAACACACAGGTAACAAGAGCTTTAGTGAAACTCAACATACACCCGCAAACATACTTGTTTGAGGAATGATAAATGTGAATAATTAGTCTGTTTGAATCTTAAGCTTTGTAGAGGAGATAACACCAGTTGGTGTATGCAAATATATCTAACTGAAACACCAATACAACTGATCACATCTTGAAACATGTTTATCTTTATACCAAATTTTCCAGCGGAAACAATATTTCTAATGAATTTTATTTTTTTCAAAGGAGCTATCATTAGAGAACCAGAAACTGTCAGATGGGGAGTGCTATCATATGATGTCCACCCTTAGCGCGCACTTTTAAATATATTTTGGGAGCACATGTTTGAGATAAGAGGTTAATATGCCATCCACTATAATTGTACACTTGTTTGCTTCCATGGCAGCTAGATGTCTGCGTGCATTCAGCCATGAGCTTATATGTGAACAGAGTGTATCCAAGATAAATCTCTGGTAGCGTCTGATCTATAAACAAAGCAAAAAATCAGCAAAGCTCTACAACATGGAAAATAAGATTTCCAGTTTATGTGTATTACATGCCCTATACTGTAAAGAAGCCTTGAATAAAATTGTTATTTTAACATGAAAAAAAAATTGCGAGTGTAGTTTCAAAACTCTTCGAGATCTGGCCAGGAAAAGAAATTTGGACAAATTTTAATCATTCAAAGGAGATACTGTAGCTCCCGCGAATATACAGTGATTTTGTCGAAATGAAATCATGACTCCCGCGAATACATATATAGGCGGATCATGCCGAAACAAAATCATGACACTTTGGCTATACGTACCACATCTTTTGAAAAAAAATTTGTGAGTGTGGGTTCAAAACTCTTCGAGATTTGGATCATGTCTCGCGAATATGGGCGGATCATACCAAAACAAAATCATGACACTTCGGCTATATGTACATCTTTTGAAAAAAAAATTGTGAGTGTGGGTTCAAAACTCTTCGAGATTTGGCCTGGACAAGACAATTTTGACGAATTTTAAGCTTTCAAGGGAGATAACTCCGGCGAATATGGGAGGATTTTGCCGAATCAAAATCATGGGAAAAAAATTTGTGAGTGTAGGTGCAAAGCTCTTCGAGATCTGCTCCGGACAAGAATCAGACGGACGGACGGATGCACGGCGAGCACCATCACATAATACGATGCCGCTTTGCGCAGGCATATACAAAATTTGACAATCATTTCACTTATGATGAAAACTAGATGTAATGATGGTAGAGATGAAATTTGTTTTATTAATATCACATTAGTCCTTGATGAATTAAATGTCCATTAAATAACTAACATTTCCATAATTCTTGTCACGCTGGACACAAAATGGAGAAGAATATTCTCTATGTTCAGTGAACCGTGAAATCTTGGTGAAGTTAACATATTTTTGACACATGGCACAACTTTACTCAGGCGATGAGGCAGCCAGACAACAACTTTGGTGACTTATATGTCACAAAGTCTTGAAACTATGGCATGGACAAGAATTTTCTATGATGTTTAGCGAACCGTAACAAGTAGATCATGATGACATACTTTAGCTATATGACACAACTCAAGCCTACAATGCATTCACACACAAAGCTTACATGCTGTATATAAACAAGAGAAATATATGGTACACTACTTAAATTTAATGATTGAAGGGGGTTAACTGTTTAAAGATAATGAATACATCAACACATTACCTCCCTTGAGCCATTATATATTATATATATCTTTCCAACGGCAAGACAGATATTTGATTCTATCAACATATTGGCCAGTTTGGGTGTCCAGAAAAAATAAAACATGCCGCTATTGTTGACGACATCATACTGTGTGTGTGTGTGCGTGCGTGGTGGGGGTGGGGGGGGGGGGGGGGGGGGGGGGGCGGGGGTGGTCAAGGCAGGCATCACTATTGCTCAACTGACTAACAAGTTATCTACGCTAAAAATAGAATAGAATAACTACTCACAATTACTAAATATTATTAAACAGCCATTCATGTTGTAAATATTCAGTCTTCTCTTGGCCTGCAAATATACAGACATTTACGAGACACAACTCCAAAACCTTGGACAATCTAGACCAGCAAAGGGCTATGGATGAGCTGTCACTGTCATACCACTGCAGGCACATCTTGCCACGAGAACTACGCGAGACAGCCGTGAATATGTGTACGTCTGACAGGCACATTTAGCTGAAACACCCGCATGACACGCACACCTAGCTGAAGCATCTGCATGACAGGCACACCTCGCTGAAACAGCCGCATGACAGGCACACTTAGCTGAAACAGCCGCATGACAGGCACACCTAGCTGAAGCAGACGCATGACAGGCACACTTAGCTAAAACAGCCGCATGACAGGCATACTTAGCTGAAACAGCAGGCACACTTAGCTGAAACAGCCGCATGACAGGCACATTTAGCTGAATGCATGCATGTGTCTTTAAATAGCAGTAGCAAAACTAAAACATGTTCAATGTCTTGAACAAAGTTTGCTGGGTGCTTTGTCACACAAATAGATAGACAGACAGACAGAGAGATGAATGTAAAGATGGACAAATACATGTACTTTAATGATAAGTTTGTCACTCAGCTGATGGCAGAGAGATTACTTACAAGATGATGAGAGCATCGAGGATATTAACTGTGCTAAGATGTATGTCTGGAATGACACATGAGGTGACGAGATTACGCGTGACAGGCACACTTAGCTGAAACATAGCCACATAATACATGAGGTGACGAGATTACGTGTGACAGGCACACTTAGCTGAAATATAGCCACATAATACATGAGGTGACGAGATTACGTGTGACAGGCACACTTAGCTGAAATATAACCACATAATACATAATACATGAGGTGACGCGATTACGCGTGACAGGCACACTTAGCTGAAACATAGCCACATAATACATGATACATGAGGTGACGAGATTATGCATGACAGGCACACTTAGCTGAAACATAGCCACATAATACATGAGGTGACGAGATTACGTGTGACAGGCACACTTAGCCGAAACAGCCATATAATACATGAGGTGATGAGATTACGCATGACAGGCACACTTATCTGAAACATAGCCACATAATACATGATACATGAGGTGACGAGATTACGCGTGACAGGCACACTTAGCTGAAACATAGCCACATAATACATGATACATGAGGTGACGAGATTACGCGTGACAGGCACACTTAGCTGAAACATAGCCACATAATACATGATACATGAGGTGATGAGATTACGTGTGACAGGCACACTTAGCTGAAACAGCCACATAATACATGAGGTGACGAGATTACGCGTGACAGGCACACTTAGCTGAAATATAGCCACATAATACATGGGGTGACGAGATTACGCGTGACAGGCACACTTAGCTGAAATATAGCCACATAATACATGATACATGAGGTGACGAGATTACGCATGACAGGCACACTTAGCTGAAATATAGCCACATAATACATGAAGGGACGAGATTACGCGTGACAGGCACACTTAGCTGAAATATAGCCACATAATACATGATACATGAGGTGACGAGATTACGTGTCACAGGCACACTTAGCTGAAACATAGCCACATAATACATGATACATGAGGTGACGAGATTGCGCGTGACAGGCACACTTAGCTGAAACATAGCCATATGATACATGAGGTGATGAGATTACGCATGACAGGCACACTTAGCTGAAACATAGCCACATAATACATGATACATGAGGTGACGAGATTACGCGTGACAGGCACACTTAGCTGAAACATAGCCATATGATACATGAGGTGATGAGATTACGCGTGACAGGCACACTTAGCTGAAACATAGCCACATAATACATGAGACCCTGAGCCACTGTGACGCATCAGATTGATTCTGTATTAAAATTGGACTAAAATCAACTTCCACAAAATCAAGATTGATGACCACATACTTAACCCTTTAACCCTCGAATTTGTTGATGAAAATTAAACGAAATCACGGATTGCTTTTTTCACGAGAGTTGATACTTACCTCCCTAATACTCTTTGATATTGCTAAATATCGGCTTTCATTCAATAAACACTCAGAATAAAAACAGTTAGGTGCCCCTACTGGGCAGGGAGTCAGAGGGCAGTCCGGCGGATGCCAGCCCCACCACCGCGCATGCGCAGACTAGCACTTCCTCTGACTAATTTATTGGCTGACACATGCAACTAACAAGAGCCTGAAGACTGAGCCTCTGTGGGGTGGAGAGGCCGGGTCTGTATTAGGGAGGTAAGTATCAACTCTCTCGTGAAAAAAGAAATCCGTGATTTCGTTTATTTCACTTCAAGAGTATACTTACCTTCCTAATACTCTTTGATATTGCCAGAATTCGACAGGGAATTCGGCGGGAGGGAGGCGAGGTCAAAAGACCAGCTCTTCCCTATGCGCTTTTCTGCGTTTAAGGCACTTAACCGTCTGAAACTGTGTGAAAAAACACAGTCAGGATTTGATAAACATCGGCTAACACAAACCGATGGATGAGAGATGACCGAATGTCATATGCGCCCCCCCCCCCCCAACTCCCCCTCCCCCCTTCCTGGGAGGAAGACTCGAATGACCTCAATGTCCCATACGCTCTCTACGTACAAGTGCCATGTACTATAGGACAAGAGACGAAAAAGCTCTATTTTCGTATACTCTCAATAATGAACCACATAAAAACAGATACCATCACCATTTTAATAACAATGGGTCACGTGACAATACAATTAACAATGAGCAACACATAAACAAGACTGACCTTGTTGAACTTGGCTGCTGACATCATCTTCCCAGTGGTGAAGGCTGATGCAGTCCCAAAAAGTGGTTGTTCCCATTAATTAATTGTGATATATACAAGTAATGACGAAGCCTCATCAAAAAAGTACACCTGATTATTTTTTCAAAATCGATAAGGCGAGAGGATTTGAGGTGTCACGGAGATAATGGTCTGTAAAACTTGATTCAGTGCCACTGAGCAACTGACATAATGTCATCCACAGGGACCCCATTAAATAGGGCAGTGGAAGTCACTACGCCCCGGACACTGTGAGCCTTGGCCATGTCAACTTGTTTACCGGTGGCGGATTTATGACAAAATTGAATACATTCTACAATCCACCTGGAAATGGTGTCCTTAGACGCCCTGCCATGGGGTTCAATATATGACAACCATAACGCTGACTGGTCCGTCCGCCACTCCTGAGTACGTTGTTTGTACCGGATCAGTGCTCGGACGGTACACCATGCTTTAGAATTAGGATCATATCTAGTTAAAGCTGGCGAAAAAATAGGTTGACCTGGATATTTCAAAGACTGATTCTTAGCCAAGAAATTAATCCTAGGTAGAAGCTTAAGGCCTTCCCCTGTAACCACGAAACGGTCTTCCTCGGCTGATAAGGCATGAATTTCACTCCTACGCCTAGCCGAGGCCGCAGCAATTAAAAATACAGTTTTAAGAGTCAACATTTTCATAGAAATGGAACTAAGTGGTTCAAAAGGCTTATCACCTAGTACCTGAAGCACTAGAGATAAACTCCAAGATGGAATCACAGGGGGATTCCTTGGTCTTAGATTGCCCATGCCTTTAATTAATACATTTAATGTACTTACTTCATCACTTCCCCTATTAGCCAAGCATGGGATAACTGTCATTAAAGCTGATTTATAACCAGCAATAGAGTTAGCCTTGAGGCTATAGGCATCATACAGGTGACAGAGGAAATCAGCTACTACCTGAATAGATGAATCCATTGGATCAATACATCTTTTTGAGCACCATTCTGCAAATCTGTTGATTTTATAATTATATGCTCTGGAGGTTGACCCCCTCCTGGCTTTAGCCATAAACATGGCTGCTTGCTCAGAAAAGCCCTCCTTAATTCTAGATTCCTTGACAACATCCACGCAGTCAATCTGAACATTGACGGATTGTTGTGAAGGGCCTTGCCCTGGAAGATAATGTCGTCCATCAGAGGCAGAGGAACCGGATTGCAGACCAGAAGGTCCAGCAGATCCGTATACCATGATCGGCTTGGCCAATTTGGGGCGATCAGAAGCATTTGGCACTCCTCCTGTCTGATTTTCTGAAGAATTTTTGGAATCAGGATTGCTGGAGGGAATGCGTATGCATACATTCCCACCCAGCTGATAGCTAACGCATCTGTTGCGAAAGCGCTTGGATCTGGAATCGGAGAGACGTACGTCGTCATCTTCGCATTCTTCTTCGTTGCGAACAAATCGATGTTGGGTTTCCCCCAATGGTCGAACTATGAACTGCTTTCAAGGTAATCCTGTGATCCAGGCACCAACAAAGTAGTCTCCATGTCATCATACAGACTGGGCGACTTCGTTCCGCCCTGGCGGTTTATGTAAGTCACTACTGTTGAGTTGTCTGATCGAATAAGAACACTCTTGCCATGAACTTTCTGTAAGAAATGTTCCAGACCCAGGACTACTGCTCTTAACTCCAGTAGATTGATATGTTCCTTTGACTGTTCCAGATTCCAAAGCCCTGATATCTTGGATTCTTCCAGGCAAGCTCCCCACCCCTCCATCGATGCATCTGTATACACAGTTACTTGAGGGTGAGGAGGGGTTAGCATAACCCCCGCCAAGAGATTCTCTGTCTTCAACCACCATTGAAGGTGGTGAATTAGAGGCTCCAACACTGACACGTTTGAGTCCAGTGAACCTGTACTCTGGGTCCATTGCGTCATGAGAAATAACTGGATCGGCCGCCTGCGTAAGGCCGCCTGAGGAATGACCAGTTCCAGAGAAACCATCAACCACAGCATTCTCAAGTAAACCCGTGCCAGGACATGACGACTGTTGCACACTGACTGTATTACTGAGATGAGTATCTGAACCCTCTCCTGAGTAGGATAAACATATCCTGTCTCTAAATCGAAGAACATTCCCAGGTAAACAAACTTCTGGGATGGAGTCAGCTCTAATTTTTGGAAATTGATTATCCAGCCTAAGTCTGTGAGAGTTTTCAAAACTATCTCCAGATTCGCCAATAAACATTCCTGGGTGTGTGCTTTTAACAGCCAGTCGTCTATGTACGTGTGGACTGCTATGCTTCTCCTGCGGAGGTATGCTGTAATCGCAAGAACCACTCTGGTGAAAACCTGAGGAGCCGTGGAAATTCCGAAGGGTAACACCCTGAATTCCCACTGTCTGCCCTGGAATGCAAATCTCAGGAAGCGACGGAAACTCCTCGCTATAGGGATGTGGAAATAAGCATCCTTCAAATCTATTGAAGTTGTCGACATTCCCCTCTCCAACCCCGCCAACACCGACTTCACAGTCTCCATCTTGAAACTGGGTGTCTCTATGAACTTGTTCAAAGGCTTGAGGTTGAAAATTGGCCTCCACCCTCCGGTATTTTTTGTCACTAAGAACACGGTTGAATAGAAGCCTGGACACTTTTGTGCCGCCTGAATTTCTCCTTTTTGTATGAGGGAGTTTATTTCCTCCTCTATACACAACCTTTGATCTGGATCTCTCGGAATTTGAGTCCAGATTGGCACCAGAGACAGTCGCGATGGTGGGCCTGTCATCCAATCGGGATGATACCCGATTGAAAGCCATCGCAAGACTAAACTAAAAGATTACCACGACCAGATCCTCGTGCGGCATGACCAGCACCGCGCGCACCTCGGTGCGCGGGTGGCTGCCTGCGCTTGAGGAGCCTGCGGCCCCCTCACTGCTGGCCGAATCGCACGCCATCTGAACTTCTCCTTTAAAAGCGACCACAGGACGGACAACCAGGTCTCTGAAACAGGGCAGAAAACGAGGACAATGAGTATTTTAGTTAAGGTTAGAAACTCAAAACCAAAATAAAAGAGAGGAAGAAATGATCATAAAGATCACCTATCAATATGAGAAACCAGCGTTGCGCAAAACTTTAAATGTTAATAAAGTGCAAGGCTGATTATGACGTCATAATTTCAAGAAAGAAATTAAATCGATCCGAAACAAACTTCCAGGTGTAAGGACGAATTGTATTCATATCCAGAACATCTAACTAGGAAGGATAGAGACTCAGGCTACACAAACATCAGATACACAATGATAATACTGGCAAAAGTTTACATAATTATTATCAAAAATAAGAGAAGTGCCTCATATCATCAACTAGAATACCTGATTCTTTGTATAGACAAACGATCCAATCTGATGAACTGGAACACTCCACAAAGACTATGACCTCTTAACTCTCTCCACCTTAGGGAGAAAGGAATTGGATCAAGAGGGCAAAGTGAGAAGACCTTCTTACGAGGACTCCGAGTCACTGGACATAGACTTTTTGGTTAGATAACCTAACAGTATTAGTAGGAAATGGAACCTCGGTGGAGAGAAACAAACCCTCTGTTGATGTGATGTCCCATACATATCCAGACAGATACCTGTGGACATAAACACAGAGAGATTAGCATTATATAGCGCCATGTTGAAATAAAACAACTATACTAGGCGCTTATCACGACAAACGCGAGTCCCGGAAACACATTACACCGGGGAAAACTTGCTAAAATATAATAGAAGTCACCTGATGGATAGATCCTGGGCCCTCCTCCGGCGAAGTAATCCTATCTGCCATCTCTACAGGTGTTCTAGACTTCTACTAATTGCTTAAAGACTTGAAAAGGCTTGGAAAAGCTTTGAGCACAAAAGCATGTGTACACCCTCTGCCAATAAATTAGCAAAGAGGGTGCTAGTCTGCGCATGCGCGGTGGTGGGGCTGGCATCCGCCGGACTGCCCTCTGACTCCCTGCCCAGTAGGGGCACCTAACTGTTTTAATCTGAGTGTTTATTGAGTGAAAGCCGATATTTAGCAATATCAAAGAGTATTAGGGAGGTAAGTATATTCTTGAAGTGAAATTAAATTTTCTCATAGAAAATGTCCATTTGCAGGCCAAGAGAACACTATTTTTGAAAATTCACCACTGGAATGACTGGCTCGGTTATGGTAAATTTTCAGTCTTCTCATGTTCTGCAAATGGCCATTTCTCAAGACCACTGCAGAAGTCATTTTTGGCTGATATGAGTGTTAAAGGGTTAATTAACTAACTAACTAACTTATTAACTAAGTAAGTAACTACGTAACTGACTGATTAACTAAGCGGCATACCAACATGGTGTTATTGATAGCAACAGCTCTGAATAGCAACTGTAATAACAACTCCACAGGTATCTTCACCACAGAACCAAACTCATTACTGAAACAGAACAAAGCAGCAATGTGTGCCAGACACCATTCGTGTATGTGCGTGCGTGTGTGTGTGTCTGTTAGATACTGGGTGATATTGGCTTTTAGAAGACGATAACGTTATCTAGGAAAATATCGCGATATCACGCTATATCGCCTAGGCCTATTTTAACCCACCCCTCACCGTAGTAACGGCTCATACCACAAACAAATCATCTACAACAATACTGATGGGCAATAGATTAGATTAAATTGATCTGATTCCCACGTGAATATTAACCAAGCATAAACTTTGTATTTTATACCGTTCTCACCATTTTATTCGACTAGGTAACAAATTTGTTGTAAAAACGACATTTGCCATTTGCAAAAGGAAAATCCTAAAGCTTAAATCTGATTGGCTAAAATGGAATTGGGTCTACAGTCACATTCGACTAGCCAAATATAGTTAACTATAAATGATTATTTTAGTGGAACGCACCATTTTCGGCTGGCAAATAATCAGCTACAGTTATCTACAGTTTGCCAGTTGAACACGCCCTAGATCTGCGTTTCTAGTAAATCTGGCTCTCTGATCGGTTAAGATTCACTTTGACAGCTATGTACTGCAGGATATGCCCAGTTATGGAACAGGTCAGTAATTGTGTTCATAATTTTCTAGCTTTTACAAATAATTTACCTTTTATTCCATCCCCACCACCACCACCCAGGCCAATTAATGCCTGTCCATGCTTTGACATCAGTGTGATCATAAAGATCTATCGCCAAGGCATGAATATAACACATTGTGACATTTCACCCTAAAAGCTCAAATATGTACTGTCGAAATAAATTGTCCAATTTAAACTGATTAATTTGAAAGTAATTTGATGGAAAGTTGGTATCACACATACCAAAATCTTTCTTAAAATTATTTTCAAAATAATCAGCTGGTATTATTTTAGGGGGTTACATTTAACGCATTCGGCACAACAGTGCCTGTGGTTGTCGATTCTTGAAGGATTAATGCTCCCAAGCACTGTGTATTATAGGGACACGTGTGTTGTGACTACAGTGTTGAACAGATGTTAAAGGTGAAAGGTCACATTTGTGGCTTCCTAAATTCTGATATATCTACACTATAGGCCTATTCATCATGAACGATCTTTGTCATCAAACCATGAAGTGAGTTTATTATTACTGGCTGTTATTGACCTTGTAATTACGCCATCAGATTGGAACGTGAACGGGGTATTCCAATTTATTTATCCGGAGCTGTCAATTTGTTGTTGGAAGGACAGAGAAATTGATAAATTAATAATTACTTCATATTCATAGCTCCAATAGATGTTGCCTAAAGGAACATATCTACTAAATTTAGTTGTAATGCATCAATAAATGACAAAACATGCAACAAACGTATTTCCCCCATACACTTCAATACTTTGAAAATATAGCAAGGGCCATAACTCTGCTTATGTAGGTGTGGCCACTTAATATACATAGCCCAATAGATATTGCCTAAAGGAACATACCTGCCGAATTGGGTTTTATCCATAGATAAATGACAAAACGTGCCACAAACGTATTTCCCCCATAGGCTTCAGTACTTAAAAAGCATATTAATGAACCAGAGTTATGGCCCTTGTTTAAGGGTGTGGCCACTTCATCTCTATAGCGCAAATAGATATTTCTTAAAGGAACATGTCTGCCAAACTTGGTTTTAATCAATTACTAGTGACACAAACATATTTCCCCATAGGAGTAAATACTTCCAAAATATAGCAAGGGCCATAACTGTGCTATTTGTGGGCATGGCCTCCTCATCCTCATAGCCCAAATAGATATATTACCAAAAGGAACATATCTGCTAAATTTGTTTTTAATCCATCACCAAATGGCACAATTGTTGACAGACGACATACAAATCTGGAAAATAATAGGGGTAGTGGTGACTACATGTATGTGCACACAGTGTGTCTGCTAACACACAGTATCTGATAGTTACCTTAATAGGGCACAGTGTGTCTGCTAACACACGGTATCTGTTACTTACCTTAATAGGGCACACAGTGTGTCTGCTAACATCATGTATCTGATATTTATTTTAATAGGGCAGTGTGTCTGCTAACAAACAGTATCTGTTACTTACCTTAATAGGGCACACAGTGTGTCTGCTAACACACAGTATCTGTTACTTACCTTAATAGGGCACAGTGTGTCTGCTAACATCATGTATCTGATATTTATTTTAATAGGGCACACAGTGTGTCTGCTAACACACGGTATCTGTTACTTACCTTAATATGGCACAGTGTGTCTGCTAACACACGGTATCTGTTACTTACCTTAATAGGGCACACAGTGTGTCTGCTAACACACGGTATCTGTTACTTAGTCGAGAACATGTCTGAGGTGAACATTCCGAGCCTATAGGCGGCAATCTGAATCTGGTTAGTGGCAGGGATGATGGCTGACCTGTAAATAGCAGATTTACCCCCACACATTCAGACATAAAGAGAATAAGAACACAACAAGAGGAGAGATTGTGCAAGACATTCACCATACAGTCTGTCACTTTCTAGTTTTTTTATCTTCATATTTTTCCGATTTTACATTGACACTATTTCTTGTGTTAGATTTTGAGCCAAGTTGAACCAGTACTGAATAGTCTCCAAGATATCAGTAGATTCAGAATTTGATCCGGTTCATATTCTGGGATTTTTGTTCAGAGCATGGACAACATCTGGAAATTCTCTTTCTGAGTGCTGCCAAAGTTTGAACCAAATTCAATACGCATTTTTTTTAGATAGTTCTGGATATAAAAACACAGACAGACGTGGATGCAATAGCCTCTTCTAGTGCCAGTAGATGCTCTCGAAAAAATGGGATGTTTATAGAACATGAGCATTAGTGATGTTAGTGAAACTCAACATGTGGCCACAAAACATACATGTTTGAAGAATGCTCAATATCGTATTTACATTAGTCTTTGTAAATTCTTAGTTTTTCAGGGGATAATTCTGCGGAATATTTCTCACTTAAACACGATAAAGTCGACTAGGAGATGTGGCGGATGTCATCACTATTTTCCAGTAAATTTGTTTAAAATATGCAGCAGTTTAAATTCTCAGATTTCATGACTTCAGCATTCCCATGAACCATAAGACACCATACAAAGCAAGGTGGATAGAATCTCGGTAGCTGCACATTCCAGATTTTCTTCCAGATCTTTCTTTTGGATAACACCCAAGGTTGTGGAATCCTAGTGGATCGTCACGCCCTTTCCCGTGTTAAGATTAGAGCTATATTGCACAAGTAGTTTCCGAAATATCCACAAATCCAGAATTTGATCCGACACAGATCCTAGTTCTTTTATGCAATCATGGCCAAAATCCAATTGCATGGCAAGTTCGTTAGTTGTGTTAAAACTTTAGACAAATAGAATTAATATGTTCACCCTGGAATAAGCATCTGTGACTGTCTGACTAATGACGTGGTTTATTGAGCTGCTCCCTGCAGCTAAACATAGCCTATTTCTCACCTGCTTCAAATCCCTGATAAAGCTGACTAAGCACTTCGCCCAAACTCCCGAGCAACTTGATGAACATTGAACTCCAGCCATCGGTATGGTGACTGCCCTGGTTACCGCGACTACCACACTGCGCCAAAATAGCCAGACAGCGACTCGCTTCCTGTAGCAGAAAATTGTTCATCTCATTCTGAAATCTTGGCCATAGTTTCAAGAGATGTACTAGATAACAATGACAATTGTTTAAACTGCAATCTAGCGGTATAGCATGCATCAGCTACACAGCATGGACCGAATTGGTATTAACCACGCTGATTGGTGACAATCTCTACTTGAAAGTAGTATAATAAACACAATAATTAGCTACCTGTCACCATGCTCCCCCTTGTAGATGCTTATGACGCAATCACATTACGTCACAACTGCATGACGTTACATCAACATCTTTAACGTTACACTAAACTAAACATATTTAATTCATAACGTCAGTAGCAGTAAGCCGAGTTCAAACCAAATCTTAGCATCTGATAATAACATCTTAGAATGTTTTAACTTAAACATCCTAGCTACTACTTAATGATTTTCGATTATACACATCCCAGTAAAAACTACTGATAATAAGTGTCTATAAACTATATGACAACACATTTCCTCTGATGAGTATAACCCAAGCACGGGTACGAAACGCCAGAAGTCTGGATCAAAAATGGAAGGGTCCATCAACACAATAGACCAATGCCGTAACCTTTTAATCACAGATATATCCCTATACCCGATGTATAAAACTATACAAATCGGGGACACGATATTTACCAACTGGGTACAATCGGGTACACGTACACTCGGGTACACCAACAAACATAAGACAAACAAGTCGGGTACAATTAACCTCGGGTACAAAAAGTACGCAGATCGGGTACACATACACATAAGATCGGGTACAAAACTGACAACAACAATAGGATGTGTCTACCAAATCTGGGTACATACACATAGGATCGGGTACAACCGGGTACACTCAGGTAGAAAGACACTATAAAAGGAGCGCACAAACAGTGCATTGGCATCCAGACTCAACGGACACTAACCGTTTAGCGTCAGGATAAACCTAGCATCTTACAAGCTTTCCTAAAAAAATTTCATAATTAGCCTGAGAAAAGCGTGATTTCAGGCAAAAAAATTTCATGATGGATACACCGACTGCAGCAACATCTGCTAAATCAATCGAATCTACAGAAACAATTGTAGATATGATGAACAACGCTGTCATTGACGTATTCCATCGTGATCCTGATTCACCGTAAGCCACCTCTATCCGTAAGGATCGCGAGAAATTCTGGATCCATCAGCTACACAGCATGGACCCAATTGGTATTAACCACGCTGATTGGTGACAATCTCTACTTGAAAGTAGTATAATAAACACAATAATTAGCATGCATAATGTATGTACTCAATTTTAAACCAGTAATGCGCAGGCCAGCCAAAACAAGCCCACACATCAAGAGAACGCTTTTAAAAATTAAATCACTGCAATGACTGGCTTGATAACCGAGCCAGTTATTCCAGTGCTAAATTATCAAAAATACTTTCTCTTTGTCTGCGAATTCGCATTCACTAAGCAAATCTGTACAATTTCTTAACAATCTTAGCCATTAAATCAGCTAATCCTTTAACCCTCATATCAGCCAAAAACAGCTTCTGCAGTGGTCTTGAGAAATGTCAATTTGCAGACCAACAGAAGGCAATTTTTGAAAATTTACAACTGGAATGACTGGCTCGATAACCGAGCCAGTCATTCGAGTCATAAATTTTAAAAAATAGTCTTCTCTTGGTCTGCAAATCGACATTTAATGAGAAAATTTAACTTTTTTTGAACAAATTCGAGGGTTAAACGGTTAAATTGCAGATACATCACCACCTACAACGAACTTTACATTATTCGCGGAAACTTCGTCACCAGAACGCGCTGAAACTTACCTCACAGCCAAAAACAGTTTCACAATGGCGCACATAGTTTTTGCTCGTGCCAAAACGCATTTGCATTAAACATTTTAAAAGCAGGCCAGTAAATGCTACGATAGTCATATAACAAATACAAAGTCAAAAGCTGACTCCACACATTGTTGAAAAAGCACCATTTCTCTTTGTCTACAGCCTTGTGCTCGGAACGATAAACATAAAAAAAATCACGTAGCTTTACAACTATAGATATTGATATATATTAGCTAGATTGCTCATACGAGTACCCTCACTATGGGCCTAGTTGTCGTGACCACCGGTGACATGGGTTCAGTAAATCGAGACTACATGTATGATGTATGTAATAAGTTTAGTAACAAAACCATATTTTGAAGACCATACATCTGAGGAGAATATACTGCTCTGAAATGCACTTATGAGAGGGTCATGTGTGATCTTGCCCGTACATACAATATCTATGTCTACAAAGGCTACTGGTAATCTAGACTTATCTATTGTAAAAGACACCGTTTCATATTATTCTAAAACTGTTTAGAATAATACGAAACGATGGCCTTTAAATAAAAGGTTTGATTTTTCGATACATTATAATAGTAATTTTATGCGTCTTATGTTACATTTTGAGATATAAGAAGTTCCCTTTGATGGCACTGCATGGTATAAATTTGGCACATCTTATATGCCGTGTATCATATTATTCTAAAAGAACATTCAAGATAAGAAGCCCATTTTTACGACACTTCACTCTATAAATTTGGCACGTCTTATGCAACATGGGCGCATGCATTACATTATATTCCAGAATAACTGCGGAGATCAGAAACTTTCTTCAATTTGTTTGTTATATGTAATTAATACTAAATTCGACCTCATTATCATAGCGATATACGAATGGCATGAAAGGTCAATTCCGGGAAATATTTCAGCTTTTTATGGCATTCACTGACGGTCCGATTTAAAGGATGTGCGGAAACAATCGAGTAGCTTTTAATTTAAAGTTGGTTTCATGCTGTACTGTACATTTATTCTATTATGTCTACCATCATGGCATGTTAGCTATTATGTCTACCATCATGGCATGTTAGCTATTATGTCTACCATGCATCATGGCATGTTAGCTATTATGTCTACCATGCATCATGGCATGTTAGCTATTATGTCTACCATGCATCATGGCATGTTAGCTATTATGTCTACCATGCATCATGGCATGTTAGCTATTATGTCTACCATGCATCATGGCATGTTAGCTATTATGTCTACCATGCATCATGGCATGTTAGCTATTATGTCTACCATGCATCATGGCATGTTAGCTATTATGTCTACCATGCATCATGGCATGTTAGCTATTATGTCTACCATGCATCATGGCATGTTAGCTATTATGTCTACCATGCATCATGGCATGTTATCTAGGCATTGTGATCTATCTAAGGCTGAGGGATATAGGATGAGTGTCATATACGAAACAAGAGATAATGCTCAGCTGGCCTATAATAAAATGCAGTTTTTAACACCTTAACCGGAACTAATGTCACTCACATTGGGACCGGAACTAATGTCACTCACATTGGGACCGGAACTAATGTCACTCACATTGGGACCAGAACTAATGTCACTCACATTGGGACCGGAACTAATGCCACTCACATTGGGACTGGAACTAATGTCAATCACTTTGGGACTGGAACTAATGCCACTCACATTGGGACCGGAACTAATGTCACTCACATTGGGACTGGAAATAATGTCACTCACATTAGTCTCATGACCCTCTAAGGTTTGACGTCACTGATAAGAAGAAACATTTCTGAAACCCTAATTCACATTTCCAGAGTATCCATCCATCAGCATGTGTATGATGACATCACAATCATTACATCACAAAGGGTTCCATATAGACCGTCATCAAATCTCAAATAGTCTGACACATCGTATGAATTGTATGTGTTTGTAATTCTTTGCTATTTAATAAACATGATGTTGAACATTTTGAAACTAATTTGACTGGGCACTGTTGCTGCCTTAGGCAGCAACAGCACCCAGTCAAAGTAGTTTCAAAATATTCAACAGCTTACTTGCGTAGTTTTTTGGAAATTGATAGTCAGGGTGTTTAGAGATTGATCGATCCCAACACGAGCGAAGTGTGGGTAGAGCTTAGCTAAAGATCGGCGGGGCATAGCTAAAACTGGAAAGGTCCCTTGAGAACCAGAGAGTCACCCCGTATTGAGACACGAATGAAGAATGCGCGTACCAAGATGAGCAGGATATATGCGAGTGCTGAGCTTAGATGACTGCGCTTCTCGATGCCTTACATTCATGAAGATTACATGACTTCTTCATGATGTTATTATCTACACCTCATATTAACAATGGACAAAGATGAAAGTTTGAAAAGATTCGCATTCCAAATTTACCAGTAAGCTCTTTACATGATTTATAGCATAAATATGGGAATTTTAACATATTCTGTCTAAATAGATTAACCCTTTCATGATGAAGCTGGCCAAAACTGACCTCTGCAGTGGTCTTCAGGAATGCCAAAACTGACCTCTGCAGTGGTCTTGAGGAATGCCAAAACTGACCCCTGCAGTGGTCTTGAGGAATGCCAAAACTGACCTCTGCAGTGGTCTTGAGGAATGCTAAAACTGACCCCTGCAGTGGTCTTGAGGAATGCCAAAACTGACCCCTGCAGTGGTCTTGAGGAATGCCAAAACTGACCTCTGCAGTGGTCTTGAGGAATGCCAAAACTGACCTCTGCAGTGGTCTTGAGGAATGCCAAAACTGACCTCTGCAGTGGTCTTGAGGAATGCCAAAACTGACCTCTGCAGTGGTCTTGAGGAATGCCAAAACTGACCTCTGCAGTGGTCTTGAGGAATGCCAAAACTGACCTCTGCAGTGGTCTTGAGGAATGCCAAAACTGACCCCTGCAGTGGTCTTGAGGAATGCCAAAACTGACCTCTGCAGTGGTCTTGCGGAATGCCAAAACTGACCTCTGCAGTGGTCTTGAGGAATGCCAAAACTGACCCCTGCAGTGGTCTTGAGGAATGCCAAAACTGACCTCTGCAGTGGTCTTGAGGAATGCTAAAACTGACCCCTGCAGTGGTCTTGAGGAATGCCAAAACTGACCCCTGCAGTGGTCTTGAGGAATGCCAAAACTGACCTCTTCAGTGGTCTTGAGGAATGCCAAAACTGACCTCTGCAGTGGTCTTGAGGAATGCCAAAACTGACCTCTGCAGTGGTCTTGAGGAATGCCAAAACTGACCTCTGCAGTGGTCTTGAGGAATGCCAAAACTGACCTCTGCAGTGGTCTTGAGGAATGCCAAAACTGACCCCTGCAGTGGTCTTGAGGAATGCCAAAACTGACCTCTGCAGTGGTCTTGAGGAATGTCAAAACTGACCTCTGCAGTGGTCTTGAGGAATGCCAAAACTGACCTCTGCAGTGGTCTTGAGGAATGCCAAAACTGACCTCTGCAGAGGTCTTGAGGAATGCCAAAACTGACCCCTGCAGTGGTCTTGAGGAATGCCAAAACTGACCTCTGCAGTGGTCTTGAGGAATGCCAAAACTGACCCCTGCAGTGGTCTTGAGGAATGCCAAAACTGACCTCTGCAGTGGTCTTGAGGAATGTCAAAACTGACCTCTGCAGTGGTCTTGAGGAATGCCAAAACTGACCTCTCCAGTGGTCTTGAGGAATGCCAAAACTGACCTCTGCAGTGGTCTTGAGGAATGCCAAAACTGACTCCTGCAGTGGTCTTGAGGAATGCCAAAACTGACCTCTGCAGAGATCTTGAGGAATGCCAAAACTGGCCTCTGCAGTGGTCTTGAGGAATGCCAAAACTGACCTCTGCAGTGGTCTTGAGGAATGCCAAAACTGACCCCTGCAGTGGTATTGAGGAATGCCAAAACTGGCCTCTGCAGTGGTCTAAACGAAATCTAGGATTTCTTTTTTCACGACAGAGTTGATACTTACCTCCCTAATACTTTTGATATTGCTAAATATCGGCGTTCACTCAATAAACACTCAGAATAAAAACAGTTAGGTGCCCCTACTGGGCAGGTAGACAGAGGGTAGTCCGGCGGATGCCGGCCCCACCACCGCGCATGCGCCGACTACTACATCCTCTGACTAATTTATTGGCTGACACACATGCAACTATTAAGAGCCTGAAGACCGAGCCTCTGTGGGGTGGAGAGGCCGTGTCCGTATCTAGGGAGGTAAGTATCAACTCTCTCGTGAAAAAAGAAATCCTAGATTTCGTTTATTTCACTTCAAGAGTATATTTACCTCCCTAATACTTTTGATCTTGCCAGAATTCGACAGGGAATTCGGCGGGAGGGAGGCGAGGTCAAAAGACCAGCTCTTCCCTATACGCTTTCACGCGTTCAAGGCACTTAAACGTCTGAAACTGTGTGAAAACACAGTCAGGATTTGATGAACATCGGCTAACACCAACCGATGGATGAGATGACCGAATGTCATATGCGCTCCCCCCCCTCCTTCCTGGGAGGAAGACTCGAATGACCTCAATGTCCCATACGCTCTCTACGTACCAGTGCCATGTACTATAGGACAGAGACGAAAAGGCTCCATTTTCGTATACTCTCAATGATGAACCACAACAAAACACAAACCATCACCATATTAATAACAATGGGTAACGTGACAATACAATCAACAATGAACACCACATGAACAAGACTGACCTTGTTGAACTTGGCAGCTGTCATCCTCTTCCCAGTGGAGAAGACCGATGCAGTCCCAAAAAGTCGTTGTTTCCATTAATTAATTGTGAAGTATATAAGCAATGAGGAAACCCTCCTCAAAAATCATATAAGCAATTATTTTTTCAAAATCGACAAGGCGAGAGGATTCGAGGTGTCACGGAGATAATGGTCTGTAAAACTTGACTCACAGTGCCACTGAGCAACGGACATAATGTCATCCACAGGGACCCCATTAAATAGGGCAGTGGAAGTCACCACGCCGCGGACACTGTGAGCCTTGGCCATGTCGACTTGTTTACCGGTGGCGGATTTATGACAAAATTGGATACACTCTACAATCCACCTGGAAATGGTGTCCTTAGACGCCCTGCCATGGGGTTCAATATATGACACCCATAACGCTGACTGGTCGGTCCGCCACTCCGAAGTACGTTGTTTGTACCGAAGCAGCACCCGAACGGGACACCATGCTTTAGAATTAGGATCATATCTAGTTAAAGCAGGCGAAAAAATAGGTTGACCTGGATATTTCAAAGACTGATTCTTAGCTAAGAAATTAACCCTAGGTAGCAACTTAAGGCCTTCCCCTGTAACCACAAAACGGTCCTCCTCGGCTGATAAGTCATGAATTTCACTCCTACGCCTAGCCGAGGCCGCAGCAATTAAAAATACAGTTTTAAGAGTTAACAGTTTCATAGAAATGGAACTAAGTGGTTCAAAAGGCTTATCACCTAGTACCTGAAGCACTAGTGATAAACACCAAGACGGAATCACCGGGGGATTCCTTGGTCTTGAATTGCCCATGCCTTTAATTAATACATTTAATGTACTTACTTCATCACTCCCCCCCTTAGCCAAGCAAGGGATAACAGTCATCAAAGCTGACTTATATCCAGCAATAGAGTTAGGCTTGAGGCTATAGGCATCATACAGGTGACAGAGGAAATCAGCTACTACCTGAATAGATGAATCCATTGGATCAATACATCTTTTTGAGCACCACTCTGCAAATCTGTTGATTTTATAATTATATGCTCTGGAGGTTGACCCCCTCCTGGCTTTGGCCATAAACATGGCTGCTTGCTCAGAAAAGCCCTCCTTAATTCTAGATTCCTTGACAACATCCACGCAGTCAATCTGAACATTGACGGATTGTTGTGAAGGGCCTTGCCCTGGAAGATAATGTCGTCCATCAGAGGCAGAGGAACCGGATTGCAGACCAGAAGGTCCAGCAGATCCGTATACCATGATCGGCGTGGCCAATCCGGGGCGATCAGAAGCACTTGGCATTCCTCCTGTCTGATTTTCTGAAGAATTTTTGGAATCAGGATTGCTGGAGGGAATGCGTATGCATACATTCCCCCCAGCTGATAGCTAACGCATCTGTTGCGAAAGCGCTTGGATCTGGAATCTGAGAGACGTACGTCGTCATCTTCGCATTCTTCTTCGTTGCGAACAAATCGATGTTGGGTTTCCCCCAATGGTCGAACAGACGATCCGCCACACATTGATTTAGTTGCCATTCCGTCGGTAAAACACTCATCCTTCGGCTCAATGAGTCTGCTAGCAGATTTAACCTTCCCGGAATATGAACTGCTTTCAAGGTAATCCTGTGATCCAGGCACCAACAACGCAGTCTCCATGTCATCATACAGAGACTGGGCGACTTCGTTCCGCCCTGGCGGTTTATGTAAGTCACAACTGTTGAGTTGTCTGAACGAATAAGAACAATCTTGCCCTGAACTTTCTGTAAGAAATGTTCCAGGCCCAGGACTACTGCTCTTAACTCCAGTAGATTGATATGTTCCTTTGACTGTTCCAGATTCCAAAGCCCTGATATCGTGGATTCTTCCAGGCAAGCTCCCCACCCCTCCATCGATGCATCTGTATACACAGTCACCTGAGGGTGGGGAGGGGTTAGCATAACCCCCACCAAGAGATTCTCTGTGTTCAACCACCATTGCAGGTGGTGAATTAGAGGCGCCAACACTGACACGTTCGAGTCCAGCGAACCTGTACTCTGGGTCCATTGTGTCATGAGAAATAACTGGATCGGCCGCCTGCGTAAGGCGGCCTGAGGAATGACCGGTTCCAAAGAAACCATCAACCCCAGCATTCTCAAGTAAACCCGTGCCAGGACATGACGACTGTCGCACACTGACTGAATTACTGAGATGAGTCTCTGAACCCCCTCCTGAGTAGGATAAACATATCCTGTCCCTAGATCGAAGAACATCCCCAGGTAAACAAACTTCTGGGATGGAGTCAGCTCTGATTTTTGAAAATTTATCATCCAGCCTAAATCCGTGAGAGTTTTCAAAACAATCTCCAGATTGGTCGTTAAACTTTCCTGGGTGTGTGCTTTTAACAGCCAGTCGTCTATGTACGTGTGGACTGCTATGCTTCTCCGGCGGAGGTATGCTGTGATGGCAAGAACCACACGGGTGAAAACCCGAGGAGCGGTGGAAATTCCGAAGGGTAACACCCTGAATTCCCACTGTCTGCCCTGGAATGCAAATCTCAGGAAGCGACGGAAACTCCTCGCTATGGGAATGTGGAAATAAGCATCCTTCAAATCTATTGAAGCTGTCCACATTCCCTTCTCTAACCCCGCCAACACCGAGCGCACAGTTTCCATCTTGAAACTGGGCGTCTCTATGAACTTGTTCAACGGCTTGAGGTTGAGAATTGGTCTCCACCCTCCGGTGTTTTTCGTTACTAAGAACACGGTTGAATAGAAGCCCGACACTTTTGTGCCGGCTGAATAGCTCCTTTTTGTATGAGGGAATTTATATCCTCCTCGATACACAACCTTTGATCTGGATCTCTCGGATTTGGAGTCGAGATTGGCACTAGAGACAGTCGCGATGGCGGGCCTGTCATCCAATCGGGATGATACCCGACTGAAAGCCATCGCAAGACTAAACGGTCCTGAGTCAACCGTTCCCACTCGTGCGTGTGGTCGGCCAGCCGGCCTCCAACCGGTCCACCTAGGGAGAGAGGTGGACATAAGGAGTGCAAGAGTGGCACTGTCTCCTTCGCCAGAAACACCGGAGTGGTTCTCACCGTGGTAACCGGCCCATCAGGCATGATTACCACGACCAGATCCTCGTGCGCCACGCCCAGCACCGCGCGCACCTTGGTGCGTGGGTGGCTGCCTGGCTGACTGCGCCTGAGGAGCCTGCGACCCCCCTCACTGCTGGCCGAATCGCATGCGGCCTAGGCCGACGCTGCAATGGTGGGTGGCCTCTGACTTGGCCACCTCCACCTCGAGCCTGCAGGGGACGATACGCAGGGGGTGCGGCGTGAACGCGCTCCCGACGGAGCACTTCAAACTGCTCGCGCAGCACCCTCTGGTTGTTGACCAGAGTAACCGTCTCCTGGAGGTGCCTACATCCCTCACCTCTAAAGAGACCAGGACCTGTCATAGGCGTACGCAGTAGCCTATTATACAGGTCCTGGGACGGGCACAGATTGTCCAAGGCAAACGTGCACTTCGCCCGGAAACTCCTGGTCACCGCCCGAGTCATGCAGTCCAGAGCCAGGTTGATACCATCCTGGATGGCTCTCTGGACTGTGACCGGGCTTGGCTGGCGCGATGCGGATGCTGTTACTACCCCCTGTAACAGCTGGGAGACGTGGGACAGAGCGGCAATCGAAGCTCTCCCACTCTCCTCCGCATCACGCAACGCGGTATTGGCTGAACACAACGCGTTCGAACACAAGACTCCCGTGTCAGAACGGGAACCTGGCCGCGCATCTTCACCCAAAGCCGTGCGCTCATCCACGCTCGGCTTGGGTACCACACCGTACCACTGGTAATCCAGGGGCACGATGCGGCAACGCCTGGCCACCTCGCGAGGGCCCTTCGCGAGACGCCCATTCGCCTTGATGGACATCTTCGCCGCCTCGAACATGTCAACGACATGCTCTGCCAGCGGCAGAGATGGCATTGCGCTAGCAGTAGCCTTACCAGCTAACCACGGCCTGTGGTCACGCTGGCTAGCCGACTGCTCCACGGGCAGATCTGGCCTAACACTTACCAGCCACTGGCAAGCGTCCGACCAATCCTCTTCCGTGGCTAGCTGTGATGCGAGCGCTCTACAAGACGGGGGGCCTTCGTCTTCCTCCTGAGCGCAAGCAGCAGAGCTTGACGGCGGATAAGCTGATACCCCTGGCAAGCCAGGGAAAACATGCGGGCCCCGAAAGGACAGGCATGCTAAATTGACTGGCTTGACCAGGAGCAGGTGCCGTGGTAGAGCGCAGGGCAGATACCGCCCCACCACGGCCCCAGCCAGCACCAGCGATACACTCGGCAAGCCGAGGTATGCGGTATAGCTGGCCATCAGCATCGGCCAGGGCCACCTTCTGCGCCGTGAACTCTACTCCTGTGTGAGTAGAGCCATGGGATATGTCGCCTGTATTCCCCGCGAGGGGTGCACAGACATCATAATCCATGGTCACGTCCCCAGAAGGCGACCCTAACAGGTAATCCTCTTCCTCCTCCTGGCCAGAAAGATTAGACTCCGGGTCTGCAAAGAGAGCTAAACCGGACTGGCCAGAAAAGGTGCCATAGGAGGTACTGGCACCTGCGGCGTGCGGATACCACTGGACTGATAAGCAGCCCGCGGGTTCCAGCGACAGCCGTCCACGACCCCTCGGCGCGGCACCAAGCCTGCTGCCAGGGTCGTGGATCGCCCCCACTAATGGGGCCACCTCTGAATCGTCGAACAAAGGAACCGGCCTACGGAAAGGTGATTCAGAGGTGGGGATTACCTGCTCTGAAGCAGACGCCGAGGACGACAAAGGATTTTGTCCAGGAAGCATGCCATGTAGCAACAAAATCCTTTATCGTCCTCTTCATCTCTCCCAACATCTCAGACCGGAAGGTCTCCATGTCCACCGCGGATGAGGCCTTCCTCTTACCCTTCTTACCTACACCCTCTCTCTTTAGCTTCCTCTCCTCCTTCACTACCTTGTCCTTCGACTGCAAACACAGAAACTCAGACATTAAGTCGCCCCCCCCCAATGCTTGCATACCTCACACTTAAGCAATGGCCCACAGGGACTACAACCAAAGCAAAGGTGAGGCACAAATCTATCTTTCAGGAAGCGTCCACAGGACGAACAACCAGGTCTCTGAAACAGGACAAAGGACGAGGACAATGAGTAATTTTGTTACGGTTAGAAACTCAAAACCAAACTAAAAGAGAGGGAAATGATCATAAAGATCAATAATTGAATAAAACCAGCGTTGGACAAAACTTTAATTGTTAATAAATAGCAAGGCTGATTATGACGTCATGATCCCATGACAGAAATTAAATCGATCCGAACCAACAACAAGGTGTGCGGACGAATTGTATACATAACCAGAACATGTTAGAATGGTTATTCAGACTACACAACCATCAGATACACAACGATAACAATGGCAATTACAGTTAATTTTCTTTAAATAATTAACCTCACCTCATATCATTACTCAGATACCTGATACCTTGTATAAACAAACCATCCAACGTGATGAACTGGAGCACTCCACCAACTGTACGCCTCTTAACTCTCTCCACCTTCAGGGGAAGGAATTGGATCAAGAGGGCAAAGTGAGAAGACCTTTATACTAGGCCTCCGACTCACTGGACATAAAAATCTTGGTTAGATAACCTAACAGTATTAGTAGGAAATGGAACCTTGGTGGAGAGAAACAAACCCTCAGATGCTGTGATGTCCATTACATATCATAACCGATACCTGTGGACATAAACACAGAGAGAGATTAGTCTTATATAGTACCATGTTGAAATAAAACAACTAAAACAGGCGCTTATCACGGTAAACGCGAGTCCCGGAAACACATTACACCGGGGAAAACTCGCTAGAATATATTAGAAATCACCTGATATAAGGATCCTGCGCCCTCCTCCGGCGAAGCCACTTTATCCGACATGTCCAGGTACTATCCTTCTAATATATTCACTCTCTTAAGACTATAAAATGCGTTGATAACAGTGAAAGTTGAAAAAAACACAAAAACATGTGTTCTCTCTGCCAATAAATTAGCAGAGGAAGTAGTAGTCGGCGCATGCGCGGTGGTGGGGCCGGCATCCGCCGGACTACCCTCTGTCTACCTGCCCAGTAGGGGCACCTAACTGTTTTTATTCTGAGTGTTTATTGAGTGAACGCCGATATTTAGCAATATCAAAAGTATTAGGGAGGTAAGTATACTCTTGAAGTGAAATTGAGGAATGCCAAAACTGACCTCTGCAGTGGTCTTGAGGAATGTCCATTTGCAGGCAAAGAGAAGCCTATTTACCGTAACTTCTCGACTAAAGGCCGCCCTCAAATATAGGACGCTGTCCCAAATTTGACCAAAATCCGCCCAAAAAACTCTTGTATTCAAGTATAAGACGCTGTTAGATTTAGAAAAAACGTACCTTTAAAAAATCGAAAATTGGTATCAAAAATAACCATCAATCCGGTCATGTTTAATGCATGACTAAAAATTATCATGATGTTAGAGAAATTATTAAATAGAACCGCCTAAATATCGTGTATCTTCAATAAAGATTGTTTATTACATCAAAATCAATCTAATTTTGGCATAAAATGTCTCCTTGAAAACATCGAAATCACGTGATAGAAACAGATTGTAATGGCTCTTTTGCGTTTGGAGGCGCTGTGTGATCTTATGTGCTAACGGGAGTTGGTTATCTGGCTCTTTTGTGATTGGAGGCGCTGTGTAATCTTATGCGCTAACGGGAGTTGGTTATCAAACAGGTACGGGAACATTCAGTTCCTATCGCGCAATGATGATATATAGCAATTTCCGAGTCCAGAATATTTATTACTCGCTCTAATTAGAATAAAGATCTTTTGCGATTGGAGGCGAATCACGTGATTTATACACATATCTTTTCTCGACGCCATTTTATGTCAAATTCTGGATTAATTTTGATGTAATAAGTGATATGTATTAAAGAATAAGCAATATTTAGGCGCCCCAATTTAATAATTTCACTTCCGCTTGGTGTTTTTGGAGTATACATTAAACATAGTCGTCAGGCGGCGCGAATTGGCTAGGGTAACATTTAGTTCAATTTCCGTGGTATAATCTGTGACTTTTTAAGAAAAATTTCGACCCAAAAATGTGCGGAAGGAATGTTCTCGATTATAGTACGCACCCCCTTTCTAGTACATGTGTTTTGACCAAAAAACTGCGTCCTTTAGTCGAGTTTTAACGGTATCCTGTCATTCCATTGGTAAATTTTCAAAATAATCTCTTTGTCTGCAAATGGACAATGAAAAAGCAAATATATTTTGATTTTCTTGAACAAATTTATCCAGTAAATGATTAATGCATGCCTCACATGTTGTACTCACCTTCTGACACGAGGCATTCTCAAGATTCTTAATCACCACACCTTCAATTCGGCCCTGTGTAAGGAAAATGTTGAGAACCTGTGTATATATTATTACTGTTTAGGCTGAAGGCCAGCATGAGCATTGCAGTCAGTGCTCTTTGTTGTGTGAGTGCCTGCCTGCCTGTCTGCCATCAGATATCTAAGTAGGTCACAGCGACTAAAACACTAAAAGACACAAAGGGATGACTCGATTGCAGTCCAAGCTGCAATGCATAGTCCAGGAGGCATGTTCCACATGTCTACACTAAACACATGCTAAGATATGTATGTATCTATATCCCATAAATCCTGCCACTTGAGATATTTTTTACATCTTGACACATAAAATAAGAGCTATCTTTCTCTGAACACAGTAGAAGGCATATATACTGTATAGTAAACATTATCAAAATTGGTACATTACATTGTATGGCAGAACTTGTTATTAAAGAAAATGTCTATATGCCAAGTCTAGCGGTGATTCATTCAGCATAAACTTCTGATAATCAAGCAAAATGTGTCCTAAATATGCTATACATGTAGGTTAGTAAAATGTAATTGTATTTGAGGAAAATAACTAAAGTTGTCATTTAGAAATGAATTTTTGTACTTTGGTCAACACAACTGTGACATTTTACTCAAAACTCAATATTATAAGCTTCCTCTGGCCCAGCAAGAACAACCAGCATGCTCTGTCAGACAAACAAGAATAACCAGTACACTCCCCCAGATCAGCAAGCTCCGTCATTGGGTCAGACCATCAAGCCTCTTCAGACCTGCAAGCTCCCTCAGACCCGCAAGCTCCCTCAGACCTCAAAGCTCCCTCAGACCAGCAAGCTCCCTCAGACCCGCAAACTTAAGCCTCAGACCCGCAAGCTCCATCAGACCAACAAACTCCCTCAGACTCGCAAGCTCCCTCAGACCCGCATGCTCCCTCAGACTTGCAAGCTCCCTCAGACCCGCAAGCTCCCTCAGACCCGCAAGCTCCCTCAGACTCGCAAGCTCCCTCAGACCCGCAAGCTCCATCAGACCAACAAGCTCCCTCAGACTCGCAAGCTCCCTCAGACTCGCAAGCTCCCTCAGACCCGCAAGCTTCCTCAGACCCGCAAGCTCTCTCAGATGCGCAAGCTCCCTCTGACCCGCAAGCTCCCTCAGACCCACAAGCTCAAGCCTCAGACCAGCAAGCTCAAGCCTCCGACCCGCAAGCTCCCTCAGGCCCGCAAGCTCAAGCCTCAGACCCGCAAGTTCAGGCCTCAGACCAGCAAGCTCCCACAGACCCGCAAACTCAGACCAGCAATAGCAAGCAGTTGCCAATGCTGGTGAAGATCCATTCGGTACACTATTGCTTAGCACAGATGGTAAAGGGACAGATACATCATGGAGAGGCAGAATTAAAGCAAATCTTATAGATACACATATAGCAATGGTGGAATCCAGTTTTAGCTATGCCCCACCCACCTCCAGCTAGGTTCCACCCACACTTTGATCCCTGAATCTCAATTTCCAGAAACCTATACAGGTTAGATGTTGAATATTTTGAAACTAATTTGACTCGGTGGGAAATATGGCCCAGTCAAATTAGTTTCGCACAACTTGATGGACCATTAAGCATTTATGACAGACTAAGATATGTCATTCATGACATAATTGATTATGACTTCAGCCTACAGGATTCATACATTGCGATAAACTGGAGGTTGGAGTGAGATAATTCCTCATGTACTTGAGCAATGCTATATCGAGATTAAAACAAGAGTCCCAAGGGGCCTGTATCGCTCACCTGGACCATAGGCATTTCAACTAGAATATTCATTAACAATAAGTAGAGACTTGTAACAAGAAAACAGAGGCCATGTTTCTATATGTATCAGCTTCTCTTGAACAATCTTTAATGGCCCTTAGTCATCAATATCATCTCCCAAATTTCGGCACTTAAGCCACTCTGGAAGTCTTTTTCTCGAAAACTAGGTCATCCAAGATGGGCACCGAATGATTCGGCCAATCAAGTTCACAAGTGAAAAAATTTGGTTCAGCGCTTGCACTTGATGATATTTCATCAGTTCTGAATCGATCCCTTAAATGATTTCAGAGATTTTTAAAATTTCAAAAAATCGGCCAAAATCCAAGATGACCACCGGTCCAATTGGCTGATCGGCTTCGTTTGAGCCAACTTAAATCTCTATGCCCTAAGGATGCTTTCTGCCAAATATAATTGAAATTGTCCCAGTAGTTATCGAGAAAACATTTTAAATTTCCTATTGTATGGGAGCTTTTGGCAGGAAAATGATCCAAGATGGCTGGCAAACCGTTTATCCGACAGTTTCGAAAATTTCAAATTTAAGATCAGAATACGAATACCCCAAAACACATACAAAACCAATTTCAGCCTCAAAATCCATCAAAAAAAACCCCAACCAATATGGCCGCCAAACACTATATTTTGATTGGCCCACGGCGGCCATGTTTTTTGACGGATCAACTTCCCTTGAACAAAGTTTAATGGCCCTTACTCCCTAATCATATCTGCCAAATTTCGGCCCGATCCCTTCCGCGGTTCTGGAGAAGTCATTTTCGCTAAAACTAGGTCAACCAAGATGGCCGCCGAACCATTTGACCAATCAAGTTCCCTTGAACAAACTTGGTTCAGCTCCTGCCATAGATCATATTTTATGGGGTTTGCTTCAATCCCCAGTGGTTTCGGAGATTTTTAGACATTTTCTAAAATCGGTTGAAATCGAAGATGGCCGATCGGTTTCATTTGAACAAAGTTGGATCCCTATGCCGTAAGGATACTTCCTGTCAAATATAATTGAAAACGGCCCAGTGGTGCTTGAGAAAGAAAAAAGTTGACGGTCGGACGCCGGACGGTCACCATGGCATAAGCTCACTTGGCCATTCTGGCCAGGTGAGCTAATAATTGAAATCGGCCCAGTGGCTCTTCAGAAGAAGTCGTTTAAAGGAAAAGTTGACGGACAGACAACGGATGGTCTCCACGGCATAAGCTCACTTGACCTTTTAGGCCAGGTGAGCTAATAATATCTCCATATGGATCTCTCTCTGCTTCCTTCCCTTTCCCTCTCTCTACAGAATCCATTCACTTGCATCTTTGTACGAATGAAAGCATGCACCCATTCATAGCATTAACTCCTGTGAGTACCTTAAACGTGCCCGAGGCTGCAGGGAAATGATGGATGACTGATGTCAAACAAGACAGTGATGAGGCGATCCACTGAAAAATTGCAAATATAAGAGTAGTTAGATACTGCAAACCCTTTGCAATTATCAGAATTAAAGCTTCTGAATTTCAAGATTATTGCTATCATGACCAAAGTGGTGTCCAGAATTCTACAGCACGATTACTCGCTTTCTTGTGAGCCAAATCAGGCAAGTACTTTCTGAGAAATCCATAGAGCTAGGATTTGATCCGATCCATGGCTTGTTAGTTGCGATTTTCAACTTCTATTAGGCTTGCGCGATTATTGCTTTCAGTAATCACGAGCGATTATTTATTAATAATCGTGATTACTCGATTAATCAGCTCGAGTACAAATTAGAGCTGAGCGATATTGGATTTTGGTAGACGGTAATGACATCTGGAAAAATACCACGGTATCACGATATATCGTCTAGGTGATTGGGCTTTAGGATAAGATGTTTTTCAAACTGGTAATAATTGCCCCGAAAACCCAACCCTTTCGAAAATCACGCCCCAAACCACAAACGGAACATTCTATGACATTATTGATCGCCACTAGCCTGGATTATGTGATCTAAAGGCATGTGATATATAAAGCAAGCACTAACTTTGTATTTTATGCCGTTCTCGCTGTTTTATTCAACCATTTAACGAATTTTTGTCGTACACATGTATAATGAGCATTCGCCATTTGCAAAAGCTATTCTAAGATGGAAATAGGTCGAATATAGTTAACTAGCGGCGACTATTGTCCAGTTGAATGCACTATTTTGGACTGGCAAATAATCAGGTCACTTATCTATATTTGGCCGGTTGAACACGCGCTAAATCTGCATTTCCAAGTAAATCTGAAACGCCTCTGAAGGCGTGAAGACAACACATTTCATCTTATATCACATAGGCTTGCTATAAAATAAATAATTTTAAAATGGACAGTGTTTATGCTATAATAATGTATAAGATAAAAAAAATTCCCAATCTATGTTATCAGTTTAATCAGCTAGTCGGATCGGTTTTTTAAAATCTTATTTCTAACATTTTAATATAAAAATTTTAAATATTCTGAATGAAGGTTATTATCGCTAGCCTACCCGGTAGATGTCTAACGGGCTAATTCTACCACACACATGCACGCCACCACCCCCGCCCCCCATCCACTAATCCAACCGGCAGTCCTATTGATCTAAGACGATCGAGTAAAGATCTGGGGATTATAGTAGCGGTTTCCTATCCAAGTAAGTTTTGTTTGAACAACGTTCTCAACGCATAGCTCTTATTATTATTAGTTTTAGCCGCTATTTGTTGACATAGTGTAATGACATTATCAGAATGGTATGTGGAAGGTATTTTCCAGTCTAAAATGAAAGCGAGGCCTGCTGTCAAGATGGTGGCGTATTTTCATTTCGCGGAAATAGAAATAATTATTGGATGTTTTAGCTCTTATTATCATGTTTATTAAACAAAACACTTAAATGAAGATAATATATGAGGATAGCACACACTGATACAATACACAGGTGGATATAGGGTAAGTTTATTCAAACAGATGAATTGACGTGACAATGATAGACATACGATTCGGGCAGAGACTAGTTAAATTGGTTTTATGGTGATTTTATTTTATGAAAAATACAACTGACGTTATTGACGGTAATTATAAATGAGACGATAACATTAAGGATAATATCGCGGTATTCCCGATATTATCGGGAAACCACCCATCTCTAGTACAAATTACCCACTTATAACAGCAAAAAAGCATATCAATGACGAGAGCTGCAATGGTGTTGAGAAAGGTCGATTTGCAGACCAAGAGGAGACTATTTTTTTAAATGTGTCACTGGAATTCCAGTGATACATTTTCAAAAATTGTCTTCTCTTGGCCTGCAAATGGACCTGCATTCGGTGAGCAAAATGTAAATTTCTGTGACCAATCGCATTAAAGAGTAATTAAAAGGTAGGTTTTGAAATATTTTCTGCTGTAGAATTATTCACGATTATTTGATTATTTAATTTTTAATCATCTAAATTCACGATTTAAAAAATAATCACGATTTTCGATTTAATCACATAATCGCACAAGCCTAACTTCTGTACAATCTTTATACAAATGTCTGTCTGTCTGTCTGTCCATCTGTCTGCCTGCCAGCAGCTTGTCAAATGTTTGACATTTCTGACAAAACTGCCCAAGTCGTAACTATAGCTCATTACACGTTTATCTGGCTTACGGCCAAAGTCTGAACAGCTTCTTTCAATGTATGATCCTGTCATGATTGTTGTGCTAAGATATGAACCAAAATCGGATCAGTATTATTTTAAATATATCTATGGATACGTAGACACAGAGACGGGCCTAAATGTAATTAATTGTACAAGGAAAAGGCACCATTTTGGACCGTATGGACCGTGAGAAAACCTTGTTTCTATGTCTATCTCTGTATAGATGTCTGATCACCATAGCCAGAACAACATGATGCTTATTAAACTTACATGTACTCTGTCAATCAGTACACTGTAAATACAAAACAGGGAAGAATTTTTTCTGATAGTCAAATTTCAAAATTAATTAGTTTTTACTTGATGTGCAAATGAATATTCCTCAAGACCACTGCAGAGCAAGTTGTGGCAATTAATGAGTTAATACTATGCTTGTGTGATTATTGTGCTGAGTGATCGCGATCGATTATTTAAAAAAAATTGTGATTACTCAATTAATCAGCTTGGATACCAATTACCAAGACATAAATTGTAACAACAAAAGAATATTAATGATGAAAATTGCAATGGTGTTTAGAAAGGTCCGGTAATAACGATGTACTGGACAGTTTCGCCTAGGGTGTGCGTGTTGGTCTAGGGAATGGGTGTCCTATCCCGCTAGGTTTATGCCTATCGGCTCCATTGTGTGCAGCTGGTGTATCCAGTGACATTCTTTCTTTCTTCTCCATGGTGTAGAATTTTCGTCGTCCGGGTCTGACGTAAGGACCTGGATAATTCCGAACTGTCACTTAGAAAGGTCCATTTACAGGGCAAGAGAAGACTATTTTTGAAAATGTATCACTGGAATGCCTGGCTCGATTCTCGAACCAGGCATTCCAGTGATACATTTTCAAAAATAGTTTTCTCTTGCCCAGCAAATGGACATACATTCACTAAGCAAAATGTCATTTTTCATGACAGATCGCATTAAAAAGTAATTGAAAGTTAAATTTTGAAATATTTTATGCAATAGAAAATATTCACGATTATTCGATTATTTAATTTTTAATCATATAAATTCACGATTTAAAACATAATGGCGATTTTCGATTTAATCACATAATCGTGCAAGCCTAGTTAATACAATTAATTGGTGACTGTAAACTATGCTTTTGTGATCAATGATGATGCTTTCCTAAAACAGAGACTATACGAGAAACATGCATCATAGCTTGGCCCCAAATGCAGGTGTCTGCAATACACAGGCCTGCATTTCCATCAAATACACGTAAGAAACTTACACTGGCTGTGGCGCCTAACAATGCCTGCACTAACTGTGGAATAAAATGCACGGAGACATTACGGGAAACCTCTGGAAAGCGTGCACAGTTAGCGAGCAGTTTGTCCATCACGGCACAGGTCAAAGTGTGTATGACACTATTCTCAGACTGACCAGGAGCGTCCTGAAACATACAACACATATCCATGCTCACGAGAATACATGTACCTGTCTTTTGGAAACAAACAGGGTAATGGACCTTTCCAGTTTATCCATCAATTATATGACGTTACAATCAACTAGATGATATAAATCAAATAATCCCCCTGCAACGGCAGCCATGTTCGTGGGCTAGTACCACAGCCAAGTTTCCATGAAGTTTCGCCACAATACTCCAAGCAAAAATAAAGTTATTGAACGAAAACCCAAAATTTGCACGGACGGAGGCACAAATTCAGAGACAAAGGTATGGATGGACAGAGGGACGAGCTGACTGACCCACAAAATAATGTACATTTCCCTAGAAACTGTAGGAAATGTCAATTTCCCTTTCTCCGAGATCTAACAATACTCACCATTCTGTTACTTCTGATATACAGCTGGCCTTGACAGCGGCTCTAGGATTATAGACTTAGAAAGATTTACCGACTCCTGGGAACCGGGTACCCGGCTCCCAACTGCCGAGTACCCGTTTACCATAGAGCTCATATTGTTTGCATAGCCACCAAACAAGAGAAAACTATGGCTTGCCTCCGTGGGGCTGGGTCCGTAACAGAATGGTGAGTATTGTTAGATCTCGGAGAAAGGGAAATTGACATTTCCTGCATTCTCCTTCGATCAATACTCACCATTCTGTTACTTCTGATATACACCAGATTTGATCAGTAACCTGGTGGGAAGGGGCAAGCCATACATGCTAATTTTGCCCCTTGGAGAAAGATTTTAGACTTCAAACTTGACTAACGGAGACCTAAAAGGACCGTCAAGTTCACGGAACCGAATCACATTCGCGTCACAGCCCCCCCCCCCTTTTCCTCCTAAGAAAAGGGAGAGAACTAACGAACATGTATCTCGCCTGAAAACACCAATATGCCAAGAGGGTTAACTACTCCCTGCATATCGCTTGTATTAGCCTGGGAATGAGCATGAATATATAAGATGAATGAACATGATACATATACATAATACAAAAAACTCTCACTTGTTGAATTACCTTATGATAACAGGACTTCAGACGTACCACCTACAACCATTCACCGGTTCGGCCATCAGTGACACAATCTGGTTGACATCCTCTCGCTTGACCATGCCTGCTTTAGGTTCTTTTCTTACCAAAGTGAAAAAAGGGGAAAAGCAGTGTGGTCACTAACTATCGTTTCAAAACAGCTAAAGCGAGTGGATTGGCTGAGTCTGACACATCCCTCATATAGTAATCCGTAAATGAGGACTCACAGTGCCATTGTGAAACGGCCATGATGTCCTCTAACGGAACACCATTGTAAAGGGCGGTCGAGGGGGCTATTCCTCTAACATCGTGTGCCCTTACGCCCTGCACCTGGTGCCCAGTCGCCATCTCGTGAGTAGTCTGAATGCATTCGACCACCCAACGAGAGATAGTATCCATGGATGCGGCGCCATAAGGCTTCTTATGGCAGATCCACAGATGTCTATCGTTCGACCGTAACGAGTCAGTCCGTTTCTTGTACTTAGTCAAAGCACGGACCGGGCACCAGACACTGGCATCACGATCAAACCTGGTTAACTTCGGTATAATGATCGGTTTGCCGGGATATCTCAAAGATTGGTTCTTTGACATAAATTCTGCTCTTGGCAGAAGACGCAGACCTTCTCCAGAAACAATAAATCGGTTCCTCTCTGCCGAAAGCGCATGGATCTCACTGCGCCTTCTAGCTGAGGAAGCTGCCAATAGAAAAACCGCCTTTAGAGTCAAATGCTTTAGACTAGCCGAACGCAACGGTTCGAATGGGTGCTTGGCCAGTACATTAAGCACTAAAGATAGACTCCAGGCTGGAATGACTACCGGTTGTCTCGGGCGGAGATTGCTCATTCCCTTCAACATCACGTTTAACTGGGCCACCTCTAGACTATCCCTGTTGGCTAGACAAGGGATAACTGATGCCAAAGCTGACTTGTATCCAGCAATTGTGACGGGAGCTAGTCCTGTAAAGAACAGCTCACTGAGAAAGTCTGCTATTTGCTGAATAGTGGATTGAAAGGTATCAATACCCTTTTCTTCACACCAGTCTGCAAATCTGTTAACCTTGTTGTTATATGACTTGAAGGTTGACCTCCTTCTCGCAGCCGCGATGAAATCAGCAGCCTGTCGAGAAAAGCCTTCCGACGTGGAACGTTGTTTGACAACATCCACGCAGTCAATTTGAACATTTCGGGACACTCGTGTAGGAAGCGTCCCTTGGCCTGGGAGATTATGTTCGGAATCTCGGGCAACTGCACAGGATTTTCCACCAGCAGATCTAGAAGATCCGTGAACCACGCCCTGCTCGGCCAATACGGCGCTATTAGCAGGACCAGACACGGCTCCCCCCTGACCTTCACCAATACCTTCGGTAGAAGAATGGTGGGTGGGTACGCGTACGCGTGCATCCCTCTCCAGCTTATCGCCAGAGCGTCTGTATCGACGGCATTTGGATCTGGAATCGGCGAGACATATGTCATGATTTGAGCATTTTCCTTTGTGGCGAACAAGTCCACGTTGGGTTTGCCCCAATGCTCGAAGATCCGTCGTAGAACTGGAGGGTTGAGGGACCATTCTGTTGGCAAGATTCTCTGTCTGCGAGACAAAGCATCTGCCAGAATGTTCAATCGGCCAGGAATATGAGCTGCTTTCAAAACAACCGAGTAATTCCTGCACCATTGAATCAAGTGCCACACCCTGATGCACAGGGTGGGCGACTTGGTCCCGCCTTGGCGATTTATATATGATACTACTGCCAAATTGTCCGACCGTATCAGTATCACCTTGCCCCTGATCATCGGAAGGAACTCTTCCAACGCCAGTTCCACTGCCATCATTTCCAACAGATTGATATGCAGCTGACTCTCCGGGAGAGTCCATGTGCCCGAGACCTGGTGTTCTCCCAGGCAGGCACCCCACCCCTCCAGCGATGCATCCGTGTAAACGGACAGCTGGGGGTGGGGTAGGTGCAGCGAAACCCCTATTAGGAGATTCTGACGCTGTTTCCACCATAGAAGATGCGATATTATCGGCTCCAAAACATCAGATACAACTGGATAGGTCTTCGCATTAGAGCAGCGTACGGGGTAACCTGCTCCATGGAGACCATCATGCCCAGCATCTGAAGGAACCGCCTCGCCTGAATGTGGTTTCCCACTCGAAAACTCCTGAGGATGGCTAACAGAGACACCACTCTGGGCTCTGATGGGTAAACCCTGCCCTCCTCGAGGTCGAATCGCATCCCCAAATAAACGAAATGTTGAGTGGGCGTCAACTCGGATTTCTCCTCGTTGACTATCCAGCCTAGATCTGAAAGTAACTTCAGAGTCAGAGCAGTATCCACGTTCAACCTGGCTGCCGAGTCTGCCTTGAGCAGCCAGTCGTCTATGTAGGTGTGTAGCGCCACGTTCTCTTTTCTGAGAAACGCTGTCACCGCAAGGACCACTCTTGTGAAAACCCTCGGAGCTGTCGACAGGCCAAACGGGAGAACTGTAAACTCCCATACTTGATTCTGAAACGCAAATCTCAGAAACCTGTGCCAACTCCGATTCATCGGAATGTGGAAATATGCATCTTTCAGATCGATCGATAAACACCACATTCCTTTCCTCAATCCCGCCATTACCGACCTCGGCGTTTCCATCTGGAACCGAGGCGCATGGATAAACCAATTTAATGGCCTGAGATTGAGTATGGGTCTCCATCCCCCTGTGCTCTTGGGGACAAGGAACATGTTTGAATAGAAGCCTGGAGTGTTCCGGTTTGCTGGTTTTATTGCTCCCTTCAGAAGCAAACCCGACACTTCCTTTTGAACGGCTTCTAACTTGTCTGGCTCCCTTGGTACGGGTGTCCAGACAGGTGCCAAAGACAGATTTTGTGGCGGAAAGTCCCACCACTCCGGCATGTAACCCTGGGATAACCATCCCAGGACCAGACTGTCTGACGTCACACCTCGCCAGGCCTCGACGAAACGCATGAGCCTTCCACCCACCATAGACGCCTCGACGTCTAACGGGGTTGTCCGGCTCGCAGTCCGCCCCCCCCCCCCTCTTTCTTAACGAGAGAGAGTGAGAACCATTTCGTTCTAGGCACGACGGGTATAACTGGCACCGCTGTTCCTGTCGCACAGGTGCGGTCCAGGCGGATATGAAGGGAGCTTGCGTACCCTCAGGTACGCTTCGGCCCCTTCTGTCCGCCCTTTGAGGCCTTACCCTTCCCCTTCCCACCTCTAGGGCGGTCAGGAGCAACATTGGGGAGGGTAGGCGCCTCTACAACCTTCCTGGGTTTCTTCGCCGGCGGCGGCTCCGAGAACCCAGCCGAAACAGACGTCGCAATAGGCCTGGCTTTCGCCTTGCTCTTATGCTTCTTCTGTTTCTTTGAAGGCTGTCCCGTTAGCGGTTTGCCCACAGCCCCTAGTGCGTGCGCTTGCCGCACTAGCTCTAGCTGTAGATTTACCGCTAACCGATTCTGCGCAATACTGGCGGTGTCCTCTAAGATGGCCCGCGCTTGGCCACCAAAGATGCTAGGCCCTGTCAGGGGCGTCCCAAGAAGACGTTCCCTGACTGCCGTAGCCGGACGCATATGGTCAATGACCATTTGCCTCCTGGACTTCGTCACTCGCGCTTGCACCCTTGCCAATGCGTCCATTGACAGCACCAAGCCGTCATTAACACACGATAGCGCCACAGGTGGCACAGGGTGGCCTGCCCCCGCTTCAGCCCACACCGACTGAAGTAGACGATAAGAGTGATTGACAGCGCTCATCGCTGCCCTCACACCCTCATCGCATAGGGCCAGGACTTCTTCCTGGTGTACCTGGGACTTATCCACTAGTGCCGGACCGGGACCACCCGACCCGGCACTCTGGATGCCCAGTACCCATCGGTCATCCTCCGTGACCGACGGGACTACACCATACCTGTCGTATTCAGCCCGCGGAATACGACATCTTGCCCGCACCTCCCTGGAGGCCGCAGGGAGCTGACCCTTGGTCATTAGTTGTTTACTATAAATAGCATCCAACAAATCAATGAACCGTGGATCCAGTCCCACTGACTGGATCCGGGCCGCGGGCAAAATCCCCGTCCTAATCGACGCAACCGACGGACGGGGCGCATCTTCATCGGCCGTGGCCGAAACCACAGACGGGTCCACTCTGGCTAGCCACGCCAGAGCATCAGACCAATCTACCTCCGAAGAAGATACCCCCGCAAACACGTCACCTGTTGACGTGCTCACGGGTCTGCCAGCCACGGCCTCCCGGCAAGGAGCCACGGCTGACACGCCAGGCACTCCGCTACCACACGGTTCCGCCGCCACCCCATGAAACACTCCGGTCCATGGGGTAGGTCTGCACGGAAAACCGTACGGACCCGTAACCGTCGCGGAACCATAGCCGGACACAGGCGCCAACGGCAACCATGTCCGGCTGCCGGACCAGGCGAGATAGGCGAGTACCACGCCTGGCCCGGCACACCCGTTCCCCTGACGGCTGGTGACAAACCAAGCCGCGCGGAACCAGTGCACGGTAACGGATTGGCCTCAGCCGCAGGTGGAGCCGCTGACCTGGCTTGCGCCAAACCAGACAAATGGAGGCCGGTTCCATCCAGGACGGAATCAACCTCCATATTCTCCACCTGCGGCTTCACGGGCCGCAGCAACCTCTCCTCCTCGGCCTCCTCGTCTTCAGACTCCGAAGAGCCGTCACTAGACGAATAAACCGTGGAGCCGTCCTGGCGGACGGCTCCCACACCTGACGGACCGGCCACCGCTACTGGACCACCCGGAGGTGGCCGCAGAGAGACAGAACCCGTCTGGCCGAAGCCAGACGGGACCGCCAGGGGGCCGTACGAGACGGCCCCCTCGGTAACCAGTCCAGAATCCTGTCCGAGGACAGGATCCGTACCAGGCATGGGGAGAAACTGCCCCCCAACCTTTGGTAGCAGGGACGACACCAGCGTGGGCAGAACGCTATGCAGAAAACCCTGCATAGCCGGACCAAACCACGCCGGCGGTGCCATCTCCGCCACCTCCAGCTGGGGACGTGGAGCACCCCCACCGGCCGAACCGGGCGCTCCACGATTTCCTCTCAGACCGCCTGACCCCGCGTCAGACCCAGCCAAGTCCTTCTGGGCAAGGAACTTAACCATCGTTTCGACGGACCACACTGCACAAACATTACACCTATGATCTATATTACACAGGGCACACCTAAAACAGACATGGTCCTTGAACATTACACGGACAAACTTATGGCAGTCGTCACATGATGGCGGGGCTGGCTTGGCCTATAAAATAAGCACAAACCTACAATAAACAAGCGGAACGAGACACGGATGGAAGGCAGACAATTAATTTTCAAATATTTTGACTCATAAATTAACCGTAACACTCCCCGCACCCCACCCCGCCACAACAACGATCGCATTGATTATGACGACAAGTACGCGGCGGGCACAACACACCCATAATAGATCCTACAGGATGTGTAACGGCTCCAGGAATCATATCGCATAGCATTCAGGGTATATTTACTAATCAATATAAATTATACTCCTAACGAACGCAGCACGATATGTGAAGAAAACAACAAAATGTATAACAAAACTGCTGTCTCACACGGTAAAACCGCAGACCACACATCAACTCAAGAATTTTGAAACCACCGATCATTGCAAACCGATCGTGATCGCACGTAAACTTGATCATTCTAAAGTTTCCGGTACCATTTTTAATACGCAGCACCCAGAATAAGATGCGCGAATTAATGAAAAATTTTTCTTCACATAAACATCCGAGCGACCGGGTGTGACGTCACCCGCTCGGATTCTACGGAGAACGACGTCAGCCGATATTCGTGTTAGAAATACCGTAGCAAACACCTATTTTCATATCTGCCGATCGCCTGTTGGGGTTTAAAGAAGGCGATCGTTTGGCATATATCGTTGCTAGCACACGTCCCAGATTCTATGGGGTCAGAAATTGGAACATGCGACACAACGAAATTTAGAGACCTAAGTCTTTTAACTATGGATAATAAAGAACAATACAACCTGGTTGTCTTGGGCGGTATTCTCCATAGTCCTTAGTTAATCCTTTCAGAACACACAAACTATCACTGATTAAAGACTTAGATTATTTTAAAACACTAAAATCCTTAATGCAAAAAGCATGTATTGCTCTTGTTGCTATGCAAACAAGAATGAGCTCTATGGTAAACGGGTACTCGGCAGTTGGGAGCCGGGTACCCGGTTCCCAGGAGTCGGTAAAGCTTTCTAAGTCTATAATCCTAGAGCCGCTGTCAAGGCCAGCTGTATATCAGAAGTAACAGAATGGTGAGTATTGATCGAAGGAGAAATAGCCAATGTTCCCATGAAGTTTCATCACAATAGTCCAAGAAAAAATAAAGTTATTGAATGAAAGCCCAAAATTTGCACGGACGGATGAACACAAATTCAGAGACAAAGGGATGGATGAATGTAGGGATGGGCTGACTGACCCCCAAAATAATGTACATTTCCCTAGTACCATAACCAATGTTCACATGAAGTTTCCTCACAATACTCGAAGCAAAGATAGTTATTGAATGAAAACCCAAAATTTGCACGGACTGACGGACACAAATTAAGAGACAAAGGGATGGATGGACGGGCTGACTGACCCTCAAACTAAGGTGCATTTGCCTACTACCATAGCCAACCTTCCCATGAAATGTTGTCACTCTATTCCAAGCAAAAGTAGTTATCGAAAGAAAACCTGTGTGTATGATGGATGCACGGACGGATGCACGGAAGTGAAAACATAATCCCCCCGCTTTTCGCTAAAGTGAGGGGATAACTATGTGACATGTAGGATGATGTCATAATCAATGCCCTCATAAATGACGCTGATAAGTTCATCACAAACGCTTAATTGATGATGGCCTGAGCACTGTTGTACGAATCGTATGTCTACTATTTAATAAACATGTTGTTGAATATTTTGAAACTAATTTGACTGGGCGCTGTTGCTGCCTATGGCACCAACAGCAGCCAGTCATATTAGTTACAAAATATTCATCAGCTTACTTGGGTTTATACGTATAGTTTTCTGGAAATTGATAGTAATTTAGTTTAGGGATCAATCGATCCCAACAAGAGCGAGGTGTGGGTGGAGCTTAAAGGATCTCTGCCAACAATGAACTCTGGTGAAAATATTGCTAATATATACTAGTAGTATTCACTTCTCTGCATTTATATTTGACTAAATTTAACTAACTGGTTTAAATATTAACAATTCTATAGCGCAATAGTTGGCAATCCATTTACATGTATTCCTCACAAACAAATCCGAACTTTAATTAGCTATGCGGTCACGTGGTCGTCGTGACGTCACCTTAGAGAGGAAGCAAAATTTGGCATTACCAGCTGATTACAGCTGACAAGTTGACATCTGCTAATTTTCATACCTTTTCCGCGCGTGTCTGCCTTGTCGTTGTACAGAAAGGCAATGTCTGACGAGGAGTTTGTTACTTTTACATGTATCACACCGTACGATCAGTTAGAACCCATAATAGACCCGATATTGACGTGAAAAGTGATGACGAGGCATATTCAGAGGAGGATCTGACGGCTACGATATCTATCGTTCAATCGTTGTAGAATACAGCTGACACGTTGAATTGTAAGGAAAATAAAGCTGTTACATTATCCAAACTTTACGTTTCTTTTTTTAAATGTTCCCGAGATTTAAACATTAGTATTGAAATTCAGTACACGAAGCGAAAAATGCTGCAAGTGTAAATTATTGAGAAAACACCTGTTTTTGTGATAGTAAATAAACTATATAAGAATGGCGTCGGTAATCCTAACAGTGTTTTTATGCAGTAATTGATCTATGAACTTGCTCAAAGATTGACAATAGAAGCTAAACTCCAAAAAAGAGAGTCATACCCTTACTTAAAATGCATTCGAAATGGGGTTTTTTGCTGGCAATCACACTGACAAGAAGGAAAAATGTGCATGAAAATATTACATATAGGCCTATGGTTATTTTATATTTAGAAAGCATAAGGAAACCGCTTAGAGCATCTAATTTAAATTTTCCGTGGGGGGGGGGGGGGGGGGGTGAATTCACCCACCCCACTTTTCGGAGGTTTCCACACCCTCCAAAAGATCTTCTCCCTGGACCAAGCCTGCCTCTCTGCCCACCCTGCCCTAAATAGACAATATCCTGTTGACACCACTGTGTACTGAGCCTAATGGTAATGGGGATAACAATAATGATGCTGAACAACCCACCCCATCCACCACCCCACCCATTCTACATTCCATCCAATTAAGAAAACCAGTTGCTGTCATAGTTAACTTTTTAACCCTCGAATTTGTTCAAGAAAATTTCCATTTTCTCATAGAAAATGTCCATTTGCAGACCAAGAGAAGACTGTTTTTGAAAATTTACCAATGGAATGACTGGCTCGGTTATCGAGCTAGTTATTAGTGGTAAATTTTCAAAAATAGACTTCTCTTGGTCTGCAAATGGACATTTCTCAGGACCACTGCAGAAGCCGTTTTTGGCTGATATGAGTGAAAGGGTTAATTGTTAACCCTTTAGGGGCAAAACCAGCCTCTGAAATGATCTTGATGAATGTCCATTTGGAGGCTAAAGATGACTATCTTTGAGAACCTAGCACTGGAATGACTGGCTCCATAACCGTGCCAGCCATTCCAGTGGTAAATTTTCAAAAAGTCTTCTCTTAACCAGAAAATGGACATTCATTAATGAAATATTTAGATTTTCTTGACTAAATTTGGTCATTAAAGAGTTATTTATTGTTCTACGTATGTACAGTGTATATTTATGTGTATTGTTCTAGGAAATGTAATGTACAGTGTATATTTATGTGTATTGTTCTAGGAAATGTAATGTACAGTGTATATTTATGTGTATTGTTCTAGGAAATGTAATGTACAGTGTATATTTATGTGTATTGTTCTAGGAAATGTAATGTACAGTGTATATTTATGTGTATTGTTCTAGGAAATGTAATGTACAGTGTATATTTATGTGTATTGTTCTAGGAAATGTAATGTACAGTGTATATTTATGTGTATTGTTCTAGGAAATGTAATGTACAGTGTATATTTATGTGTATTGTTCTAGGAAATGTAATGTACAGTGTATATACACCTGTGCAAAAGTTAAGCACCACCCTATTTTTACGCACATGCGAGGGTATATTCATGTGCTATGAAGAAAGCAATAGCATAAACATTTATGTACCCATCCATCTTAGTGCAAGAGGTAATAATGCAACTAGAGGAATGCTGATTATGATGGTGGGGAAACACTGTATGTTTTTGTTTGAACTTGAAAACGAGGCCTGAATATGGTTACGTTGACACAACTGACAACTATTGCCCTACAGTTGACACACGTGGCTAGATTGTCATTAATGGTGTCTGAAAACGAAGTTTAACATCTGTGCACGAGTTTGAGACTGTCATAATTAATACCGGGTATATCCACCTTGTGCCTGGATGACAGCCTGGACACGCCGTCTCATGCTGGTCACCAACCGACTGATACGCCATTGTGGTATTCGTTGCCATTCAAGATGGAGTGCGTCTGTTAATTCCTGTAGGTTCTGCACAGGAGGATCCCTTCTCACCATGTTTCCCAGAATGTCCCAGATATGCTCAATAGGGTTCATGTCAGGGCTCCTTGCTGGCCATGGTAGGGTTTCGATGGCATTCTGGCGGAGGTATTCATGCACAGCTCTAGCACGATGTGGTCGGGCGTTGTCATCCATGAATATAGGGTGGGTTCCAGGTGCATGATTTACAAAATGAGGGACCACAACTCTATCCAGTATGGAATCTTGATATCTTTGTCCATTTAGTGTTCCAGGTACAGTCAACAGATCCAGCTTACAATCAAATGAGATGCACCCCCATATCATAACGGAACCTCCACCAAATGGAACTTCTTCCATGATGTTACGTTGGTCGTACGCCGTGCGTCTGGACCTCCATACACGAGTTCGACCATCTGTGGCATGAAGCAGGAACCGACTTTCATCGGACCAGTGTACCCGTCTCCAGGATCTCATGTTCCAGTGTCTTCTTTCGTTGCACCACCTCAGACGCTCCTCTTTGTGGTGTGCAGTGAGGAGAGGACGTCTGACAGGTCTCGTAGCTTTCATGCCAGCAGCATACAGTCTCCTTTTGACGGTAGACATTGACACTCTATTGCGCGTTTCCCATTGCTGGCTGAGCACTCTGCTGTTGGTGAATGGAGATCTCCTAACAAGGCGTACTAGGGCTCGATCATCACGGGCAGTAGTCTTCTAGGCCTGTCGTACTTGGAATTATGTCAGCTAACGCGGGGACAAAAGGTATGGCAGCCTAGTTGTACCATCATGTTTCTACGTTCTATTGTTTTTGCTGGTGCTTAACTTTTGCACAGGTGTATAGTATTTCTCCATACGAGTCCATAGTCTAAGACATTAACCTTCACAACACTGAAATAGTATGCTAATGTCAAAACCACCATACCAATAGCCTGTTGAATATTTTGAAACTTATTTGACTGGGAGCTGTTGCTGCCTTGGGCAGCAACAGCTTCCAATCAAATTAGTTTCAAAATATTAAACAGATTATTTCTTAAATTATTACGGGTAAATATCCATGAACATGCAATAATTATCGCATTCAAAATTTCAGAATGGGTGAAAAAGAGGAACTGTTAGTGTCGATCATTAATTGATCAATGATTAGTATGTAAAACTAATCATCGATCACAAAAATAGTATCAAATACCTTTGGTGGACAATATGTTTGTGCAGTGTAGGTTACATACATGTAGCAGTGCAACAAATCTTAATGGCGTTTAGATTTATTATCAAGAGTGTACTAGGTCTATTCTTGAGAAATATTGTTTAATACAAGAAATGCTGTCCAGGAAAGTAGTAGTTCCCTTCTTGTATTGAAAGCAAAAAAATTACCCAAAGAGCATATTTAACTGTGATTCACTGATAAAATTATGAAGAGAATCTGAGATAATAAATAAAGCATGAGGAACTGGACTTTTACATAACTGAACACGTGTGCTGTTTCCCGCCACGCACGGACATCAAGCGGCGTGAAGTCATGCATGCATGTGCATTTCGTACTTGGAATTATGTCAGCTAACGCGGGGACAAAAAGTATGGCAGCCTAGTTGTACCATCATGTTTCTACGTTCTATTGTTTTTGCTGGTGCTTAACTTTTGCACAGGTGTATATTTATGTGTATTGTTCTAGGAAATGTAAAGTACATTTTGTAATTTGTTAAATCATGTAACGTATTACATTTATGTAAAGGAGTCCATGATAATAGATAGGCTCCATGTTTGTATTTATGTAAATAGCAACATTATTGTACTTGCCACACAAACCAGTTTGAAACCCTTCAGACCATGACATAAATGATAAACCCTGTCCATGGAGTACACCATGGGAGGGATGGGACATGGGTTGATGATAATTGACTAGAAATTGACAAGCTCTTTACTGTATTGTATTTATTTAGACTCCTGCATTTTCTGGCTGTCCCAATGTGAATATTTTAGAAATAGAGCGGCTAGCCTCTGTCCAGGAAAAAGAATGTTCTTAGCTATTGAATGCCACCAAGGGAGGATAGTTCATATCAATGTACATTTGCCATTTAAACTACAAATGGGGAAATTATTTTTTTTAATTGACCCTACATGTATATGTCTGAGAGCCTGCAATATTAATTACTATATTTACTTATCATCTGCAACTTATTTTTAAGTGTTCATGTGGAAACTGTCTGGCAATGACTACAGGACATGTCAGGAGATACACTTGGTGTGAGAGAAGACTTTATAAGACGGGCATCAGTGCATCACAGGGCATGAGGGATATATAGGCATCTGTCTAAACCATCATCTAGAAGTCTCCCTATTTGAACCTGTCTAGGATGAAGAACCACTGGATGACAATGAACCGCCACATAAGTACATGTATGTATATTTCTAAAACGCATAGATAACACCCTGACACCTGTCCTGCTTTGACAGTAATAATTTATTTCGATTCTCAGACGATGCACTTATACAACCTGCAATAGAAGCCCATTAATGAGATATATACAACATAAAGTCGTGTCACAGATGTCTATCTACCAAATGTAGCCTTATTTATATATTATGATTACCGTTATGTGTTGAGGGTTTATTCACACAAGACGACATGACCTATGCACATTTGACATGACCTATGCACATTTGACATGACCTATGCACATTTGACATGACCTATGCACATTTGACATGACCTATGCACATTTGACATGACCTATGCACATTTGACATGACCTATTCACATTTGACATGACCTATGCACATTTGACATGGTTTTTTAAACGTCCTATATAGGCCATCAATTAATCAAAAAGGGATCACTAAACGCAGGTGGAGTGGGTAACTTTTTAATGGTTACGCTTGCCAGAAACATCCTATCCCATGCATTGATATTGCTGATATACGATCTGCATCGATTGTGAATATCCATTTGCAAGCTAAGAGAAAGTTATAAAAAAATAAATAAAAATAGGTCTGAAAATGGGCATTTCTATGAAGAAATAGAAATTTTCTTTACCATATTTGACCATTAACCCTTACTGTGATGTCAATGTTCTACATTTTACTAGGTCAATAACAAAGAAACTGATTTTTCAACAAATTTGGTGGATGATGTTTAAGACAGCAACATCGTCCAACGAATTTGTTGAAAACCAGTTCATCATTTAATTTAATTTAAAAATTTAAAATTTTGACAGAGAGGAAAGGGTTATAAGGTCAATGCGTCTCATTTGCTATTGTCAATACTTGTGTGGGTCAGATGGTGTTGATTAATTAACACGCTTAAGTCAGATGATTGCATGGTCCTCCTATGACACAGTCTTGCATGACAGGGTTAGGCAGTCATCAATTATTGTCAATACTAAGTGTTCAACACTTCAGAACTTGTATAAATGATTTTGACTGCTTGAATTTTTTGGGTGCCCATCTGGGATTTTTATGAAAAATGTGAATTCGTTTAATATGCTATTCATTAACTACTGAGGCAAAAATTTATTCAGAATATTGTTAGGTCAATGTTTTGGCAGCTACATGTATCTCTAAGATTTTCTGAAAACTTTCCGGAACCATTTAAAAAACGGTACACCGTAATCAATGGCCTGCTTTCAACAAAACTTGAGTTGAGCGATCCTATGAGGCTTCAACATATCAAACGAGAATCTTGATTATCATTGGTCTATTTTTTTGGTGGTGGTCTTGGATTCTCTGAAAATTATCCATCTTATCTTTTCATTTCCACAACAATCATGACAATACGAGTTGATTTAAAGTTGTTAAGCTGTACAATCTACACTCAAGTTACATGCATTTTCATACTTATTAACCATTTAACCTTCAAATTTGTTCAAGAAAATTTCAATTTTCTCATTAAAAATGTCGATTTGTAGACCAAGATAAGACTATTTTTGAAAATTTACCACTGGATTGACTGGCTTATTTATCAAGCCAGTCATTCCAGTGGTAAATTTTCAAAAATAGTCTTCTCTTAGTCTGCAAATTGACCTTTCTCAAGACCACGACTGCAGCCGTTTTTGGCTGATATGAGTAGTAAAGTGTTAATAGCTTTCAGTTTTTAAACGACTAAGTCATAAAAAAAATGAGAATCTATGTCCAAGTAGAAGACTACATGTACGTTAGATACTTTATTTTTCAGACCCTACAGGGACAGTACATTGCCTACAGGAGAGTTGCAAGGTGGATCTGGTGCAAAGTGAGAAAAGTGTCATGCACAGAAATTAATTTAACACTAGCTCGTTACCACTGTTAGCCCAAGACTACTACAAATTGACAAGTGTTCAGTAGAACTTGTGACTGACCACACCTCGGTGAGCTAATAATAATTTAATATCTAAACCCTTTAGTGGTCAATGCAGTCAACGACATCATCTGCAGTGATCTTGATCAATGTTTTTGTGCAGACCAGATTATTTTTGAAAATTTACAACTGAAATGACTGGCTAGATTAACGAACCAATCATTACGGTGGTAAATTTTAAAAAATGGTCGCCTGAATCTGGGCCCAAAATTGACAAACAATGTATTATGAAATTTTTTTATTTATTTAACTCATTTTACGCATCCCAATATATGTATTAATTAGTGTATTGTCCTCATTGCGTCATGATGAATAAATATACGAGATGCTGGTCTTTCCATCATTAGCGCTTCTGCAGTGGTTCTGATAAATATCGATTTACAAATCAGCAGAAGACTAATTTTGAACATTTCCCACCGGAATGACTGGTTGGGTTACAAAACCAGTCACTCCAGTGGTAAATTAAAAAAAAATCTCTTGGAGTCTTGGTCAGCAAATGAATGTACCGGTACACTGTTTAAAGCTCAGTTCGCTCACCCCAATATATACATGTATATTAGGCCTTCTGACATGTCTGTAGTTGTCTTTATAATGTCCATTTGCATACAAACTAGACTATTTTTGAAAATTTACCACTGGAATGACAGGTTAGATTACCGAACTAGTTGTTCCAGTGGTAAATTTTCAAAAATAATCTTTTTGGAGTCTTTGTCAGCAAATGGGTATACCGATACACTGTTTACAGCTCAGTTCGCTAACCCCAATATATATATATATATATATATTGTTCTCAATCGTGTGAATAAATGTATAAAAAGATGTTACCGTTCCATCATTATCATCTTTATAATGTCCATCTGCAGACCAACTGAAGACTATGTTTGAAAATTTGTCAATGGAATGACTGGTGAGATTACAAAACCAGTCATTCCAGTGGTCCATTTTTAAAAATAGTCTTCTTTTGGAATTTTGGTCAGCAATGTACACTGTATAAGTCAGTTCGCTCTGCCACCACAATATGTATTGCTCTCAATAGCGTGAATAAATATACTAAAAGATGTTGCAATATTTCCATCAGTGTTTCTGTAGTCCTCTTGATAAATATCCATTTGCATACCAAGAAGACTATTTTTGAACATTTACCACTGAAATGGCTGGTTATATTACCGAACCAGTCATTTAATTGGTAAATTTTCAAAAATAGTCTTATTGGTTTGCAAATATACACATTAAATTTTTCGTGGTGCGTTAAACATTGTCAAATCTGTGAGAATCCATGCTACATGTATCTAGTCCAGCTTTACTTTATTATAGGCCTAATAACATGGGCTTATATTTTATCTTTGATTATACATTGCATCTTGTCGTTATCCATAACTTGTACGATTTATCATTGTGAAATATGAAGAAACATATGAAATGAATAAACATATGACAAATAATTACATGAATAAATGCTGCATATTTCCTTGATATAAGTTTCCTGTGTTAATTCATTTCAATTTGAAACTGATTATAACCCAGGAAATAGACAGTAGGATCTGCGTTCTATGTGCATATTCGTCGTCATTGTTACATTGTTTTTTGATTCATCATGTTCCGACATCATTATTTCACATCACTCTGTCAAAATGTCAAGTTGTGATGAAGTCATTGAAATATACCACATCAACTTTACTTAGCCACCTATATTATCCAAAAAGTAGATCAGGCTGGCCAGGTAATTATATGGATGGAAGCTTTTGCCCGGAGGTACTCACTCACCAAGTATGAAGTCAATAGCTCTAAGTATGACAAACCATGTCACAACAGTAATATCTCCGCATTGGGCTCAATACTTGAGAAAACAAAAGAAGTCGGAGGTACAATGAATCCATTTTGCTTAAATCAATGATTCTTCATAATAGGATAAAACTTCATGACAGCGCACGCACACATGACTCATTGGCATTGACCTCATTTCTGATACGCGGTGGTCTCTGCAAAAGGTGAACGAACCCAGGTGAAAGTAAAGAGAGAATGAATGACTGACTGGTTTATGAGCAGCCAATCCGAGCTCCCTTTGTCATCCCCTGATGTCCAAAGCGCCACCTAATCATCTGCTGTGCCCACACACACACACACACACACACACACACACACACACACACACACACACACACACACACACACACACACCCCCACACACACACACACACACACACACACACACACACACACACACACACACACACACACACACACACACACACACACACGTTGCAATAAATATTTCGCCATTTTATGAGCTTAATCACGATGTGTGTTATTATTGACAATAACAATAATAATGATGGTGACAATGAAGGTAATGATGATGAGAGTCAAGTTTTGTCAAGTGGGTGGCAATGATGATGATAACAATGATGGCAGTGACAATGATTGTGATGACCGTATCTTAATAGGATGATGAATGACAATGATGGTGATGACACTACCAATGACAACAGTGACATGATGAGAGTAACAATTATGGCGCTTACAATGTTGATTGTGACTAATACTTATGACAGTAAAAATGATGGCAGTAAAAATTCTTATGGCGATAATGGTGGGAGTACCAATAATAGAGAGATACATTTCTACCTGTCCATTTTTAGCCCATTCTTTGCCAGTGCTGGAATCGAGTGAACCCTGAATTCCCAGAATACCATTATCAAGGTAACCTGTTGAATATTTACAAACTAATTTGACTGAGTGCTGTTGTTGGCATAGCTAAATTAGTTTCAAAATTTTCAATCGAATCGTCAGAATGATTATTAAGTAGTACATCCCTCAAAGACACAATTTGTACACTTGACAGACTATTCCAGCTTCATGGCGGAGAATTTCTCTCAATTATGGATGTGACATCAGCCTACATGTGATGTCTGATGTAATTGATTATGATGCCATATACTTGAGCGACAGATCAGAGTCATCCGCAATCAAGGTGATAATGGTGGCACTAACAATGGTGATGGTGACAATCATGGTGATCATGATGACAGTGATAATTTTATGGTGACCATAATTGCAGTAACATTGATAATGCTGGCACTAGCAAAGATGGCAGACAATGATAGCAATAATGATGGTGATTACGATGGTTACAAATTTATACTGACCATGATGACAGCAACAATGATGATGCAGACCCTAGAATTAGACAAATTTGGGTAGCCTAAAAAATAGGTTACCTAATATTCAGCCCAGGTAATCTATTCCTCTGGGCCGCTTCAGAGGCCCATCTTGGCCCGGACTTGAGTAGATTATCGCTTCAACGACATCGCTACATGTATCGCAATCTTAGGTCAATCATGCAGGCAACCTGTTGAATATTTTGAAAATAGTTTGACTGGAAGTCATTGTTCAGTAAGGCAGCAATGGCTTCCAGTCAAATTATTTTCAACCTTTTCAACAGAATATAATTTTAGTTATTATGCATCAGAAAGATTCTTATATCTGGTATGTACATGTACATGTAGGCTTATATCTGGTATGTACATGTACATGTAGGCTTATATCTGGTATGTACATGTACATGTAGGCTTATATCTGGTATGTACATGTACATGTAGGCTTATATCTGGTATGTACATGTACATGTAGGCTTATATCTGGTATGTACATGTACATGTAGGCCTACGTGTTAATGTAGATTGTAGTTTTATTACCACAGTGACACAGCATGGTAACACATATAAAGAAACAAGATGACACAATCCACCGAGGCAATGACAAGTCAATGTCTTATGCCTCATTGAGCCACGAAAATCGTCGGCATAGCATCTTGTCTTGAGCTTGTATGGCACCAGTATACATGTATCTATATTTCAGTAATCGTAGTAAGACAAAGTGTAGCGACTTCTCAGGCCATGTTCGGACTAAGTTTTGAGTTTTCTGTTTGTAAACAACAGAAATTACCGTATACGCTGTAATCCACACTTTACCGATTCGTCCGTTAGAAAACAAAATAAGCTAATGCCTAAGCCTTTCAAACATCCACTTGCAGCAGAGTATGCCACTAATTTATTCAGAAACAACACCAACCATTTTACGTATGAAATCTGCCTCTCTAAGGTGACGTCACTGCCGGAAGTTACCCGACAAAATATGCATAAAACGATATGCCGTATCATAAAATAACCAAGACATATTTAATATTACGAACATTTTTCTCAATGATGTATTTTTTCTTGATAAATAGTTTAAATAAATATAAGGGGCCACTAAAACACGGGATAACAGCTTGTTGGCAGAAATCCTTTAACTAAAGTTGGGAGGGGCATACCTAAAACTGGATTTCTCCATTAATCACACACCATGAGCGTCATCCACTCCATGACAAAGTAGTTTCAAAATATTCAACAGCATGTCTCTTAAATAGTAAAGACATACAGTACAATTCATACAACAACGCTTAGTCCATCATCAATTAAGTGTTAGTGATAAACCTATCGAAGTCTTTCATGACATCACTGAATATGACGTCACCTTACACATTATATAGTTGAGTATGATGTCATATGATTGATGGATAAACTGGAAAGGTCCATTGTGCCATAGATTACTGGATTTCTATGTCCTCAAAGATTGCTCGTGAATAAAATGGATTTCTGCCTATGACAATGCAATTTAGTATCTGTACAGTGTTTGCCAGACCAAACAGATGTACATGAACATCCATATCGACATAGTGGCTGCTGTAAGTTACCTGAGACGACTGTAGATTGTGAATAAGTGCATTCATCCAGGTCTTTGAATACTGTATGATCAAATCTTCTGAGCACTGATCTATCAAGCTGGACAGAAGACACAACGCCTCAATTCTGAAACATTCATACAACCGTGAGTAAATCACTTCATATAAAAATAAATGTTGCTATATTACAAGATGCCACCTCCCATCTGCCACCTCCAATCTGCCCAGCTAAACTAACACTTTGGTGGCACAGCAATTAATTGCATAATCTTGAGACTCCTCGTGATATTTGAAAAGCATCCAGTAAACATTAATATCCTGGAAACCATGTTGCTAGAATGCATGTTATGGTGGAGAGATACAACTTTGGACTAATACATTGATGTATAATATAAGTACATGTAGTGCCTCTATTACGCCTGTTTGCTTACCTACATACATGTATACTAATGGGCATTTCCTCTGTATCCATCCACCATATGACATCACAATCAACTATGTGATGCATAGAACGACATCGCAATCAATGACGTCATAAATGACATAGATAAGTATGTCACGAACGCATAATTGAAGATGGACTATGCGTTGTTGTATGAATTCAATGCCTTTACTATTTAATACAATTTAAATATCATGTTGAATATTTTGTAACTAATTTGGCTGGGTGCTGTTGCTGCCTATGGCAGCAACAGCACCCAGTCAAATTAGTTACAAAATATTCAACAGCTTAACTGTATAGTTTTCAGGAAATTGATAGTCAGGGCATTCGGGGATCGATCAATCCCAACACAGCGAAGTGTGGGTGGAGCTTAACTAGTGATGGGCGGGGCATAGATAAAACTAGAAAGGTCTATAGTACTTAAAGTAGTTCTATTTCTGTCTTTGAAGGGAGATAAGTATTTATTTGAGAAGGCACAACTGTTCCTGTTTCTTTGTGAAGCACACCCCCAACCCCTTCCCGCTTCCCCTCACTGTATCTCTTCCATCTGCTGCCAGCAGGTAATGTTTTAGGTAGAGGAGAGGTGGCATCTGACACACATGCCGTACGCATCTTCATTTTCGCCGCATGATCTTTATGTACCTATGGATATGGAGTCTGCTTTGACTAGAATATCAGCCATACTGTATCTTCTGAAGACAAGGGTCTTGCAATGTTTCCAGAAACGTGACATGCTGGGCGTACAGACATGTAGCTTCCAAAACTTGTAATTCTCTAGACAAGGTCAAGAATCTACATATGAAATATTTGCTGAGTGAATTTCCAGCTGCAGGCCAAGAGAAGACAAAATTTAATTTTTGTTAAAAATTTAACACTGAAATAATTGCCTTCGCCTGTACATGGGCATTCCCCAAAACAGTGTAGAGGCGGATTTTGGCCGGCATGACCATTAACAGGATAATGATTCATTTTGTCAAGATGTGCTACGAACAGGCTTCTGAGGACAATGCCTGATGAGTTTGGGAATGGATCTTTCCAGTTTATCCATCAATCATACATGCATGACATCATAGTCAACTACGTGACGTGTAGGATGATGTCATAATCAATGATGTCATGAATGATGCAGATAAGTTTGTCACTAACTCAATTGAGGACGGACTACATGTAAGCATTGTTGTACGAATTGCATGTCTTTACTTTTTAATAAAGATGCTGTTGAATATTTTCAAACTAATTTGACTGGACGCTGTTGCTGCGGTTCCAGTCAAATTAGTTTCAAAATATTCAACAGCTTACATGTACCTGTAGTTTTCTGGAAATTGATAGTCAGGCAGTTCAGTGATCGATTGGAGAAGTATGGAGCTTAGCTAAAGATGGGCGAGACATAGCTAAGACTGGACTCCTCAATTGAGAAGTGGATCCTATTTATAACAAATTTATGATGAAAGGGCCAGAATGTGACAGTCTATTCTCATTGGTTGAGAGAAGTTGCTAAGGGATACCTGCATTCATAGTTTCCAATTCATCTCAATCTCTTCAATTCCCGCTGCTTGGACTTCAGCATGACAACATGGACAAGGTCAGGGCGAGGTTGTTAAATCTCACAGTGGGGGCGCTTCCGTGTAACTATGGACATGACATCCAAAATTTCATATTAATTTTTCTGATATCTTTATTAGTCTGAAGCAAAAGTTCATACATTCAGTGCTAAACCCAAAAATTTTATTCAAATAGCAAGAAAATTCTGGACTCTACACAGAATGAAATGTTAATGAAAGGAAATGACTAAATTATTTAATAAAATATGTATAAAGGGGGAAATTTATTTTTGGACTCCCAATGAAGTGTAAATATAATATGATGAATGGGTTCTGAGCCACATGGATTGTAGACTTTCATCCATCCTTTGAATCTGTGGTGTCCACTACTTTGTCAAGTGTATGTAGTTAAGGCCATTACCTATTGTGGGCAAATAACGTGAGTAACGATGAAGGTACATGTATATTTTTTAAACCTGCTTCAATTAAACCTGCAGTTCAAAAGGTGTCAATTTGTATTCTTCAACAACTATGGGCATGTGGTTTTCTAACATAGATTTACAGCAATAAATTTAATTAGTTAATTATAAATCGGAGTTCAAATTTCTAACGCAAGTAACGATGTAAAGCAAGTAACGATATTGTAAGGCGAGTAACAGCCAAATTCCTTTGGTAATGTTTTTCTTGAAGACAGATTATGCAGACATCTTGTTGTATGAAATACCACCTGTTTGTTTAGCAAAGTCAGGAAGACTGACTTGAAATAGAACCAGAATCATAGGTACAAAAGGGTTGTTTAAGTAGAACAGGTAACCGGTTTTAAAGCAGTGAAATTTTGATCAGCATTAGAATATTTTGACCATTGGTGTGATTTGGTGTAACTTTGGTAGTCACAGATACAAGCAGATATTCATTAGTAATTTTTTTAAACCTAAATATAACCGAGCCACATCTAAGTCATCACTCATATTGAGATTTTGAACCAGTTCCCATTAACAGTCATGGTTATTTCAAATTCATTGAGTGATTTTAGTCTTACAAATCCACTAATTGTGCACCACTATGCTTAAAGATATCTGGATATGAATTTCACTAACTCAGAATGGCATTTACAGTCATGGCTTGACCTTTGAATCATGATCTTAATGGATAGCAGTGACATCTTTCTTGCTGGACAAAATGTAACGCGAGTAATGCAAACTTTTTCAGGCCAAGCCTTGTTAGTTAGAAATCCTGGATTTTAGTTATATTTGTTACATACTAGTACTGTAGTGCCTATTTACCTCAAATAAATAGTTTGAGGACAAATTGTTCTCAAAGAGTTTGAAAAAATGTCCATGTCCTATTTTTGTAACGCGAGTAACGGAAGACAAACACTTGTCAAAAAAGTATTTGCATAACTCTATAGGTGGTTAAATTTTGGTGATGCATTATAGTGTGATGATCACCTAATATTTACTAGAGAGAAATTAAGGATTTTGACCATAAACTTATTACACTAGCATGGATTAAAGTCTGGAATCTGGCTCAAAATGTAATGTGAGTAACCCTGGAATCACCCAGTGGCATATTTCTGTAAGACTCCAGCCATTGTACCTTTACTCTCAAGGTGCCTTGTATACAAATAGTGAAGCAGAGCAATTTCATCACTGCTGATATGGTGATCTAGTTCCCTGTCTTTGTATTAATCTCCCTCAGTTTGGTCTACCCTAGATTACAAATGGATACTTCTCAAGACCACTGCAGAAACTGTTTTGGGCTGATATGAGTGTTAAAGGCTTAACCCTTTCACTGACATATCCTTCACGATACATACAACTTATTCTGTTATATGTACCAGACCATGAATTTTGGAAAATCTGCGTAACCTAATAATAGGTTACGGTTATTTTCTTTCACGTAACCAATATTTCAGATACATGTAGGTGACAGTCATTTGCATAAACTCATTGGTTGGCTACTTAATATTTACTTTCAGAGACTAATATATACAGCAAGATGATTTTCCAGGTTATTATATGCCTTGTTAGTCTATGATGCAAACTGAACATGAGTTTGACTATTTTTCCACATGAAAATAAATCAAGAGCTTATTTTCACATAACCTAATTTTCAGTCTGCACTTTGCCATTTTGCGTAACCACCACGGGAACTATTGGTTTGGTTATGCCAAATTTCGAGGTCTGTGTACCTACGCTACCACAAATCTTTTATGGATGGCCTCATCAAAACACACTCCCGATTCCCCAAGTGCTCCGCTGAAAACATGCGCATGATTTTGTCATTGAATTAATATAACTGATCCAGTCATTCCAGTAGTAAATTTTCAAAAATAGTCTTCTCTTGGTCTGCAAATGGACATTTTCTATGAGTAAATTGAAATTTTCTTGAACAAATTCAAGGGTTAAATGTTTAACAGTGACATGAATGGTGTTGTGATGCCACAGATAACAACAGTGACAGACCAATCTAAAAATAGAGGCATGGCTTCTTCAAGAATACACCTCTAATGTAATCTTATTACGTCATCACAATTACCAGACAGATACACACTTTTACACAGACTTTACTTTGGAGACCAGACAGATCGGGACGCAGTCTATCGCTGTAGCGTGCTGTAAAAGCAACAATGTGAATCGCGTTGATTTTGGTATCATATCGCTGGCTTGATACAGACATTAAAATCAACTCAATCCATCCAGTGGTTCGTGTGATATCAACATCTACAACATTCACATAACGTCAGCAAATTCTTGACCTCATTTTGTGTGCGACAGATTTGAATTTTACGATGAATTCAGAGGGACTATTTTTCTGTTAATGACTTGCTCTATAGACTACTATAGGCTTTATATTATCTCGTTTTACGTGAAATAATATGTATTGTCTGGTATGAAAAGAGTAGCGCTCGTGTCCTTTTACGTTTCAATTCTTTCTACCACCATATTCTGGTGAAAATCAGTATGCCAATGGCTACCCAATACATGCGAGATAATTTTCTCGATCTTGCATCGAAGGCGATCTCGCGAGATACAAATGAATGACAGACAGTAAGTACCTGATGTGTTGCTGCTACATGTAGTTTGATGGTCATGATTAGGCTCGTGTGATTATTGCTTTGAGTGATCACGATCAATTATTTAAGAATAATCGTGATTAATCATCCTGGATACAAATTACCAAGGCATAGCAACAACACATGTACCACATCAATAATGAAAGCTACAATGGTGTTTAGAAATATCCATTATGCTCGAGTCAAGCCTTCCAGTGACACATTTTCAAAAAATAGTCTTCTCTTGGCTTGCAAATGGACATACATTTGTTGAACAAAATGTTGCTTTTCGTGACGAATGGCATTAAAGTAATTAAAAATTAGGTTTTGAAATATGTTATGTCGGAGTAGAAATTATTCATGATTATTCAATTATATAATTTCATGATTTAGAAAATAATCATGATTTTGTATTAAATCATGTAATCGCATAAGCCTATTCATGATAGCGGTACATACCTGTTGTGTTGTGAATTCAAGGCATCGTGTATCTGACCAACACAGTCTTTTATCTGACTCACAGACTGAAACACAGAAGCATCACACCTCACAGTTAGCACAGGAAATCACACTATCAGAAGTTCAAACGTGTTGCATAATAGTGAGTGAGTGTGGATGGGTGGGCAGCAGTTGTAGTGCGGCTCAGTGGTGGCGGCATCATTGTTGTAGACAAAATTCACATCCACTCTCACCCCATGCCCTGCCATCAACCCCTACCAGCAGTCGGACAGTATAGACTGTAACCAGTAGCAGGCCTGTCCAAATTGAAAATGTGCGGAAATATCATCCAACCTACGCATGTACGGGTTGTGAGTGAAAATACGGAAATAAAAAATTGTGCAATTACGGTAATACAGAGGGGGTAAAATTACGAATTTCGGTTTGTGAGGCTATTAAAACGGCGACCGCTTATCAATACACGCCGACTTCCATTATGTCAAGATGTTTTAATTGCTCAATCTAGCCGACATTAGTGAACAGCCCATAGAGTTAAAATGGCAGTTGAGTGCTTATGCTCATACCTTTATTTCGACATATTATATACATGTAGCCTCCAAAACGGACTCAGTTCTCTTTTGATAATTGGAAGAGCATTTGAATAGAGGCCAATATATATATTTTTATGAAATGAAATGGTATTGGCTATATTAATCACAACTACGTAATACAATTAGCATACACGCTCTACGGCTATTCTATATCTATGAAACCACCTGCCAAGATTCTCTAATCTTGTTAATCGGCATTTTTCGCCTTATTACATTGTTGGATTAACAGAATGCGAAAGTTAGCACTATGCAAGAATCCCGGAAGTTTGTTTGTTTATGATCTCTACAGATATGCAATTCAACTATATAAATATACTGATGTAAATCGGAAATCACACGTTCAAAGCGTGAGAAAATCAAAATAATCTTTTTATATTTCAATATATTAAATAAGTCTTTACCGAAATATTGTAACATGAATTTCCGGGTAATATATATTCCCATGACCGCGGTATGAGATTTTGTGCACAGTGAATTTCAGTCATTGTTTTCCGATTGGTGTCTAAATATGGAAAATAATAATCACCAAACTTCGTGGAAGCGCTAAGCGCAACCTGATAATGCTGTAATACCAATAAAAAAAAGTTCAAAAGACATGTGTATGTGCGAGAATATACAGAAAGATGACAGGTTTTAAACACACGAAAAAAGGTGATGCATACATGTACATATGCACATAGCAAAAAAATAAACTTTATCAAAAAATGTAATGGTAAATTAACTCGCACAATACTATATGACTATATTTACATTTTACCACCGGAATGACTGGCTCGATAACAGCTTGATAACAGCTCGATAACAAACAGTCAATCATTCCAGTGGTAACATTTCATAGATATTCCTCTCTCGCCTTGTTTAACCCTTTAATGACTAAATTTCTTCAAAAAATTAAAACATTTACTTATTGAATGTCCATTTGCAGGCCAAGAGAACACTATTTTTGAAAATTTACCACTGTAATGACTCGTCATTTCAGTGGTAAAATTTCAAAAATAGTCTTCTCTTGGCCTGCAAATGGACATTACGCAAACCCACTACAGAGGCCGGTTTTGTCACGAAAGGGTTAAAATCACATTTTGCTGCTTTTTCAATCACTACTGAACTACTGAAAGGTTCCTCAAACTACTGAAAATCCACTACTGAGAGCGTGTGAAACTACTGAAAATCATGGGTTTTCACCTGAAACTACTGATTGCTTGAACTGGGGGTTGGCAGCTCTGGTTATGTAAATTTGGCTTAGGTAGTCCATTGTGTTTTGCGTAACTATTTTTCATGTATCTATGTACAATATGAAAGGAATTGCGGGAATGGAAAACAGATTGTCTCAGAAATATTTGCGTAACCTTTGTGCGAAGGAAAAATGGGTTACGCCAATTTGGACAAGCCTGAGTAGTAGCAGTAGTAGTCCCTGATAACGCAGCTTACTGGGCCAATACCGGGCTGATACATGTACTTTCAGTATCGGCCCGGCAAGCTGCGTTATCTGGGGCAGTAGTTTTAATAGATCTGTATTGTTGACGATGTGTCTTGTGTGATAATTAGCTATGGTATTTATTTGTTTGGTGAATGGAATTCGATAGTGTTTATGGTATACGTACTAGCAAACAGTTTTTAATTCTGACATATTTCTGATAAATATAATATTTCAAAACAAGTTTTGTCTGCTAATGCTAAACTTCATTCAAGATCATTTCTGACTTGATCTATTTAAACCGGGCCAATCCAAAAATTCTAATACTTTGATGTCATAATATTGCACAGACCAATCATACGTCGCGTTGCATTCAGCAGCTCGGTTCGCGTAATTTCTAAAATGGCTGCTGTCCCAGCAGGTTTACGGGTTTGTCATATGCTCGAGTAACTGACAGTTTACGGCTAGAATCGGTGAGAATGAATAGAGTTGTCGTATTTCTACAACAATTAATCTAACATCTTTCAAGAGATGATATTGAATTTTTTCTGGTTAGAGTTTTTCATGACGAAATAGCGTTTAGAAAACCTCTGGTGGTGGTTACCGATCGCCGAAGTGTCCTCCCTTTCTATATTATATATATAGTAGTAGATTATATAGTGTAGTAGGCCGGTACGCCAATCTGGCCCAATTTATGGAAGCCTGTGTTGATGGAATGCCCAACTGTAATGTATGTATACTATATATTAAGAATGAAATAAATAATTTTTAATCTTATAGGCAATGCCTATTTTCAAATGAAAACAGGCGTTGCCTAAAAGCGAACGAAAGACATCATTTACTGTTTAAATAAATAGGACGAAATTACATAGGGTCGAAATGCCCTAAATACATATATTAGGGTGCCCCCAAAAAATTAAAGTTTTAAAATCACAAAGTCTGGCCAAATTTTTTGCATGCAATCTTATTTTAGGATAGAGAAATTTTTTAGATGCTGAGACGTTATGATTTTAAAGCTTTAATATTTTTGGGACACCCTAACCTATGTCCATGAATAGTACATTTGAAGCTAATTTTTCATCATGCTTGAAGGGCATTCTGGAAAACCCAGTCCACGATATTGACAACAATACTTAGGCCTATTGACAGTGATACCCGCCAGCATGGTTGCATGTTTTACGTACAGCATTTAGTTTCACCAGTCCAATCTCCAATGACATTATAAAATTTGTTGCGACGTATAGCGATGCTCCTTGCTATTGAGGCAAATACAAACAACTTCATCGTAACAGTGACGTCATAGAGAAATATCGTCCACTAGAATGTAGTACACAACTTTTCGCCTCGAAAATCACGCAATTTCACCCTGATCAAATTCGAGACCCGGGATGATTAAATTAAACTGGAAAGAAAAGGATGGATCTAGATTGCGTCAGTTTTGTTGGTTAGATAAGATATTCAAATATTTATGCTGCATTCATTATTCTCATTTTACATCAGTGGGTGGTTGGGTGTGTGAGTGTGGGTGGGTGACAGGGAAGTGGGTGAGTGGAAAATTAAGTGAGTAATTCAGTGACTAAGTGATTCAGTGAATTAATGAGTGGTTGTGCGGTCGGTTGGTAGGTCAGTCCAATGTCGGTCGGTGGGTCAGTCGGTCTGACCACGGTGGGTCGGATGGTCAGTCGGTGGGTGGATCGGTCAGTTGGTCGGGTCGATGGCTGGGTGGGTGAGTTGGTCGGTCAGTCGGTCCAACCTCGATCGGTTGGTTGGTCTGACCTCGGTTGGTCGGTGAGTGGGTGGGTCGGATAGGCCTTAGCCAGGTTGGATTAGGCATTACTTAGACAATAGCTAAGCTTGGCTAGGCCTGAGCTTGGCCTTATCTAGGCTTTGATATACATTATCTAGGTCTTAGTTAGGTTTTGGCTAGCATTAGCTAGGCCTTAGCTAAGGTCAGGCTAGGCCTTATATAGGCCTAAGATATGCCGTATCTAGGCTTGGCTTAGTCTTATGTAGGCCTTCACTGGGCTTACATCGGCATTAGCTAGTCAATATTTAGGCCTCAGGTAGGCATAACTTTGCCATACCTAGGCCCTCGTCAGTCTTCACTATGACATAAATAGGCCTTAGTGAGGCTTAACTAGGCATTAACCAAGCCTTAGCCAGTTAACTGGACATTGACCATGCTTGACTAGGCCAGACCTAGGCCTTGACTAGGCCGTACCTATGTCTTGGCTTGGCCTTAGCCAGGCTTGGATAAACCGTAGCTAGGCTTGGCTATACCTTACCTACAAGTACGCCTTCGACAAGGTTGACTATGCCTTTAAAGTCTTAACTAGGCCTTCTCAAGGATTGACTAGGCCTCACATATGCCTTAGCAATGCTTTACCTAGGCCTTCGCCGGACTTCACTATGCCGTACCTAGGCCTTACCTATGTCTTGGCTCACCCTTAGCCAGGCTGGGATAGACCGTAGGTAGCCAGGTAGGCTTGGCTACATCTTACCCAGGCCTTCGCCAGGCATGACTAAGCCTCCCCTAGACCGTTGCCAGGCTTAGCTACGCCTTGTTAAGGCCTGGCTAATCCTAACGAAGCACTAATTAAGGCATTGTCAATCCTGACCAAAGCTTAGCAATGGTCTAGCAAAGCCTGGGTACGGCCTCGGTATGGCCAAACCAAGCCTAGCTATGGCCTGTAGAAGGCCTACTCAAGCCTGACTTATGCCTTGGTATGGTCTAATCGAGCCTAGATAAGGCATACCCAAGCCTACCTGAGGTTTAAGGAACGACTAGCTAATATTAGCCAAACCTAACTAAGACCTAGATAATGTATATCAAAGCCTAGATAAGGCCACGCTCAGGCCTAGCCAAGCTTAGCTATGGTCTAAGTAATGCCTAATCCAGCCTGGTTAAGGCCTACCCAAGCAAAGCTAAGGCCTAGGTAGTGCCTAGCAAAGCCTGGTCAATGCCTACGTAAGGCTAAGTCACGCCCAGTTAAGGCCAAACTAAGACCTCTCCAAGTCTAAATAAGGACCAGGTAAGGTCTAAGTAAGGACTAACTAATGCCTACGTAAGCATAGCTAAGGCCTATGTAAGACTAAGCCACCCTAGATACGGCATAGCATAGAACTATATAAGGCTTAGCCTGACCTTAGCTAAGGCGTAGGTAGTGCCTAGCTAGTGCTAGGCAAAACCTACGGTAACTAAGACCTAGATAAAGTATATCCACGCCTAGACACACTCAGGCTTAGCCAAGCTAAGCTATGGTCTAAGTAATGCCTAATCCAGCCTGGTTAAGGCCTACCCAAGCCAAGCTAAGGCCTAGGTAATGCCTAGCAAAGCCTCGTCAATTCTTAGGCAAGGCTAAGCCACGCCAGGTTGAGACCTAGCTAAGACCTAGCCAAGCCTAAATAAGGACCAGGTACGGTCGAAGTAAGGACTAACTATTGCCTACATAAGAATAGCTAAGGCTAAGGTAACACTAAGCGAAGCAGAGATAAGGCATAGATTAGGCCTAACCAATCCTAGCTAATGCGTAGGTAATGACTAGGTAGCCACAGCTAAGGCTAGATAAGGCATATCCAAGCCCGGATAAGGCCTAGCCATAGCTTAGCTAATGTCTAATTAAGACCTAGACAAGACTGGCTACGGCAGAGTTATGGCCTAACCATGAAGGCTAGACTAGGCCTGTAGGCTAGTAAGCTGGTATACTAGGACCGTAGGCTAGTAAGCAGGTAGACTAGGCATGTAGGCTAGTAGAATAGTAGGCTGTTAGACTAGGCCTGTAGGCTAGTAAGCTAGTAGATTACTCATGCAGGCTAGAAGACCACTGACCAACTGACCGAGGTCGGACCGACTGACTGACCGACCCACCCACCCACTGACCGACTGACCCACCACCCACCGACCAAGGTTGGGCTGACTGAGGTCGGATCGACCGCCCCACCGATCGACCAAGCAAGGTTGGACCAACTGATCGACCAACTTACCCACCCAAATTGACTGCGCCACCCACCCACCCAAGTCGGACCGACCGAACCACCGACCGACCCAACGACCATTCCACCAACCGAGGTCAAACCGACTGACCGACCAATGGTCAGGCCGATTGACCCACCCACCCACCGAGGTCAGACCGACTGACCCACCACCCACCGAGGTCAGACCGACCGACTCACCCACCCAACCATCGACCAACTGAATGACTGATTGACCCAACGACGGATTGACCGATCCATCCACCCACCCACCAACCGACTGACCGTTCAACCCACCGCAGTCAGACCGACTGACCGAGGTCGGACCCATCGACAGAGGTCAGACAGACCGACCCACCATCTGAACCACCGACCGAATGACCGACGTCGGACTGACCGACCCAAAGACCGACCAACAGACTGCACACCCACTCATTAATTCACTGAATCACTTAGTCCCTGAATCACTTAATTTTCCACTCACCCACTTCCCTGTCACCCACCCACACTCACACACCCAACCACCCACGGATGTAAAATGAGAATAATGAATGCAGCATAAATAATTGAATATCTTATCTAACCAACAAAACTGACGCAATCTAGATCCATCCTTTCCTTTCCAGTTTAATTTAATCATCCCGGGGCTCGAATTTGCTCGTTGCGTAATTTTCGAGGCGAAAAGTTGTGTACTACGTCATCACTGTTTTTGCAATGGCTGTTCGCTTGAAATTTGATCAAATTCGTCAACAATGAGCTAAAAAGTTAAATAACGTGAGATATAGGCCATATTTAACACTAACAGGATTTACGGTGCGAGCGAATGAATATGTAAATTATACGAAGCAATAACCGTGGTTTGTGTCGAATATTGTAGCTAAGGTCGAAATAAGAGTTCTCCAACTTTTGAACATACAAATTGCTCCGACTCTCTCCGGCCCGTCAGTCTGTCCAAATATCTATCACAGGGGTGGGTTGAGTCAGAGCAGACTCGGACTATGTTACCCGCGTGAAATTTATTTTTACATGCATGATTTAGATGCTATTTCTGTACAAGCTATGGGTTATCCGTAGAGGTTGGCAGGTCTGAAAGTATGGACTCTCGCGAAATCGCATAAACGTCTTACTTAACAGTTAACTAGACCATCACCATACGGCATACCGATCTATTTCGGTGGTATTATCATAAATTGAATGATTAAGATATACATTGACTTACTTGGTTTTTAAACACAAAATTATTATTAATCAACAGCAGCATCTGTTTGCAATATGCTATATCATTAGTAAAGAATGTATTCGCTAAAACATTTAGCACGTTTGATGTAATGGGCGCGGCCATTATTCTTGTTGTTGTTGTTGTTGTGTTGGGTAAATCCCGTCTATCAGACCACAGGCCCTACAGACGAACATCCTTCTGGAGTTAATTCCTAATCCTATATATTCAGTTTTATAGATTTCGAGATCTGGACATTTTTTACGATTTGGGAATGTCAATCTGACAACATCGTGTCTCGGAAGCTCTGACTAGTTTTGGGTTGTCTGGCATTGTTACAGTTAAGATAAGATTTATTGTACCAAACACCATCAATGACAGGCAGTGTACATATAGAGCAACATCAAAGAAATAATACATGCATAATATATTCTTAACTATAGATTATTATGGTATCCAAAGAGGTGATAAAGTAACACTATCATTCATCAACCTGAACTCCTGCACCATGAATAGATGTCATCCTATTTGGGAACTGACTAATACAGACACACTAACAGTCCTAAAAGCAGCAGTGAAAGCTAAATTAAGCACACAGCGAGATAACCTGTTTGGCGGATCTACGCGAGACCGATCTCAAAGCACTATCTGCCCAATGTCCAAGTCGGCAGCTCAAACAATCACCCACTTTATCCTGCTGTGCCCGAGCTTAGAAGGTGTTCGTGTCACATATCTTCGTAGAATAGATAACATCCTTCAGACTGCTGATGTACCAAGGCTGTGCGAGCTGACGGAGGAGGATGCCACTAGACTGATACTTGACTCTTTCACATTTCATTCCACTTAACAATCCACTGAGAAGTCTCCTGGAACAAATATCACTAGACCTCTGCTTCAAGTTACACCACACTCGATCATTAAAACTTAGCGGAATATCTGGATACACCGTACAAAGACGAGGAAAACCCAAAAAAAAAAACCGACAACAAAAGGCACACATGTGGTGATTAGGATAACGAAAATTCTGACTAGTAAATTTACATTCGTCACATCAGTCCAGTTCAGGGCTGATGGTTCGCCTAGAATTGGAGAGGCGGTATCTACAAAACAAGTAACAAGTAAAGTACCCCTATATCTATGACTAGTATGGATTCATCTCAGGCAGATCGACAACGCTGCAGCTATTAGCTGTGTTAAATGAATGGACGGAAGCACTGGACAATGGACACCCCATTGACTGTGTCTACATGGATTACCAGAAAGCATTTGACACCGTGCCTCACAAGAGACTTATAAGTAAATTGAAATCTTATAATATGAATGAAGGCATAACAGAATGTGTCAAAGACTTCCTTGATGGAAGGACACAGCGAGTAGCGGTACATGGAGAATACTCAAGATGGACAAACGTAACTTCTGGAATACCGCAAGGTTCAGTTTTGGGTCCAATCCTTTTTTGTACTATTCATAAACGACCTTCCAGACATAGTTGAGTCAGAAATGTACTTATTTGCGGATGATACGAAAATATTCAAGGCTATCAAGGGCAAAAATGATCAGGACATCCTTCAAAAGGATCTAGACAAGATGGCAGAATGGAGCAATCTATGGCTGCTAAGGTTCCACCCCGAGAAATGCAAACATATGCACATTGGTAAGAAACACAAAGAGGATATTAAGTATGAGCTACATAACAAACCACTTCAAACAGCAGGCACTGAGAAGGATATATTGGAGTAACAATTGACTCTGATCTCACGTTCGAACAACACATCTGTGAAAAAGTGAAAAAAGATAACTCCATGTTTGCCTTAATTAGAAGGACCTTTCAATATTTAAATGACGAAACGTTTATCCCCTTATATAAAAGCCTAGTGCGAACTCATATGGATATTGCAAGCCCCATATGGGCACCACAAAAAGTTAAACATGTAAAACACATCGAAGGAGTTCAACGTAGAGTCACAAAGCAACTTCCAGGAATGAAGGATCTAACATACCCTGAGAGGCTAACATACCCTGAGAGGCTAAGATGACTCAAGCTACCAACGTTATCGTACAGGAGAGCGATGGGGTATGTAATAGAAATGTACAAAATTCTTCACGGAGGATATGATAAAGAGGCCAGTGGTTTTGTAAAATTGTGGAGCAACGTCACAGAAAGGCAAAGTATTCGAGGAAACTCTTTGAAGATATATCCTCAAAGGTGCACAACGATGAAAAGACAGCATTACTTCACAGTGCGAGTAGCCAAAATATGGAATGACCTCCCTGAAGCAGTTGTAACCGCACCAACATTAAACTCATTCAAGAACAGATTGGACAAATACGGGAAAAATCAGGAGGCCTTATATGATAACTTTAAAGCACCCATCAAAACTGGAGGAAGTCTAGAAAGACGGAGCGGAAATGAGGAGTCTGGTGAAGAGGACCTTTAGGACCTGTACCAGAAGCAACGCTAAGTAGATGACAATTTATATACATGACTAGATGACAATAAACACATGCCCTTGAATACCTCCAACAGAGCCGACACAATCTCAGAAATACACATACAACCACACAGATACACACTGAGTATATCTATATAGTAGCACGTACACCTCCACTACATCGAATCTTCCAAAAAAATCAAAGGCCCGTGCAATAAGCAAAAAAACTGGTCACCATTGGGTGGATTTCACAAAACCTCACAGCCCAGAATCGCTCACACGAGCAAATCTCCATGGCAACCTCAATCCCAATTGATCAGATATTAGTTACCATAGAAATCCGCTCAACTGTGAGATCCCTGTCAGGCATAGAAAATCCCGTAAAATCCACTCCTGGAATTCTATAGTGGTATTGTGGAATGCTTAGAGTGAAACCCAAATAAATTGTTGCATATCATGTTGCATATGTGGGGACATTATTTTAAAGGAGGAATAAGAATTTGGCAGCATCATCTATGAATCGAAATTGGTCATAAACAACCTGAACATTGTAAAATAATGTTGTTCTTTCTTGACTATATTTTGAGCAGGTCATTAGAAAATGGTATTCATCATCAATCTCATTTGGACAGAATGGACATTTTCTATCTTCATCACCAGTGGCGACCTTTCTCTATCATCAGATCATGATTATTTATGCGGAGTCTACAAAAGAACTTCCTTGTCTTGAAGTTTTTTGTATGGATTAGATATTCCTCCACGTTTATTGAGTTCTTAACTTTCCTATATATTCTTGGTTTATTGCCTGATCCATTCTTCACATTATCATTTTCAATTGTCTGAATAAAACTATTATGCAGCTTGTCTTTAATCTTCTCTTCTTTTGCTAACAATTTTGAAGGTAATGGCGAGCTAATTGATAAAATGGTGTCACAGATTCCTAGTTCATGGCATATATTTCTAAAGTCAGCAAGCCAGGACATTTTACTAGTGTAAGGAATATTCTGACATGCACTGAATGCATCCGAAATCAGCCTAGATGGTTTAGCATGGGCCAGTCTATGGTGGTATTTAGTTATGGCTAAAGTAATATACTTTACTAAAGGGTACTCTCCAACCTCGGCCCTAACAGCCCAGTAGGATGCTCTTTTATTGACACCTAAAATGTACTTGCAAAATTTCAGTTGTATCGATTCAGCAGAGAGCTTATCATATTTCACTAGGGACTTTACTGAAGGACCCCAGACCTCACAGCAATACAATAAAACAGGCTTGATGAGGCAGTGAAATAATTTGAGACTTACCTTAATAGGAGGACTATGTTTTAATATTGAGTGGTATTAATGATTAAGACACTTTAGACCTTTGTTTTGTAGTTGCTTAAGTGCAGAGATAAAAGTTCCTCGGTTATTAATCGTAATCCCTAGATATGTGTACTCACTAGTGTTAGCAAGAGCTGTTGTTCCTAGGTGGAATGATGGAATCTGAGTTTTTAGATTACCCTTCCTAATCGTCATGGTCATTGTTTTCTCTACATTTATAGGTAATTTATTGGTTACTGAGAACTGTAGCAAAGAGAGCATTGAAATGTTTATTTGAGTTTGTATTTGTATGATAATTGAAGATGGGAAAAGTTCAAGCGAATCTAAAAAACAGAAGAAAAAGAGTAAACGTGAAGATGATAGTGTTGAGGATGGCCGTGAGCGCGCTTTACGAGAGAGACGTCATCTCGAAATAAATGCTTCGAAAGTAAATCAAAATGAATTTCCCTCTTTACCAAAATTGTATTCAGAAGATGAATTTCGAGAACGGTCACCAATAAACCAATAAATGGAACACACGCACGCACGCACGCACGCACGCACGCACGCACGCACGCACGCACACACACACACACACACACACATATATATATATATATATATATATATATATATATATATATATATATATATATATATATATATATATATATATATATATATATATATATATATATATATATATATATATATATATATATATATATATATATATATATAGTTTATCATCTTAATGTTTGACATTTATCGTTCTGATATTAAAATTAAAAATTTTGATTAATTGAGATGTGAGCAGATGTTCGATTCTGTGTGGATTTGGTGGAAGATGTTGTTGATGTAGTTGGCAACACATATCAAAATTACAGATTTGCTCTTTTAATGGTCTAGCTTGGGTCAGGAACATTAAAAATATTGTATTTATTGAATGTCCATTTGTGAGTCGAGAGTGACCTTTTAAAAGTTTGCTTCTGGAATGATAGTTATCATGTGTGTCATTTCAGTGGTGGTCTTCTCTTGGTGTGCAAGTTAGCATTTTGATGAAAACTGTAGAGATAAGTTTTTAGCTCGTATGACCATTTGGGGGTTGAATCTGTACATCTGCTTCCATGATTCTTGTAAAATTTTTGGTGCTGATATTGGAATGCTATAGGTTGACGTTACTGTGATTTATTGTTTATTTTTTCAAGTGTGATATTTATTCTGCTTTCCTAGCCTGCATTTTAGGCAAATTGTATTAGGAATGTGTTTGTGCAATTGCGATCCATTTTTAATACTTTTGGTGAATGTATTCCTTTGATGGTCAGATTTCTTTTTGTAAAAATACAATTTTTAAAATAAAATTTGTATTTATTTTATATTTTTCGATGTCTGGGTGTCCGTTTGGGGGTTGGGATGGAATGGTTATTGAGGATTTACCACTGTAATGACGGGCTCAATTGTTGAGCCAATCATTCCAGTGGTGAATTGTCAGGGGCTCTCTTGTCTTGCTTCGTGAATAGACATTCCTTATGGCCGCTGCGGTAGCCGTTTTGGATGGCTCGATCATGTACATTTATTTGATCCAATATTTTGATATGGTCATTTCTGTGAATAACTGAACTGTGGGCATTGTTATATTGAATATATTGAACCCTTCAAAAAAGGTTTATTTGTAGTGCCTTTAATCAATTGTTGTTAGTTTGAAATCGAATAATATCTATTAGTGCATTGACTGTGTCCATGGACCATGCATGTAGCTTGGATTGTTTATCACTTTGGCTGAGCTGGGGAAGGCTTTTGCAGTGGTCTGGGAAGGAATGTTTGTGGACCGGGAGAAGTCTATTTTGGCGGTTTGCCTGTACTGCCAATGGTGACTGGATTGAGAAACAATGTCTTTTTTTTATTGGGTCTGGTTTTTTATCTTTTTTATAAGAGGATTTAAGATTTTTTTGAATGGATCTGTAGGCCATAGCTTGCCGTGTTTTAGATTTTGAAGCTTTATGAATGTTTTGCGACTCAATTCTTTGACCGTTAGGCTTGCTGAAGTTTACTTTTCTACATTGAAATTTATTTATTTGCTTATTTATATTTTTGGAAAGGCTTTAAGGTTAGCTGTGTTTAACCCTTGCCACTCTGTTGTAAATATTCTTTATTTAATGTATCAATATAGCAAAGTAGCTTGTGTGCTTTTTTCAGCAATTTTGTTGGATGATGTTGCTGTCTGTGACTGTTGCATCTCCCACCTGGTTTGATGAAGAATGAACACCAGTTTATCTTTTAATTTATTTTAAAAATTTAGTTTTGATATCGGGGTGGTATGGGTTATGAGCATATTTAAATATAGTTGATGGAATGTGCTTGTTTGGTTCATAAAATGTTGGACTTGTTTCAAATTGTTTTTATATAGAGCTTGTCAGATATGTGAGCTCCTTAGATCGAATTAGTAGTTTTGTATTTTTTTTATTGTTTTTTTTTTGTCTGTTTTATATATATATAATTAACTTCTTTTTTGTGTGATTTAACATGTCTCTAAAATGGCGTCTTTCAATGCAAGAAGTTTAAGAGATCGTGTTAAGAGGAGAAAGGTTTTTTATTTTGTTAAAATCAATATTTAGATGTTATTGTGATGCAAGAAACGCAGTGTGTTGCAGTAGATGAAAGATCTTGGAGCGTTGAATGGGAAATATGCTACTTTTTTGTTGTGGTTCAAATTTGAGTAGAGGAGTGGCTTTTTTATTTTCAAATAATAAAATTAAAATTTTAAACGCTCATTCAGATGGTGATGGTCGTTTAATTTTGATTAATGCTGAATTTCAGAATAAAAAATTTGTGATTGTAAATCTTTATGCTCCAAATCTTAGGACTGAATTTAAAGAATTCTTTAAGAAATGTCCTGAACTTTTACAAACCTTTCAGACTGGTAGAATTCTATTAACAGGTGATTTTAACACAGTCTTATGCCCTATTAAAGATAGATTAAATTCCACAAATTCTATGGTCTCTATTAGTTTACATGAATTAATAGTTAAATATGATTTAGTTGATATTTGGAGAGTTCGAAATGCAAATGCAAAGAAATTCACATGGAAGCAGTCAAATGATGTGCAATCAAGGATCGATGGCTTGTACAGAGGCAGATTCAAAATTCTATTTATCACCCTTAAATATCTTTAGGGATTCAGTCTGATCATAAAATGGTTACAGTGCAGTTGAATTTTCTCCAAAATTCTGACCCAAATTTTTATTTTTGGAAATTTAATAGTAAACTTTTGAGTTATGTATCATATACTGATAAAATTAAAGATTAAAAAAAAATGAGGTGCCGGATATGAATGATTTATCAAACAATAGAATGAAATGGGATTGGATCAAGTTTTCAATAAAAAAAATATCTGTAGATTTTAGTAAAGCTATGTCTAAAGAAATGAAAGAAAAAGAAAACAAGTTAATTAAGGAAATGTATATACTTGAAAGTTATTTAATTGATAATCGTGATGCGCAGTCAGAAAATGCATTATCTTTAGCCAATAAAGAGTTAGAATCTATTTATGATGAAAAAGCTGAAGGTGCCATTATTCGATGCCGGATTAATTGGACGGAATCTGAAGAAAGAAGCTCGAAGTATTTTTTTAATTTGGAAGACAAAAACAATCTAAGAATGTTATAAGTGAAATTTACGATTCCGGAAATCATTTAATAACAAATGAAAAGTTAATTTTGTCTGAACTTGAAAAATTCTATTCTACTTTGCTACAAAGTAAATCAAAATTTAATGTAGATGATTTTTATAAGTTTTTGACATGATCTCTTTGCCTAAATTGAATGATGTTAATTTAGCCTCACTTAATGTCACTCTTAAACCTGCAGAATTCCATGCGGCATTATCAAGCATGCAGAATAATAAATAATAATGCATTAGATTTTTATTATGAATAGTCGACTATTTCTGGTCTAAAGTTGAATATAGATAAATGTGCTATTATTCCTTTCGGGAATGTGGATGTTCATAATTTGCCATATGACTTAAAATTAGCCACAACTTTGGGTATACTGTTAAGTGACAATAATTTTCAGGATGTCAATGAAAAAATTAAGATCAGGCTTGATATATTGAGCCAAAGAGGGTTTACAATTTTTGGATGCTCCCTTTTAGTCAAGGCTGAAGGAATATCGTGGCTTGTTTATCTTTTAAGTATGTTACCTACATCTAAAGTTGTAATTAAAAAATTTGAAAAATTATTTTATAGGTTTATTTCGAATCGAAAAAGTGAAAAAATTAAAAGAATCAGCTTAATTCTCCAATTAAAAATGAATAAATTCAATGAATTTAGAATGTATGAATGCTTCATTAATATTAACATGGCTTGCACAATATTTCTCTCCTTTAGCAAGCCCGTGGAAAATCATTCCTTGTATGTTTTTAAGAATGTTGGTGGTTTAGCCAGTGTTAATACCTTCGTTTTATGAAGGGATCTTAAAAATTTGGTCTGAACTAAATCCTTCAAGTTCTTTTCAAATGGACATTTTTGAACAGATAATTTGGAATAATAAGAAAATTTTAATTAATGGTAAATCAGTGTTTATGGAGGATCTTTTTAATGCTGGATTAATATACATTATGGATTTCTTTGAGGGTAATGGCTCTTTTTTACCATATCTAACAATATATAGAAAATTATATGATAAAACAAATTTTTCTTAAAGAATATATGAAAGTTTAAAAAGAGCCTGTTATAGGGCAGTTGGATGTAATTTATTTAATAAAATTTTAGCTAGACCTCAGTTAAATTTGTTTCAAGCACCTTTTTCAAAGGAATTAATTTACATGATGGTATCTGGAGAAGTAAAATATTTTATAATGAGATAATGGTTAAAAAATTTAAGAACACCGGTTTTAAAATTTAATTTAGTGTATTTTGCACCATTGAAATTCAATATATGGTCATTTTTTCATAAACTACCTCTAGAATATAAAATTAAGCATTTTCAGTTTAAATTATTACATCATATTTTGCCATGTAATAAGTTTTTATATAAATTAAAAATCGCTACAGATCCTTTTTGTAGTAATTAGTGTCCAAATACAGTAGATGATAGTGTTCATTATGTGTTTGGTTGTCAAGATGTATACCAATTTTGGCGTCTGTTATTTAGTAAAATTAAGCAGATTGAATTTACCTTTAATGTCAATTATAATGGAGGAAACCTTTATTTTTTGATATTATCCAATGTCCAGGTCTTCACATATTAATTATCTATTATTGTTGTCAAAATTTTATATCCATAAGTGCCATATTATGGATAATAATATCAATTTGATCAATTTTAAAAATGAATTAAAATTTCAGCTTACTGTGATAGGTAAAGTTAAAATAAAATTTTGTGGTGAATGCTATGCTTTTTTAGATGAACTTATTCCTTTATTATAAATTATTATAAGGTGATATTAATACTGTTGTATTTTATATATTTTATTTATTATTATTATTATTATTATTATTTATTTTTTTATTTTGTTATTTTTTTATTATTGGTATGTTGAATCAGTCAGAAAGGAACCTTGGGGTGGGGATGGGGTGGGGTGTTGATTGATAATGAAGTATATTTAACTTAGTTGGAGGAATGGAGTACTGATTGAAATGTAAATATGTTTTATGTTTAAATAAAGAAGTGCGCTTGTTTGGAAACCTCGGGTTTCTCCTCAGGTCTAGCCATGAATGTAATCTCTTGTGTGCTTGAAAGTCCTTACTCCTTAGATTCTGGTCTTTTGAGTTTCATTTTTGGACTTGGTTTAGGTGCATTAAATTTGTATTTTTGATTTTTATAGTGAGCCTTTAACCCTTTTGCTCTGCAAATGTACATTTATTAAGTGAAAATTTGATCAATGAAGTTGGTGTTTATTTTTTTAGCAACCTTGGTGGATGATGTCTGTGATGACAACTGAATATGTTTAGAAATGAACATCGGCTAAATTGAAATTTAAAACTTAAATATCAATGTGTTTGGGGTTATTGTTAAATCACCATTAACCCTTGCCATTCTGATGTCAGTATTCTATAGTTTACTAGGTTAATTGCATAGAAGGTGGCATACATTTTTTGAGAGTTTTGGTGGATGATGTTTCTGTCTATGTCAGCAACATCTTCCAGCGGATTTGTTGGAAAAAATGAACATCCAACTCATCCTTTAATTTAATTTTAAAATTGTGAATTTTGGCATTGGTGTGATACGGGTTAAGAATTATAGAACAGCACTTGAGGACTGAGTTGAAAATGTTGACGGGGGTGATCCTTGCCGGAGCAAGGCGCAGGTCTCTGTTTGTCTACTTTTCACTGAAATATGCCTTGATACTTCTTTCTTTACTCAATGTCTTAAACTTCTGATTTGCCTGCGACTGGCTTAACAGTGGTTTTGCCAGTGCAGTTCGACTCCGCCTCCTACTAATTAAAAAAAAAAGATTTCGAGATCTGTAGGTAAGCGTACACGCCATGGCAAAATAGTTATTCTTACATGTAATAAATGTACTATCAAGCTCTGGGGGGATATACATTACTCCAATTCTTGTTCTTGTTCTTGTTATGTAAATTCCGCCCATCGGAGTTCCCATTTAGGTGAACCTCCAAATATGGAGTATATTCCTATCTGATTTCACTATTTGGTGGGTTTTTTTTGTTCTTTACAATTAATCCGCCATTAAAAAATTTTGGGCAAAAATACCAGTTTTCGTTTTTTGCAGACATGAACTCAGGATGAAAATTAAAAAAAAAAATGATGGCCAGGCGAACGTTTTGGGATCAAAATGACCCAAAAAAAATTCAGACTTTTTTTTAAAAATGGGCGCCAAAATGAGTTTTGGTCCAATCGACTTGAAATTTGGTGAACTTCTAGGTCTTATATTAACTTGATTTGGTGTCAAATTTCAGGTTGATCCGACCCACAGTTTTTGAGAGAATCAGCTTTTGGCTGCCACATATCCCCATAATAAACCTATGGGAGCGATATTGGAACAGTGTTATCGCCTATAGTTTTCTTCTGATTCTCTTCAGAGATCTAAATAATTTCCGATGACAATTTAAATATCTCCCTTGGGGTCAAGGTCATTCACGGGCAAATCTTTCCAGTTTTCATGTTTGGCATAAGTTACCTGCTTTTCATCAAGCAACTTCAATGATCATGTTAGAAGACACATCATATTTCATCTCTTTATTAGAAGAGGTCTTATACTATTTCTTCATGGCCATACATCGCAGATTTACAGTTACTTCAGTAAATGTTCTCTAGTTTAATGTTATAATGTTTCTTTGTCTAATATATGTTAGGGGGCCATCACCACATAGACTTTGCCTTTGATAGACTACCTGTCCTTTGTAATATAAATGTGAAATGCTACTATAAAATGAAAAAATGTTTGAATTGAAATTGAATTGAATTGAATTGAATTGAATAGCTACTGGCTAGACATCCTACATGAGGAAGAAGCTTCGAAAAAGCAACCCTGGAATACATTAACCTGTCATCCTGAACAATAGGAAGATGTCATTCAGTCTGGAATATGATGAATACTGATACCCTTTCTGTCATCAAAGCGACTGTCAAAGCAATGCTACTAACTCAGCGTTGCAATTTGTATGCCGGTTCTACTCGAAATCGTGCCTCAAACACTGAGTGTTCATTGTGCAATTCCGAACCTGAGACAACCAAACATTTCCTTCTTCTTTGCCCCTGTCTTGAAGATATGTGCAGAGCATTAATCAACAAGATCGAACACATCATGTTAGCAGGCAACCTTCAAACTCTGGAGGAACGCCATCAGGACAACATTGTAAAACTCACCCTCAATAATTCACACATATTTAGCATACAAAATCCACTCTCAGTCACACTGGAGGAGGCCATTCGAGACCTCTGCTTTAAACTGCATCATAGGAGATCCAGCATCCTTACTTGAACGTCCCAGTATACAATATTCCGACCAAGAAGGCATGGTAACGCATTGAAACGTCAGAATAACACTAAAATCACATCAGTTAGGAAAACAGTACTGGCTGATGGTTCTCCTGTACAATAGAGGAGGAATTTACAACACAAATAACAAGCATATGTAGCATTAATGGTATTTATCTAAAATGTGTGAAATTCTTCTTTGTTGTTTGTTGCTTGTCGTGTAGAGACCGCCTGTCCACTTCTAAGAGGCCCACCAACCATGTCTGGACTGATGTAAACTGTATGTTGGTTATGTCGTTGTTCTGTCAAACTCGTACCATGCCTTTTCAGTGGCTGTTGGCCATATTGGGATGTTCTGAGTTTTGATGCACTAGCGTGGCGTAGATTGAAACATAAATCCTGTGATGCTTCTTCAAGAAGGATTCTGAGTGGATTGTTTATGTGAATGAAGTGAGTCGTATCCAGGATTAGTTTAATCGCATCTTCCTTTGTCAACTGGCGCAGCCTTCGTGTGCCAGCTGTTTGGAGTATATCATCTATTTTATGGACATAAACATTGCGAACACCCTCGATACTTGGACAGAACAAGATGAAGTGAGCAACTGTTTCTACCGCAGATTTGCACAAGGGGCAGTTGGTACTATGGGAACGATTTTACGGGTAAATCCACCAAACAGGTTGTACCTCTGTGTAAGTAACTTAGCTTTCACTGCTGCTTTGAGGACTGTTAGGGTATATGCATTCTCCAATTCCCAAACAGGATGGCATCTGCCCATAGAGCAGGCTCGCAGTTTGATGAATGATACTGCTACTTTAGAACTAGCTTCAGTTACCAAGTCGTGTCTCCAATAATCATTCACCTTCTGTTTCACATAAACTTCTCACTTCCCTTTATTAATATGTAATCCCTCACGAAGAACATCTACAGGTAACACCATCTCCTGGATATGAGTGCACATGAATATGGAATTATTGGAATAACAGAGACGTTTATACATACAAACTCATGTGCTAACCTTGTAAATATTAAAACTACACATTTGTTTAAAAAAATACGAAATAAATGGCAGAGGAGGTGGTGTATGTATATATGATTACTGTGTTCTGCGGCTGTAGTTGTAGAAGCATCCTACAGCTGCAATCAGTCCTTCTTCGATTTTGGCCACTGTGTCTTGTCCTCATCCGAAATCCTTAGCTTCCTCAGATCCATTCTTGACTTGTACCAAGTCCTGCTTTCTTGAGGTAGCCTCGTAGCATGCTTAGCCGATTTATGCAATGGCGCCCTCTCCTGGCTTTGTATTTGCTGTCTCCGAGAAGGGAGAATTCCAAGGCTCTCTGTGCTGGTGTGTCTTCTGATATCCTTAGCACTTAGACAAACATGGACCATCTTTGCTGGGTGACTTTTACAGACAGTGGCAGCGTGTTACACATCCTGTATAGGGCATCATTAGAAATTATGCTGTCTGGCTATCCGCGTCCAGTGATGGTGCGTAGGTGTTTGCGGTGGCAGGCATCGAGTTTGTCTAGAGCTGCCTTTTGGAGATGCCCAGCTGTTACAGTTATAGCATCAAGGATATGCAGGTTGCGTTGTATAAATGGTGGTGTAGGCATGTATATTAAAGAGAATATGAAATTTATAGAGCGTGATGATCTTTTTGACAAAGAAGAATACATTCAAATAATGGTTATCGAAATTCAAACACCGAAAGTCAAAAAACAGAATTATAGGTAAATATATAAATCACCCAAAGGAAATAAGGAACATTTTATTGAACTACTTGGAAAATCATTGGAAACTATTCAGAAGAAAAACAAAAACATTATACCTCATGTGTGACTAAACTATTAACCTGATGAAACAAGTTTGCATTCATACACAACATTTTTCAAATCTACTAAACGCTCATTCATTCTACCCAACCATAACTAAACTGACTAGAATAAGTGAAGATTCGGCCACAATTATTGATAACATATTAAGCAATAGTATCAATCTCAGCAACAAGACAACGGTAGGAATTCTCGTAGCAGACACATCAGATCAGCTACCAATTTTCTTTCTTGAAAAACAACAAACCTGCACAAAACCATTTAAATATGAAAAAATTAAATGCAGAGAATTTAATCAGGTCAATATTGAAAAATTAAAAAAGAACATGTCTGAGGTAGAGTGGAATGCAGTCACAGATATACGAAAATGCCTACACCAAGTTTCACAACATTTGCACCAGCATTTTCGAAGACAGCTTCCTCATGAAGGAAAAGAAAAGATTCAAACACAGCGCTAGTAAGCCAAGCCTAACAGCTGGCTTGATAGCTGCCTGTCTTCAGCCCACCCAATCATCTAAGAGAAGACACCAAAGTAGGAATTCGGCCCGGTACGTTTTGAACAGACTTTTCATGAATTGGCTCTTAGGACTAAAACGACTTTTCGCGACAGAATACCCCTTTATAGACTGACTGAATGAATAGCAACCATCAGTGACCTAATGACCCAGTGCATTTTTTAACTATATGACTGGGCGACATTTATGTCGCCCAGTCAACAAAGTTTGTCGCCTAGTGAATGAAATTTTTAACTACTGGGCGACAAGGCATTTTCATTTTTTACTTATGAGTACATACATATTTGAGCTCTTATTACTCATGAAGTATTTCTGTGTAATAATATAGAATGGGTTAAACACGTTTGTGCGCATTTTAGTCAGTAATAGTTATGAAATAACTCTTTATTGCCAATATCGATTTCTGCAGTTGTCTGGCGATTTGCTGACCAAAGTAAGACTATTTTAAAAGTTTCAGAATGAAATGACTGAGCCAGTCATTTCATTTTCAAAAAATATTCTGTCTGGAAATTGACATTTTCTCTATGAGAAACAGAAATTTATTGACAAAGTTTAAGCATTAAAGTGTTAATTAGAATGCATGACATCTCAAAAGACCACATTATACCTGTGTCACATTAAGCATGGACCAACAAAGAATGGTCGCTTAAGATAAATGGTCCGGAACGTGCAGTTTCATGTCATACTATTTTGAAGGGCCCAAAACAGTCTAGTTACTCGAGAGAGGGCGTCAAGAGCCAGATGTACATTACCATTAATAGCCCTGGAACAACACACTTTGATCCACGACCTGCAGTTTCAAAGTTCTTGCAGAAGAAGGAGCGTCGTTGCAGTGTTCCAGATAAAGAACCGTACCGAAACCGAGATTTTGTCAAGAAATTCTTTGCAGTACAATTTGAGTCAATCTGTGGTGTCTTAGCAAAGAAATTAAATGGGCACATTTTCTTAATGTCTCTACTGAGTATGTCAAACCTATAGCGGACAATTCACCTTAACAGTTTTAATTATGCCCCCGCCCATCTCTATCTAAGTTCCACCCACACCTCGTTCGTGTTGGAATCGATCTCTGAACACACTTGCTATCATTTCCCAAAAAACTACACATGTAAGCTGTTTAATATTTAGAAACTAATTTGACTGGTGCTGTTACTGCATAAGGCAACAACAGCGCCCAGTCAAATTAGTTTCAAAATATTCAACAGCATGTTTATTAAATAGCAACGAATTACAAAGACATACAATTCTACATACGTCATACGAGGTCAGATGATGGATATATGCTCTGGAAAGGTGTATTGCTTTTGGGGATGTAAGATGACGGGTCTTTAAGACAGGCGGTCATAGGACCACTCTTCTTAAAGAATTATCGTCTTGTGTGAAGTTGTGTTCCCACCCCATCACTGCCAACAGCCATTTACAATGGTAAATGATTTGTATTCAACATTCACTTGTTTATTGAAATCACTTTTTGGCGTGAAAAAGTCGGCGCAATAGATAGGTTTACCGGTATCTGTTCTATGTAACTCTGTCCGTTGCATAAATACATTGAATTTTATTAGCATTTTTGCCGTTTTTGCATTTAACCTCCCGCATAATAATTACTATAGCAGCTGTTTCACCACTCTCCAACGTGCTACAGGCAGGCATTCCGCATACTAATGTGAAAATACTGCCGATTAGTCATACACAATCACAATGTACAATGGCAATTGATACGGGATTGAATGATTCACCCACAAATGATGTAATTCACTCATCATTCGGTATAAATTCTATTGCACTCAAATCTTACTTTGAGCGCAGTGTGTTGATGGTGTTGTTTCGCCACTCAGAATGCGGGAAATTGCTTCCCAGAAAAAGCATCTAATTTTCAGACTCACCCCCCCCCCCCCCACCGCCAAAGAGAGGGGTAACGAGTTACTACTCTCACACTCCAATGATCAATGTGGCCCAATACAATTTGCTTTAAAAATGCACTGTAATGACCGCTGGGAATACCCTCCGCTGTCTATCACTCCTCTCCAGAACACCAATTCCTCTTCCTCCCATAAGGATTCCAGCTCCCGAGCAACAGTACCCTTTGCCGCCAGACATGCCCTCCTGCCCATCGAGCGACGATCTTATGAGTTAGGCTGACATTTTGACCTGGACGATGAGGGCACAAATTGGTCCTCTCGCAACTCCATTGCACACCTTTCGGACGATGATAAATACCACGCATGGAGCCTTTCGAATAAAATCAGACTAAGTTTACCATCGTGACTTCTCTCTCTCCCCCTACTCGCTCCCATGCTCACGAGAGCGACCAGATTCCTCCTCGAAAGACCTGCTGGTCAGTCTGGGGATGCCTTTCAGGCCGCCCGTCCTGTTGAGGTTTGCTAATCTCGTCATGGAGAGAGCCACCGCCAATGCCACCGCCACCAACAGACGCACCGCCGCAGGAACCACTGCCATCACCACTACTGCCAGAGCTACTGCCACAACTGCCACAACTGCCGCCACCTCCGACACCACAGCCATCGCCACCATCCCAACAACAGGCACCTCAAGAGCCGCTGACACATCCGGCATGAACGTATACATTTGTTACATACGGTTCCGGCTCCTGCATTTCAACTGGGGAGAAGAGAAGACCTCCGCCTACGAACCACAGCACCACCGCCCACAGGGAAGACAAAGACCAAGATGGCCACCTCTAGACATAGACTTCTGCTTCCGGACCGTGGTGGATAGGATAAGGACATCGCATCCACCACCGAGCGAGGCCCAGCCTGCAGGACACATCTGGTTCAGGCACTCTGCCATGTTGGGAATTCCTGATCGGACCTGTGCATCTCCAAGGAGACAGCTGGCTGTTCCGGCCAGCAAACGATTGAGGGGGAGTCTCGAGAAAGTGTCCATGAGGTGGCGTCATAAGCCTCGAGACCAAAAACAACAGAGAGCCGCCCGGGAGGAGGCCCAGACACATAGGGCATTCACTTCGTGACCTGACCAGGTCGAAACCATGCCCCGACCCGACGAGTGATGGGAACGAAGAAAGCGAGGAACGTGTTCGCGATGACCATCTGCCCAGTTCAACACAATGCACGACCCGGTATTGGCAGCCCAGGGAAAGGCATGACATGGTGACCGCCCAGCCACAGTGAGCAGATATCAATCAGCTGACATCAAGTCTGTACCACACCAGGCAACCACAATTCCCACATCCAACATTCCAGGTCCTGGCATGATGACGCCAATGCAGCCAGTCAGAGTCGGGAACCTCAATAAACATGTTCCCGCATGCCATATGGACAATGCTATCAGACTACTAAGAAAACACTTGATTGCTACATAACCACACCAAGATTGCAGTCATCAAAGAGCACATGCATCAAGATATCAAGAAAAATATATACCATCTGTAAATCAAGTAATAAATATGAGTCACATAGCTAGATATCAAGACACACAGAATCAAACTGCAACGCCTCAACGAAGATATCACGAAATAATGAGCCGAGTTGGAAATCCATATATAGATCAAAGTCCCATATCAGAGCCACGTGAGATGTGCCATCCTGCATGGACAAATAATCTAGAATATTCGGAACCATGGGTAATATTTAAACATCCAGAAGGAAAGATGGGACCAATGAAGGCACCCCGGCTGATATGTCTGAAGGCAGTAACCTTCCACTGACAGTAGGTCGACTGTGACATTGAAATACAGAACTCCTGTGTCTGCAAGATTCGCTCAACCAACAAACTAAATACCTCTAAAACACTGACAGCACAAAGTAACAGGGAGCTGGAATAAAAGATCAAGACTCTACCACAATCAGAAACAGCTCAGAGAGTCACAGTATTGTATGCAATTGGTACTCCGGACGCTGCCCTTGATCTGAGAAGAGGCATAAAACATTAATTAAATTGGTGAAAACGAGACTTCAAATTAATGTTTTCATGGAAATAGAACTCTGGCTCAGTGCCACTTAGGTTGCTGACACCATAAACAATTTAGATTAAATATTATGTGCAAGTACGTCAAGCAGTATAACGTGCTTAACAGACACACAATAATAGCCACGTGACCATTTCCTACACTCTCACCCTCCCTTAAAAGAAATGCCATAACATTTCCACCGGATATCTGAATCTGGAGCCATTGTTTGCAACAAAAATGTTTTAGAGTCAATAATTTGAACCAACAGCAATCGTTCATTCGTATTAAAATATTGGTAAGTTCCGCTAATGTTACCAAATTGTGATCATGGACTGGCCACATGCCGAATGTCGCAAGTCACGCGACTTCAATTGACAACATAAGGAAGCACAGTTGTACTTATGCTAGCATATTGAAATTGATGTGTCAGGAATACAGATTTTATCCCATTACTATTCGAAACTGATGTACTGCCTTAGCATCACACGTACATACGATTTCAGACAACCTGGCATGGTTATTTTACAGGTAATGTAAACACGGCAATAGGAAGGAAAAGTATTTCCGGGTTATATACATTCACATTTGATCAGTTAAGTTTGGTAAATCCTTTTACGATCACTGATTGGGTCAATTGCTTTCTTCAAGAAATTAGTCCAATTACTAACAGTCACTTGACACAGTCAGAATACAGTTAAACGAATTGGCAGATGATGGCAGTGACGGGTACACAGCAAGCGAGTACTAAGCGGTGATATAATGAAGTAGTTACTGAAAGTGTTTATCGTAGCACCCAATATAACATGTATTTAAATCAAACAAAGTTCAACTTAAAAAGTAACACCGTACTAGCGTTGACATGATTACACTGGCCATTGTCTATGCAAGATAGTTAATTGGTGGAACATTCCATACAGGAAACGGTGGACTCGAATTCTCATAACATGAAATGGGAATATACGAAGAACACTGATAAAATGACACTGGTGTAAATGCAGGTTCAGTTTAAGGTTATAAATGGAAGGATCACCGAGTTTGTCATATGTGAATGTTTTAGACAGGAAGCGCCTAGGTTGCTCATGAGTACTATATTGTTGTTCAGTTTGTTCGGGTTGTCGGTGTCCAAGGGAAGTATGTACGTATGATTATTGTATTCTGCGGCTGTGGTAGTAGAAACATCCTACAGCTGCAACCAGTCCTTCTTCGCTTTTGCCACCATGTCTTGTCCTCAGCCCAAATCGTTAGCTTCCTCATGTCCATTCTTGACTTCGGTGCAGCGAGTCCTGCTTTCTTAAGGTCACTTGGTAGCATGCTTAGCAGATTTATGCAATGACGTCCTCTCCTGGCATTGTCTTTGCTGGCTCCGAGTAGGGAGAATTCCAAGGCTCTCTGTGCTGGTGTCTCTTCTGGCATCCCTAGCACATGGCCAAACATGACCCATCTTTGCTCGGTGACCTTTACAGGCAGCGGCGACGTATTACACATCTTGTTACGTACATCGTTGGAAATTATGCTGTCTGGACATCTGTGTCCAGTGATGGTGCATAGGTGTTTGTGGTGGCAGGCACCGACTTTGTCTAGAGTTGCCTTTGGAGCTGCCCAGCTGTTACAGTTATACAGCATCAAGGATACGCAGGTTGCATTGCATGAACGTAGCCTTTTTATCAAGGGCATCTTTGATCTACGAATAATGTTCCCCATGCTGCAATGTGCAGCAATGTCAGCAGTACTGCAAAGCAGTGAGCCCAGGATTGTACTTTTCCTCCATGGTTAGCCACCACGAAGTGGATCGTCATTTTCTTTAGTTTCATGCTTTGTTGATAGGTACATGGTGGTGAGCTCTGGTTTGGTTTCATTCATAAAGAAATCCGCAATTTTTAGTTTGCTTGCAGCTGTTGGGAGAAGTTAGTCATGGGTTTCTTTTCCTCGTCTATGAAGTCCACATCATCGGCATATTCCATCTATAGCGGATTTCAATGCAGCTGCAAGGTAACATGTGAAAAGCACCAGAGATAGAACATCTACTTGTGGCGAGCCGATTGATGTCTCAAATTCTTCACTAACTTGACTCATACGCTCAGCTTGGTGTCTGCAAGCAGTAGTCTCACTAGTCGTTGCTCATCTTCATTACAACTGGACTGGCGTAGTCCATCTAGGATATGTGGGCGTTTAATTGTGTTGAAGGCTCGTGACATGTTAATGACCATTTTGCGGATATCCCAGTGTTTGGACATGACTACCGACACAAGCATGAGTTGAACCCATACAATGCCTGCGCAGCTGCGTCCATGTTTGAAGGCACTTTGACATGTTCCCGTGAAGTTATCGATCCTGTCTCGGATGCAGCATAGAGTAACATTGGATAGGATTTTCCGTATGCTGTTGAGGAGCACAATGGGCCACAGATTGGCTGGAGTGTGTGTGTGTGTGGGGGTGCAAGTGGCTTCTTTGGCTTGTGTACTTCTGGCGCCCTGTTGTCCGTCGAGCTCCTCCTCATATCCCGTGTTTTACGGCCGACCTGACGATGCTGGTCAGCTAGCCTCGGGGTTGCTTGAGGGAGGGATGAGCACGGCACCAACGATCACAAAATCCGACCTGCAGGGTTGTCTGACCATTGCCGCCTACAGCGAACACCGCCGTATCATCCCGACTGTTGGTGTGTAGCTGGAGTGATGCTGCATGGTGTTACTTAGAAAGAGTACTATTAAAAAGACATAATGCCAGCACGTCAAGGACCGCCATATGAGAAGTTAATACTGATGCCAATATTAGATCGTCACCTATGTATAATATAAATGTGACGTAATGGACTGACTGTAATTATATCTCGCCGAGGATACCTATCCTATCCTTAACTATACAATATGTACCTCTGCATGGGAGGCGCCTTGATGCGGCTAATTAATTTAATATACAAGTTGGTTTAGCGAGAGGAAAATGCCTCACGTGGGCCTCCATCACAGGAAAATGCCTACAACGCTGAAGCAAAGGAGAGAGAATGGCCGAAACCGTACTCCCCATTCAGACTAGTGCATAATGTATATTATATTATGTTATCCTAGTGTTATATAAGTTTAAGGGATGAGTGCTGTATTACGTGGAGGCGAGGTGCCAGCTTCAACAGAATTCGACCTTATCACCTCTAATGCTAGATACTGGTTTAGCCATCGCCATTATTTTGGCAGTCCTTACAGGGGACCTTTAGTTATTTGGTACAGACACATAGGGATTTATTGCTTCAAATGGCCTATTACCTACTTAGCTTTAGAACAGGTTGTCTTCCCGGCGGAATAGCCTGGGTAGCCTTTCTTGGCATGCACCACTGGGCTCCTCCCTCAGGCCGACGGCACATACAATGTTGCCAGGCGATGGGTCCAGGAAGTCGATGAGTGACTCCCACTCCACATGTCAGCACAACCACATATAACAAAACATGGACAGATAACACACAAAAGCATAAGAACGCAACGTATCTAGTTATGGTGATGGCTTGGGAAGCGGGTAGTAGATATTGGCGACCTTATTGGAAGGCATGGACAGCATATTGGGCATCTCCCAGGCACCATTGAATTAGTCTGGGAACCACATTCTCAGTCAGAACCAAGCGTGACGAGAGCATACCATATGAGATTCGCTCCATGGAGCTAACGTTTGGCTGCATTTAGGGTTATGTAAATTACCCACGAGGTATAACTATGTTTGTGCAGTGAATCTTACTTATGGCTTAAAGACTAGCTACTAGGTACCACAGCGGTTACATGGGTGTGCGTGTGAAACATCGCCGTTTTGATTCTCACCATCAGGAAACGTCAGCGATCTCCTGGGTCGTGCTAACCAAACCGACGTAGGGTCTACCAGACAATTAGGTGAGCCAGATGGCCAGAGGTCGTAGAAGAGACAGCTGCTCCAAAAAGCAATTTATGAGGCCTTAAGTCGATGGCCAATTATGTAAATCCGGCATTCTTATGTAGCAATGCAACAATGCCGGGAAAGAGGCTTTACAATAAAACAGCTCTCCTTTATTTGAGCAGTTGTCCATAGCTACTCTATCCTAACAAAATACCTGAGCTTAGCACTAGTTAGGATTAGTCGCCGTATCCCAGGCCGCATGGCGTGGGAGACAACTCTAGTGAAATTATGTTAGTCATCAGTGCAAGTAGACATCTGTGGGTGAAGCGCCTGCTAGTTATCAGCGTGTGTGGGCGTCTGTGGGCGAATAAACAACTGTAGTCACGATTTCAAGCATGTGTCGACGTCTGTGGGAGATATTGTCATTTAAAAGTGATATATTCAGTGATATGGGCACATCAACGTCATAGACACTGATAACATAATGGAACAGTATAATTACCTGGTATTAATGAAAGTTGCCTCCATTGTTGGAGAGGCTGGTAATAGATTTACGGCTCAAGATGATCCATGCTATCTAGCTCACTGACAGCATGGAGTGCAATGTTCCCAAGCAGTGACGAACACGTTAAAACATAGTGCACCTAGAAACATGCTTCATTTTGTCTCCACTAATTTGACGTGGTTCGGCAGGTCCGGTGAGATATCAGATAGACCACTCGTACTACATATTGAGAGTGGCCGAAACCGCACTCGTACTCGTATAGATTCCCACTAGTTGGTGTTTTGGGTGACCTGACTTTTGAATTTGGTTTATTAGCCCCCGACGGAAGGCTATATCAAAACTTGAGTACAGCGACGTTGTGTGTAGTGACGAAGTGGGGTGCAAGTTCGAGTTGAATACGTTGGTGTAGATTGTCTAGGACTCGCTCTACGTAGTAAGTTGGGGAATCACTACCCACTCCGTCACTGCCTTTCCGACTGACGATTATGGGGGAGTGGGCCGCTTTTGTAGGATTTCACAGCCAATCAGCGAGCGACGTCGTAAATCTGGCCAATCAGCGTGCACTTTATAGCAAGTTAGCGTAAAGTGGTGACGCGTTTATGACGTCACGCTACCTAACTCAAGCATGATGCAGACTTTACCAAATTGTCAACAAACTTATCGCCAATTTAATATACTGATATCTCAGCCGTCCCATGACCGATTTCAATTATGTTTCCAGATTTGTTTTTCCCAACGAATCAGGGTTTTGATTGATACCAAGACGTAATGAATTAGGCACGTATTAAGGAATTAGATAACATGGGCAACTATATATAGGGAAAGCTAACCGCCATACGCTTAATGCACACAGCATGTGTGAGCTATCTTTAATTACGCGCATGCGCACTGAGTGATTTTGTGGACTATTTGAGTGTTCTCTCGGTTGGCTACACGCACAACCTACATACCAACGGGAATGTGGCTGGAGCATCTCAGCTCGGGTCGTTTTGTACCCGGGTAATCCGGGTCAGTCTGTACCAGACTGAGCGATCCATGCCACACTTGGGTAGTGCGATAAGGGTGCCTTGGCCTACAACCTCGATGTGAAGGTCGTGCATAAAAGCTGAAATTGATCAGGTGCGTGATTGGGTTTGAGATAATACAACTTGCATATTTGAATAGTTCATTGCTCATGCCATCAGGTCCAGATGCACGCCCATTTTTCAGAGATTCTCAATTTTTGGTCTGCTTGCAGCTTTTGGGATAAGTTCATCAAGGGGTTTCTGAAGTATCAGCACTAATTGGATGTTCACACAACTCATCACCGATATCTACAATAGGATCTGTCACGACTGGCTCTGCCCCAGTTTCCAATCTGTGATCTGTGATCCACAACTGTAATGGCAGTTTAATCTTCCATTCAGTTTCAACATCTGAGCTTCTACTCTCCTTTGTCAATGTCTTTTCGCCCTTGGGCACTCAACCCTCCTTTTCAACTTGACTTCTAGTAACATGTATTTTCACTCTCGCCTTTTGCACAACAAAAGAAACCCACTACACTGCAACAACAGATTCAGATGCAGAACTCTTGACCTTCCCATTCCTGACTCAGGCAGCACCTCGTAGACAGGACCCAAACCCAGCGATGTCTTGTGCTTTCTAGCCGAGCTGTCGTCAAGATATATGTTACAGGATTATTGGTACTGAAAACCTCAAACGTAGGGAATAATATAAACTGTCTCTGTGTCTCTCACACACAGCGCATTTCCGTGCCAAACAGTTCCAAGTTCCTTGAATGGTAATGGTAGTTCTTCTCAGCAGGTGTAAGGGTCCGTGACCCATATGCGATGACACCCAACCTTCCATTATCCTGCTGCTGGCATAGAACAGCTCCTAGTCCCCAATGCGACGTATCGATGTGAAATACATAGGGCTTCTCAAAATTGGGATACACCATAATAAAGGGCTCTAACAAGTTATCAATCAACTCATCAAGAATATGCTGATGCTCTTCTGACCCTCTGACTAGAGCGTGCTTGCCCCCTATTCTGAGCTTTTCCCCTCTTCCCACGACTGCTCTGCTTCCGTGATACATGCTTCTTCTCATCTTTATCTGCTTTCAAGAGGTAAAAAATCGGCTTAATTCGTCTGGAAAAGTCATGTACGTGCTTCAGGTAAAACCCAATATACCCAATCATCTGCTGCACCTCACAACTGTTTCAGGTCTCTTTTCAATCGGTGGTAATACAGATTTACTAGCAGATAGATCCATGCAATATCCACTCTCCGAGATCAGATGTCCGAGCTATCTAATTATCACGCCTGAACAGATCACACTTCGAGGCGTTCACCTTGATACAGGTGGATTTGTCTTTGAATAACCTGCCGTACATGTCCAAGATGCCCGTGAAAGACCTCACTATACACCAGTACATCATCCAGATATGGTAAACATATATCATCCCTAAGACCCCCTGAAGTACTCTCCATAACGCGCTGGGTAGCATTGTATGCTGGGTAAATTGCGCAGAAGTCAACAGACATCTTATATCTCGTGCAAAACTTTCTCTATTTAATGGGCATGACAAATCTCACTGTGTGCCTTCAAATTCACTGGCGTTTGTTGCGTCCAATGTATTGCTTTTTTCTCTCTATAGAGTTAGGGAATTGCACGCTGGGTAGCATTGTATGCTGGGTATATTGCGCAAAAGTCAGCAGGCATCTCATATCGTGTGCAAAACGTTTCTGTGTGCCTTCAAATTCATGTATTTTTGGTTCTCTCTGAAAGTCGATGGTGAATAATAATTCTTAGTGTCTCTTAGCATTGTTATTTAACATCAACTTTTCGATTTCAGGGAAAGTTTACAAATATACCATGCCATGATATGTAATCTGATTCATTTTGTTTTAGAATTGTATGCATTTTCTGCATTTTCTGCATTTTCCCCCAGTTTTTAATCTTTGATTAATTTTAATACATCCCTGGCGAAATCTTTAGATTTTAGCTATTCAAGCCAATGCTTATGAAACATTGTCTAGCACGGACCATTAGTCAAAGTGTGCTTCATACTAATAAGTAACAGCTTAACTTCCAAGAGTTCATACAGCCATAGAGTTATGGAAACTAGGATAGCCATTGGTATTGGAAATAAAATGAAAGGCTTTGCTCTGGCATATAGTTTGGGCGGGGTTTTGTCTGAGCTTTTTGTGTGGTTTGTGCGTGCGTGCGTGCGTGCGTGTAATTGTGAGCCTTCAGCCACACCCCTCCATACCTGTTATAAACAATACTACACCAATTGATCTTCAATATATTTATTGCACCAAGATAAATTTAGACAATTTTATCATTTATAACAATAATTAACATAAATTATTTATCTGTATTATTTGATATAATATTTAATTACATCACAGTCAAACTTGCTAAAACTTCCATCTCTAAATAAAGGCCGCCTGTATAAAAAGCGGCTTTTACTCGGATCAACCCCCACCCCACCCATCCCACCCAGTCCCCACAACCCCACCAGTAAAGCAATTGTACAGCGGGCGTCTGCTTATAATGCCACGTTTGTTGGATATATTTATTTATAGCAGTGACTAACTTAATAATATCATGGTAAAAAATTAGAAACAAAACCCGTCAGTAAACACTGCCCCAACCACCTCTCCCCACCCCCAACCCCGCCCTGCCACCACCCCACCCACCCAGGATTCAAACATTTCAGATAAACACATATCAAGAGTTGACATAACGTTAATTGTAAGGGGGCACCATTTTAAAACAAGAGGCTCCAGGGACCTGTGTCGCTCACCTGGAACACTGTCATTTTAAGAATACCGTAGATCCTATATGTAGAGGCCTATAAACTTTAGTCAAAATTGTTGGTGTGTGGTTTAAGAGTAGTCTTTTAAAAGAGTTTGGGGACATTTTTCGAAGTCCAATATGGTCGCGTTGAAAGAAAAAGTTGATGGACAGACAGACGGACGGATATATTCACCGAGAAACATTTGCAGGTTTAATTCCGTTCAAAGGTCTTTTTATGCCTGGACAAGTAACTTTTGATGAACTTTAAGTTTTTCAATGCAGATAACTCAGGCCAACAAGGATGAACTTCTTCGAAACATATTTATGGCACTGCTTCTTGTAGTAATATATCCAGTGGTAAAGGAATGGACCTTTCCATTTTTAGTTATGCCCCACCCATCTCTATCTAAGCTCCGCCCACTCCTTGATCGTGTAGGGATCGATCGATCTCTGAACACCATGACTATCAATTTCCAGAAAAATATACGGGTAAACTGTTGAATATTTTGAAACTAATTTGACTGAGTGCTGTTGCTTCCTATGGCAGCAATAGCGCCCAGTCAAATTAGTTTCAAAATATTCAACAGCATATTTATTAAATAGTAGAGACATACAATTTGTACAACGTGTCGGACTATTAAGAGTTAAAGACGGGCCGTATAGAATCATCTATGACGTAATGATTATGGCGCCATCATACACGCCGCTGGGCTGATTATGACGTGATATGACGTCATTACTCTGGAAAGGTCCATTGAGAGGAATGATGATATATTCTGAGAATTCAGGTTTCAAAGTTTTAAATCCAACACGCATAAAAATGGCTGGTGGTTAGTTAGAAATGGGCGGGGCCTAGCTAGAAATGGGCGGGGCCTAGCTAGAAATGTATCTCTATTACTTATTATAGAAAGGTTGTCTCTTAGTATGAATAACTTACTACATGATATGTCTTATGAAGGCAAAATATGTGGTCACGTTGTAAATATGGGATTGTCTTGTGGGAGTCATGACCCGCCGGATACCCTATGTTTTCGAGTAAGTCCCAAGAGAAATTTATGATTTGAAAATATCAGGTGAGCTAATGGACCGGTTGACATCTATACTGTAATATTTAACGTGATAGGTTACATCAGCCAGTGCTAATGATATTGTATTTCTAGTAAACGGATGGTGTGCCAATAGTGTGCCAATATAGCACGCTGAACTTATTGGATAAAGTTTTGATAAAGTTTTAAACTGTATTTTGAAATGGCGGAATTGATTAGAATAAATCCCACGGTTCTGAGTTGATGGGTAGTCGGAAATAGTTTGGATGAAAGTTGTTGCTGTTCAGTCGGCATACGCTTTTATGATATTCAGCAGTCGTTTGGATCGATGGTTTAGAAAACAATCAAGGTATAATAATCAGCGGAATCGAACGTGACAAACGGACTTAGTTGATGACGTAAGTAATCTGAATTCTCACAAGAGAATGTAACAACATAAGCTGGCAATGAGAAATTACAGCTCATGTGCCAATGCACCCTAGCATCCTACAGGCTTTCTGCCGATAGGAAATGGACAGGACATGGACAGTGCAGCGTCCTGTAGGAATTGATAACAGAATAAAAATTTGTATATCAACTATATGTCAATCATACAATGGCATGCGACAACAACACCATTCCGCAATGTAGCTACTTAGCCGACAGATCACATCAATTCAGAACCAGTCATCACCGCTTTGCATATGTGAGGCAGCGTCTCCCTAGAAGAATAATGCCGAGTTTGATTGGTCAGGATGACGTCATAATCAATGAGCGTCGATCAAACTCCGTAGCAAAGAATTAAGTAGAATAGGTTTTACATCCAACAACGAAATGAAAGGATCGTTGATTGGTCAGGAGGACCAACATTTTTTAGGTGGGAACTTCTAGGAAGGAATAAGCAGAGATTGATTGGTGGACTGATTGTCCGGGCCAATCAAGGTGTGCTTATGACGTGCCTAGAAGAGTCATTCGAACAGATTCAGGATGAATCTTATTATTACAATAAATATAGAACCTGAGAATCAGAGAATTCGAATAGTATAAAAGATGCAGTTTTATGCTTAGAAAGCATTCAATCCACCATCGGGAATCACTGAGCATCACGCTGATGTTCAGAAGTGTGAGTTATTAATTGTCAGAACATAGCTCTGTAATACTTCGAGTAACTTAAGGCACTGTGTTAGTTCCGCGTACTAGTTTGATTATGAGCGATCTTGCTCTCAAATAACCGTTTGTAAATTTGTACAAAGTTCATTTTAATAAATTTATCAACTTACGTATATGTAAGTCAAGAGTTTGTTGGTACATTCAATTAGGAAATTAGCTTAGGAATCGTTGTTAAGAATCTGATCTAGAGTTGAAGGCAACCTTTAATCCTTGCCTAGTAATCTTCATCGTCAGATCAGGCCCAGCAGTCTTATAGAAATATCGTCACTCACCATCTTATCGACGAGGCGAGCCAGACTGCCACGCTCCTTTTCCGCCACCGGCTAGCGTGTTGTTGCAGCAACACTCCACTTTGCCACCGGTGCCGAAGTGGGACCACCGACCCGTTAGTAAGAAGTTAGCACCCCGTTAGTAAGAAGTTAGCACCCGGAGATTGAAAATCTTCAACGTGACACCTGCCTTAATGAAACACAGTCTTTGGAATCCATAAAATAGATGACGTCTTGCGCAGTTTTGGTCCAGTATCAGTGAGAACCCCGAGTACTATGAGGATTTTTTATTGACAATTTCTGTGTTTGTTCGTGTTCTGGCTGGTATTTTTTTTTTAATTTCTATTATTGTTGTGTGTTCTGGCTGGTGTTTTTGTTGATATTTTCTGTGATTGTTTGTGTTCTGTCTCGTATTTTTGTTGATATTTTCTGTGATTGTTCGTGTTCTGTCTCGTATTTTTGTTGATATTTTTTGTGATTGTTCGTGTTCTGTCTGGTATTTTTCTTGCATTCTAAATATCTCTTCCATCAGCTCGCTTCACGTTAAAGAAATATGTGATGATAGCACCTGAAAAAGAAATTAAAGGCATCCACTTTTCTTCTATTTGGTATGGAAGCATCGGCGTGGTAAGTGAGAAAATGCAAATCAATTTCAGTGGCAATGTTGTCAGTAAATAGGCATATAGTATAAACGTTGCAATAGTCAATTATACAATATGTTATTAAGCGAATGTCCAACTGGCCAAATTGTAAACTCGCATTGTTACATCATTACAAACTGCGTACACCATGATGTTTTCAAGATGTTATGATAAGATGAAACATGTTTTGGTGTACCCTTGAAAATGTGTTGAGGCGAGGTCTAAATCTAAGACGGCGTCCAAAATGTCATACGATAATTTGAACATAGCTTAAAACCGATCAAGATCGTGAACATTTCAAATTCACTAGAAAATATAGAACACATTTTAGGCATATTCTTATACCTTTCAAACGCATTCGATACCATAGATCATACAATTCTAATTGATAAATTAACCTATTATGGTATACGCGGCGTAGCACTCGGTTGGATTAAAGGCTATCTAACTAACAGAGTGTAGTGTGCCCAATATAATGGAAGCTTATCTGAAAATGGTAAATTGGTATGCGGTGATCCTCAAGGAACAATTCGTGGCCCGCCGCTATTATATATGAATAATCTACTCACCTTAGGTATCCAACTATTTCTAATTCTCTTTATTATAATACTGCAAAAGAAAAGTATTAAGTTATTTGCTCAAATAGAAGCAGGCCAAAACATTTTCAAAACAGAGAACCTACTTAAGCTGGAAGACATTGAGAAAATCCAACTTTATTCCATTCGGTATGTGATACATACCATGACACAGCAATCAAGAATTCAGAATAGTTATTGCTTGAGAAATGGAAACAGTCAAGGAATACAATGATTGTAGGCAGACATATCATATTCGTAACACCAGATGTAAATCACAGACATGCGACGAAAACAATGGTCTAACGCAACATCGAGAAATTCCAGAATTGGGGTATAAGACGGAAGGTTTCGACCATGCAACGGTTCAGATGTTGTCATAATTCCCTGTGGGATTGGGTGGCTTACAAACAACAGCATATTTCTCACCCGAGATGCACCCAACCTTTGTTAAATCAAAGTCACTGCCAGTGGATCAAAACATGGCGGGTCAGCATGTGATGGTTTTATTGCCGCCCATCAATTCGCAATATGTACTTCCGCTTTTTTGTGGTAGAGGTAAGGTTAGTGTTATGTGGTAACCTTCAGCAGAGCAAAGACATCCCCAGAAGAAGCCTATCTCCAACAGAAGGTCTTGTGAGAAAACAGCGTGCATACTAAATGCATAGCGTCAATGCAGGCTAGAAAACGCACAATCCACCACTTCATATTTACAGTGTGAATGATCTTAGAGCCATCATGTCTCGCTTTGAAACATCAGACCAAGCCAAGCTCCCACCATATCAAGATGTCTTAATAAAATGTACAATGCACCATCTACCAGACGTTCATCTAAAGGAGTTACACCCACTATGATGAAGACAATCCATATCATCACGTTCATGGGGTGGATCGTAGAAAGTACATGTGGTATTGTAATAAACGGGATAGATGGCCAGCCAGTACCATCTATTGCTATGGTAATGACATATTATTGCTTCAAAACAGAGGGCAGCTCTAACCATTGCGGGTGCAAGAAAAATGAAATGAAATCTACAGGGACTTACGCTGTTCAAATTGGCACAAGAACCAATCGATAAATACACACGAAGTCCTGGATGAAGATTCAACATGAAAATGGTACAGATGACTTTAATATCCAACAGCCATCTGCAACTTCTGAATCAGATTCTGACACAGACTATTACTAGTAGATATGAATTCTTCAAATTGATAATTTCAAGCTTATTTTTCTCTTTGTTACTTTTCTTTACAAACCCGGTTACCATTTCCAATGCATACACTTGTACGGTTAGTTTGCTTCAGGATTAACATACTTTCTAAATATGTACAATGTCACCAACATTTTTTTTAGAGAAATGCTTAAAAACATAATTTCGCGTCCGAGGTGTGCCTTTACCTCCTCTCCAACTCATCAGAAATGGTTATTAACATGTAGAGAAACCAATTCCCTTTAATATGGCATCAGCCATATCCTGATTGACGGTTTTAGTCAAAAGTTATGTAAAAAAAATCTATGTTTGTCAAAACGACGGGCATTTTGAATGCCATTTTGGATTTAGCAGTAACCGCAATACATTTTTAAGGGTATGGCAGAGAAATATTGTATCTTATTAAAAATATAGCAAAACTGTACTCAGTTTCTTAGGATGTGAGAACTAAGCATGCTATATGATTTTTGACCCTCTGTTATATTGAAATTGATCAACATGTCCCTCCAAATTTTTCCATAGGAAATGTAACTGATAGAATTCACAAATTGTGTTTATTAAATCTCGGCACAGGCTAACAATATCTAATCGAACATCGCAGTAATTATTTGTCTAAGCTACCTTTCTCATGCAGCTACCAATGAAATGAAAATTCGCTATGGTTGGTGAATAGAATAGAAATAATGTAAATCAAGCACCCCCCCCCCCTTCCCCCGCCCCCGCACCCCCCCCCCCCCCCGATGAAATCTACTAAACCCTCTCAAGTCAATCGAGGTGTATTTTCTGTAGTATCAGTACCGGTACGTAATCTATTTGAAGTCGTTTATGTCATGTAATGAGCAATGCATATCTATCATATATAAGTACCTATAACCGAGAGTCCGCCACACAGAAAAAACATGCCATTCCATCCGAGTATAGATTTCAATGATGACGTCAGAATGGCACCTAGCGGGCTGGACACCACCTAGAAAAGAGACAAGCAACGGTCCACGTTAGCCACGAGGATATTTTAAAGCTGGCCTCATACAATCATTAACCATTTGAACACCAGAATCATAACTTCAAAGTAAATATGAAGGTAAGATGTTGAATGTTTTTAACCTAATGAACCTTTCCATTTTAGCTGTGCCCCGCCAATCTCTATCTAAGCTCCACCAACACCTCGAACCTGTTGGATCGATCGACCTCTGAACTCCCTGACTATCAATGTTCAGAAAACATCTCCCTGTCACCACGCACCACAAACAGGTGGATATGTGTTTTACCCGTTACTAGCAGAATTCGCATGCCTAGGACAGGTGGATCCACAGACATTTCATATCCTGCGTAGGCTTTATTCATTTCTCGATCACTTTCTTATGTATTCATTCAGAGCATTGTATAATGAAGCTGACTTAAAACTAAGAGCGTAATAATAAATATTTGCTTAACCGCAGGGAAACACAGCGTACAACATCGTGTGATGGTACCCCTCACATGCTACGATTTTCTTTGATTTTCCACAATTCACCTGTCCAGAGTATCCATCCATCATCTGACCTCGTATGACGTCATAATAATCTCAGTGCGTGTATGATGACGTCACAATCATTACGTCACAAAGGGTTCCATATAGATCGTCACCAAATCTCAAATACTCCGACACGTTGTATGAATTGCATGTCTTTGTAATTCCTTTTTATTTAAGAAACATGCTGTTGAATATTTTGAAACTAATTTGACTGGGTGATGCCTTAGGCAGCAACAGCACCCAGTCAAATTAGTTTCAAAATATTCAACAGCTTACCTGTATAGTTGTCATGAGGTTGATAGTCAGGGAGTTCAGAGATCGATCGATCGGAATACGAGCGAGGTGTGCGTGGAGCTTAGCTAGAAGCGGGCGGGGCATAGCTAAAAATGGAAAGGACAATTGTCTACGTCTGTTAGTAGGCAACCTTGGCGTTGCGGGACAGATGGCGTCTGATTCTGACAGCGTTATGAATGAAGTCTTTGCTCTTTCTGTTTTGTTGGTTGTTCGACGATGAAGGACGCGAAGAGAGTCACAGAAAAGGCTTTGTATCCGTCCCTGGAATTCAGGATTATCGCCAATGGACCTTTCAATTTTTACTTATGCCCCGCCTATCACTAGCTAAGCTCCATCCACACCTCGCCGTGTTGGGATTGATCGATCCCTGAATGCCCTAACTATCAGTTTCCTGAAAACTATACAGGGAAGCTGTCAAATTAGTTGCAAAATATTCAACAGAATATTTATTAAATAGTAATGACATACAATTTGAACAACAACGCATAGACCGTCTTCAAATATGTGTTCGTGACGTACTTATCGACGTCATTCATGACGTCATTCATTATGATGTCATTCTACACATCACGTAGTTTATTATGACGTCATATGATGGGTGGATACTCTGGTAAGGTGAATTGAATTGATAAGTCAAAGTTTTCGTTACAAGTGTTGAAGTCAACGACACTGGGATCGTTCCAGCCAAGTTTCGTTGGCATTGAGCCATTGCCCTTAAGTTAAAGGATTTCTTGATATTCTCTGAAAATTAAAAGATGATCGTCAGTAAAATCCAACAATCTAAATGCTGAATAGAAGTTCTTGAATCTATTACCATAAAATCCTTCAAGCTAAATATGATTAAAATTCTCCAACCGTTTAGGAGATATGTTTTAAAGAAAGTTTTCGGGTTTCGGGTCATCCAAGATGGCTGCCAAAATAATTAATGGACAAATCAACGTTCTCTATTACTACTACTACTACTACTACTACTACTACTACTACTACTACTACTACTACTACTACTGCTGCTACTGCTGCTGCTGCTGCTGCTGCTGCTGCTGCTGCTGCTGCTGCTGCTGCTGCTGATACTGCTGCTACTCCTACTGAGCATACGGCTACTGATACTGTTGCTTCGGCCACTGAAAATTGACATCATAGAGCCATTGACTCTCACGCCAATACTCTATCAGCCTGTCCTCGCGCTCCTCGTCCCACTTGAATGTCATCTTGTTTGATGGAGTTTGTTTCACGCATGTGTGCCCATTGCAATTGTCTATTAGTATCCAAGACCACCCGTCACGCGATGCAATGGTATGCGCTATGACACGATTCAGCCCGCTACGTCAAGGACTATTTTAACATGTTGAAAGATTCCCGGACGACACACGATTTCCTACGACATACTACGTTACGACAGGATCCGATAAAATCGTGTCGCTTGTGCTTTCACACTGTACGATTTGTTAGGATGACGCACGCTGTCGTGTTGTATCCTAAAGAGTCGTACGGTTTTGTAGCGAAATCATTTAAAATCCATTACACGACAAAGTGATTTCCTGTAGTATTTTCTCGGACGATCTCCTTTATGTGAGAAAATCATTTTATTAACAAAAATCTTATTTTCTGTTTCAAATTCTATTACCTAGTCGAATAAAATGTCAGATTAATACAGCCAAACAAATCTTATTTACGATAAAAATATAGAAATTCTGGTCATGAGAGTCTGGTTGATTATTATGCTAATGTAGAGAGCTCACGGCAACCTTAAAACATTTTTGTTCGGTCTCTTTTCTGATTACGGGAAGAATTAGTCTCAGTATTCTGTAGACAGGCACCGTATTATAGAGCATGACCATTGGACCGGGCACTTATCCAGAAGAATGAGAAAAGCACTGAGCAACATCACTGTCGTCGACTAGTTGTTGGCAAATTACCTAGATGAAATGAACTCGTCCGTCGAACATCTGTTACCATGGCTGTTGCTGACAACTTGTTTCGATAAGTCAAAATCGTAAAATACTCGCTCATGCGCACTGGCGAATTACTGAACTGACTTCATCGGCGGTCGGACTGCTAATCACATAGTGAGGGTATGTGCGTGAGCGATCTACCCAAATATCCTAAATCTATGGGGCCCATCTTTTAGTATATTTTCTGGTCCTGGTCCATATCCGCGTCCGTCTTTTACTATAAGCCGGATATCTACAAGCACAAGTATACATATTGATGCAATGCATCAAAGAGAAGAGCCTGGTTCCACTTTCTTATAAGTTCAGAAGCAAAATATGTAAAACATTAAAACATGTGTAGCATATTACATAAAGTCAACATGGGTGGTTATATTATATGTAGTCAATGAGTACTGTTCTCTTTTTATACTTGTTAAACTGTGTGGGTGTAGGGTGGAGTTGGTATACAACAGTAACTATCTATCAATGATTTGTCTGAAATAAAGCGTTTTGGCTATAGTTTCAAGGTGTATGTAATGCATCTTGGGATGAAAGGGGCGCATGTAACACTCCTCTAGACTCCCTGTCTCCTGGCTGACCCGCATGTCCGCACGCGGACACAGCCAGTATTGTTCTCTGGACGGAGAAGACCAATACTCGCCGAGTTAAAACATGATCTTGCACTAAGTGACACTGAGCCATCCAGTAATAGCGACCAAATAGATATGGACAACCCACCTATGCTAGAGATGGCTGTCGTCATGGCAAGGGCCCTAGAAGACATTGCAGGAGAGATCATCGCGACCGAGTCTGACGCTTTTGAACGGAGACTCAACACCAGTTCCCTAGCACCTGCACGCCATCAGCTGGGACCTCTATGATAGCATCGTCATTTGCTGTCACGATCACCACCACTTCTCCCTGTTATCCCAACCACAATCACGTCCTCCGCCATTCTTACCACCATTGCCGAGCCAACCAGCATAACTTCTTCTCCATCACGAACTGTTACCATTCCATTGGTCATCACTTCTACACCCATCTGATGAACTATCGCTGCATGCTTACACCCTTCTTCCTAAGATGACCTCGATCCGCGCCCACTTCTTGATCAACTTCCACGTCATTATGCCTTTCACATCTGCAATGCCTTTCCATGTTGCTTCTCTTGCGACACATATCTCTGCGTTGATTGTTGTTTGTGCTGACTCCACCTACATCTACATCTTCCATGCTGGCAATCTTCTGCGTTAACATCTTCCGCATCAATAACCTCTGCGATTAATTATCTTCCGTGCAACATCTTCCATACTATGGTGAGATTCAGCAACAGCAGTTGGGAGAACTCTGTACATATGTAATATTGATATAAAAGCATTCGCTGTATACACACATGTATAATTATATTTCTTCACTGTGCTATCATTGTTCAGGGCCTGCTCATCCTCGGGTCTCGGAAGAAAGAAGTACTTCGAGACTGATGCGGATGAGCCGCTATTATTATTGTATTGGATTCCGTTTATTACAAATAAAGATGCAAAAGAAAAACAGTATGGTTGCTCACCATACAAAACAAAAAATATATGTGAAATATATGCAAAAACCCATAGCCTACCAGCTCGAGCAAACAACTAAAAGTATGCCGCCCTTTTCCAATCCTCCTCCTATGAAAAAGACCTGCATGACCCACCTCCGGGGTATCGCCTTCAATAGGGATATTGATGACTAGTGGGTGGTATGGTGGGTAATGGTGGTCATGTGGTCGGGTAATGGGAAGGACTAGCCAACCCGGTACCAGTAAACTGTCTCCCCCAGCTATGCTATGGCTGCCCTATGACTATACTCAATGCACACACGAAGGCAAGAATGTCTAAGACATGATTTGCCCCACCCGCTGCGCATGCGCCGGGCCACTGCCAGTAACACCCCTAACGGACAGGTTTTCTTTCATAAAGTGGGACATGGCCACGTTCGCGTGATGCTGATGACTGAGTGGACACTTTTAGGCTGTATATATTATTTTTGCACGACTTCTTCCTCGAAATAATGGCCATGATCACAAAAGTTTCCATGAATATTTGGTACCATTCGAAAGATTGAAGCTTCTGCTTCCTCGTGGTGACAACATCCAGTCAAGACAAGAAGAAAGCGACCACAAAATTACTGAATCCTTGTGTCTACTTGGAAAAGGATAGCACAGAGTATGACCCCGCCATTCAATGGCTGACTCCTGCCGGACGCTGCTGAGGCTGGTGCCTCTGTACAGAAGACCACCGACTGGCTGGAGATATTGTAAGGAAGCTAGCCATTCGTCAAAAGATAATGAGATGCAGAGCAGAGAGTAAAAAATCTGCTCACCTTGCGACTTCAAGCACCATGACACCCATCCAGGTTTGGCGCTGATGCCTCGCCAATGACCCCGGTTAACGGTAATTTTTTTTGCTTTTCTGTTCTAATACCTGACAGAGAAACCACAACGGAACTTCTGAGTTAAACCGTTCGGAGTGGGATGTCATTTACATAGTTGACAGCACGAATACCTCCTTTTTGAAGGACTGCTAAGCAACAGTGGCTTAATAACAGCCTACATTCTTTCACCTTCCAACACTTCCGCCGTTCTTGTGCTGCTCAAGAAACTTCATGAATGGAATATTCATGCCAACTCCTGACACAAAAGATAAGAAGACATCAACTCCACCGCAGCTGAACCTGCTGTTTTTTGGTGCTATAAGATTGTCAAGAAACACCGCTGCTGCCCACCGCTTGCAGCAAAAGAACTCAGGAAACCTCAGTTCAGTACTAGTCTCTGACTGAGTTACACTTCTGCCACTTCACATCATCTTATTCTGAAAGACACTTCTCCTGCGACTGAAGAACATTTTTGTGAAAAGCTAACTTCTACCGTGAAGCCACCCACACACACACCCCCCCCCCCCCCCCCTCTCGACAGAAATCTCCTCCAACCATGCCGCTCTCACGACAGGAGCCCCTTGTGAAACTCAACCTTCCTCTGTGTCACTTTCTGTGACCACTTATCCGCGAGCAACTTCTCGAACATCCAACCATTTTAAGAAGTACTGCCTGCCCAGCTTTTGCCATCTCTGGCCATCGAAGATTAAGTCACCTCATGACGTTGTGCCGTGGGATTATCCCTATCAAGTTTGGTTAAATGCCAACACAGCCCGCAATAGCAAAACCTAGACCACGCAACCATGGGACTTTTTCTACTGTGGCTGTAAACTTTCGACCACACTTCTAGGACTTCAAATGTGCATGTTAAATCTTAAATGTACACACTAATCTAGTTCTCTGTTCTTTACAAATTCCCAGTTATATTGCCTTAAGCGCTGTTTATCATTTCTCTGACTCTTTAGCAGCCGTTCCATTTTTGCATCAAGGAGCACTCTAAAAGAGATCGGCCATCTTAGCCATAACTTGTGGAGGACGAACTTGCACTCTGCTCAATGTGAAGACAAACAGCAGCATCGCTTTTCAGATACTCATAAGTACTAATAAGGATGCTCACTCTTTTTGCCACTTCTCTAAGTGAGTGGCACACTCAGCGCTTCGCACAGCGTAAAGAAATTGAATTGATGCTGTGATCGAAGACGCATTATTTCTCCCCTCCAAAAAGGCTGCTTCTTTCGCTAGTTCTGTACGTCCTTCACATTTCACTTGGACCACCCTCAAATAGTGTAAAGTCGCCAGCAGACGTTTCTGCTGCTTTCCCCCAGTTCAGCTCCCGTTCGAAGTTCCTGCATGTCTTCTGAAACCTCGATTTGCACTGCTTCGGCTTGGCTGTGAGCCACTTTGAGTAGGGAATATCATTAGGGCTGGGAAGGCTGAGTCCCTCCATTCACTGCATCTCTTAGCTCGCCTTACCCATGCCCGAAAACCTCGTCGCCGACTCCAGGCGCCATAGCGAATGGTTTCGATGTTGTGATATCTCATGGTGTCACATAAGACTGCTCGCTTCCCATAGATGTTTCCCGTTCTAGAATTCGATAACCCCCGCCATCCTTTTGAGGCATATCCCCCTAGGCAAGAACAAGTACCGCTGCTTAATCTTCTCCATTGATTAGCGAACTGTTTCTTTTTAGGCCGCTTGGACGGCAGTCAGGATAAATGTAGCAATATTACAGTTAATGCCAGTTCTTAGTGACTGAACCAGATAACCACCATATCACCCGAATCTTTTCCAAGTTTGTCGCACCTTCTCAGCCTGTCATCACTTTAGACCGGAGTGCCTAGACTTGGCAGAAGTTCCACTAAATGCTTTCCTCTTTAATTACACAGGCCGGTTTGCACATCTGCAACTCGGAAGAACCACCCCTTGGACTGCGTCAAGATCTTATTGACGTCGCTCAAGTCGGTCTAGGCTCTGAGTCAAAGATTCGACCAACCTTGCGAGGGTAGAGGTTCTCATATAATCTAACCGATCGCGTAATTCTGTGGCAACCTGAGGCCACCTGAGGCCTTAAATCACAAAACATCTTAGGTATCTAAACAACTGCTTTGTGCAGGATCCCCTCTAAACATTAGAGTTTGGCACACACAGAAGGACTGCATCTGGACGTCTGTTGAGAACATCAGATCAACTTGGCAGCCACGACGAAAAATTTGCCCCATCACCAACACCCTACCCCCATCCCACGTGTTCCTACCCAATAGGACACTAAAGGACACAGGTATTTCGATAATGCCATTTATTGAAGTTTTATTGTTCATCGCTTAAATCTTTGCTAAGGAGGTGTTCCTTCCTCACTTAGTGACGGCTTAAGCACTATTACATCATAGACCAGATAATTATAGCTATTGAATCTGTCTGGACATTTAATCTTTATAACTAGGATAGGTGAACCAAATTTATTAGGTAGCAGCCTAGGGGGCTTATCAGTTCTGTCTTGCTGTTTCTGATTAACTTAGTAAACTAAAACTTTGACTGGGTACTTTAAAATTAGTTCCAAATCGCAACAAATTTGGCTCTAGGTATCAGCACCCTTTGGCTGCTCAAAACTTAGTCCGGTATTACATTAACCCAGGCCCCAAGGGAAAGTTTGTCCATCTTAGCAGGGAGTGCGAAAGTAAAGCAGCAGGGTATAAACTCTTTCTTGTGATGAATGTTGATGAACTGTGTTTTCAAGAACACATTAAAAAAAATGTCCTCGCCATAAAGGGTTTACAATTAAGTTATAAGTCTGCTTTATTTGCCCAGGCTAGATCACTAGCGAGTTCACGCTCCTATAACCATAGAAGTTAGCCTAAGGACAGTCTAAAAATCAATATTCTTACTAAATCAATTCCATAACCGGCTTCTCTAGGATTTAAGTCTCTTTGGCGTCCTTAACATCATTCTTATTACGTTTGAATAGCTTTGCAGGCAAAGTAATCTTCTTCTGCTGATTCACCTCATGGCTCATCAGCGGCTCATGATTGCTTTCGGTGTCAGGTTGTTCTAGTCAATTTGTTGAGTTAGTTTTCCTTTTCACTTGTTAGATTTCAGGACAGTAGTTTGTTGTCAGTGGTTTCCAATTCTTACTTATTGTCGGATTGTATTCATACTTGGTACTTGTATACCTGACAACGTCGCCGAGCCTAGACCCACATTCTCGGTGTTTGAACCCTATCAGAGTGCCTTCCATTTGGTAGTCGTTGCTGGATTGTACTCGCGGTATTCTGTTGCCAGATAGTGTCATCACTGTTACACCATTAGTATTTGTAGTTATATCAAAGCCGGGTAAAAGTTAAATTGGAGTGTTGTTGCCAGGTAGTGTGCTCAATCGCTATCTTTTACGATGAAGAATCTGAGCATTGTTAACTGTTGCCAGATTGTTATCAGCACAATGTTTCCAAAGTAACTATAGGCATTATTGCCAGATAGTGCGCTCAATCGCTATCACTACAGTATTTAATCTGTGCACCATTTACTTGCCAGATTGTTATTATTAGTCTCTACCTTAGCTATTGTTTATAATAAGTGACATTTATTTATAAGATTCAACTTTGATGCCAATCACTTAGTCAGTTTTCAATTCACCTCTTTAAGTGATTTTTTAGATAACCATTACATTTTTCTGGGATACAGTAGGTTAATTTGACCTTTGCGCCATTAGCTAGCTATTAGTCCATTATGGTTTTTTCTACTTTGTTTATATTTCAAACGTTGTTCTGTCCGATTGCAAACTTGTTTGCAATCTGGCCAACGATTTTCAACTATCAACTTTAAGATCCATTGTCTTTCGCAGCTTGGTCATTATATTTAGAGCCTTATATATTGCATTGCACTTCCCTTAAGAATTTGATTCTTCATTAGTATTTAGCAGACAAGATAGTCGTTGGACTCATTTGGATTTTGGTGCCACCCCATCCTTTTGCACAAACTAACACCCTCTTAGTTTATTCTCTCCAGCACTGACTTCACCACTGTACTTTTTGTACTCTTCTTAAGGTGTCCAATAGAGTCACCTGACCCTGAAATCATGAACGCTTCATCATATCGGGGAGAGTTGATCGCACGGGCATGACAGTTGCTCGGCGAATGCACTTGCCACCAGAGAATGAAGCCTTCTGTGACTATGGAGGAGCACTTGGACTGGGAAATAAAGGGCATAACGCGAGAGATGACTGACCTCATGCATCAGTTATCTCTCAAAGAGCAGGAAATTTACAATCTGAAAAGTCGATTTTCAGATGTATAAAGGGGACTCGAATAGTTGGGCATGCAGATGGAATGGGAGTAAACAATGTAACTGCTACATGTACTCCCATTCCATCGCTTGAGGCTCCTCTTGCTCATTCAACCTTTATCCCTGAGTCCTTGACTGGACCAGTTCCAAGTCCAGTTATTTATAGGCATTTCAACCTATCTCGATTACAGCCGCCTCCAGGGTTTTCCGGTGTGCCTATGTCCTCCCCCATTTTGTTACAATATATATATATATATATATATATATATATATATATATGTATATATATATATATATATATATATATATATATATATATATATATATATATATATATATATATATATATATATATATATATATATATACACCGACAAAACGAATATCAACCGTTATCGACGTACTGGCTGCACGGGATAGATAGAAAAGCCCACTGTTTTTTCCCACCCCACCCCCACCCCCCACCCACCCGCTCCGAAGGAATCCCTGTTCCTCCCCCTTAAGACCCCTCAGCTGAGAGACAGCTCTTCCCCAGCCGCCTCACAGGCCTACCTACCTCCTGAGTGACGCTATTTCGGATAGGGTGACGACACTCATCTGAAAATTAGGAGGCGAATTGCTCCTATCACCGCCCTGTGCGCAACTTTCGGGCAATGGCAAAAATACCGTGCATGGGGCTAATGAAAACCTAAACATTAAGTAAAAGACTTACATGTACCTCACACCTCGCTCTCATTCCCTTCCTCGTCACACTAGCGCCTGAGAGAGAGAGAGAGAGAGAGAGACACGCTTAAAAAGAGTTTGGCTCGAATGCAGGCAAGAAAAATCGAAAGCTACCTGTTGTAAAGATAGCCATTTGCAGCCCTTTCTTCCAATTTCACACACATCACATCTGCACGCACCCCCAATTCCCCACGGGATTAACCCGATTTGATCCCTCTTCTCGGAATGAATCACTCATCAGGCTGGGGATGCCTTTTCGACCACGCATGCCTGGGAGATTCATCCTCATCGCAGACAGAGCCACCGCAAATGCCACTGCCACAGAAACTCCCGCCTACGAAACCACCAACAACGCCACCTCCATAGGAACATCTGTCACTGAAACCACTGCCACAGAAATCACCACCACAGGAACTACTCCCGCCTCCTCTACAAACAAGACCACCGTCGCCACCACACCACTGACCACCTCTGCCGCTCAGACCGCTTTTGCTGGAATGACCATGCACATCAGCACAACCCACCTCCACTCGAACTGAAAGGAGAAAGGGAATCAGAAAGAAGGAAAACATCCAAAGTAGATCGCAATGGATTGCGGAGTTGAGACTGGCATATCGACCGCAGAGGAGGAACCAGCCCTCTTGCTGCGTTAATCACAGGCACACTGCCGTGTCAGAAATGTCCATCTGGACCTGCGCGGCTCCAAGGAGATGCCTGACCACTCCAGTCAGCAAATGTTTGGTGGGGTGGGGAAGGTGGGTGCCCAAACTCGCATCAAGGATGGCGTCGCAAGCCCTGAGATCAGGACAGATACCAGAGAGTCGCCCCGGAGGACTCACAGGCATGGACAGACTCTGCCTCGGTGGACCGACCTCGCTCAACTGGCACCCCGGCCTGGGTCTTGAGCGACTCGAAGGCGAGGAGAGCTTGCGTGACGACCGGCAACCCAGTCCCCTTGGACGGGGACAGGCGTGGGATTGTGGCCGCCCGGCCACAGTAGGCCTATGCAGACTTACGACCGCGCCATTCCGATCACGCCCTCTGAGATTTTCGTAACACAAACAGGTGTATTTTAAAATAAAGGATAATACGATCGTATTTATTTTTCTACCATTTGATTCTTTTTAATAACTACGTGACATACAAGCAGAAATCTAACATCTATTTCAGAATACAAATTATTAAATCAGGCCCATCAGGCCTCATAAAAGACCTAATCCAATAGTTCCTGGTTCGTGAGCGAACCAGGCGATAATGCAGCCAACTAAATCAAAGCCTATTAAAATGGCGACTGCCATGTTCTAAAACTGAGTATCCATAAATATTACCCACGAAGTTTGAGGATACGAAAAATAAATCATTCTCTCACCTTATCCCGTGTGATAATTCTTGCCGTCCGGCTGAATCCCATCCCTTGATGGCGAGACGGTCGTGTGCACGGTGCGTTGGCAATGTATTGCTATGAAAAGCTTACCTGGGAGGTGAATAAGCAGCCGTAATTCAGTGGATAATATTCCTGTCCGAATGCACGTGCAGTGACTGTGGGGAAGAGAGAGAAGTTCCCTGAGAATGTTAGGAAGAGGAGGCACGTCCAGATGAAGAAAACAGGCTTGCCACCATATGGCGTGATTGAAAATGTGAAGATGAGTGTGGCGAACATCGTACACAGAGCCATCATGCTAAGCTGAAGGTACACGAAAGAAAAATACTTGTACATGTGCGTGCGTGTATGCATGCATGCACGCGCGAGTGTGTGCCTGCGTGTGCAAGTGCATGTGTTCGTACGTGTGTGCGTACGTACGTGCGTATGTGTGTACGTGTATGTGTGCGTGAGTGCGTGCGTGTGTGCGCGTGCATGCTTGAGTGTGTGCGTGCGTGTGTGCGTGAGTGTGTGCGTGCATGCGCAAGTACGTGTGTCCGTCCGTGTCTGCGTTAGTGTGTGCGTACGTACGATGTATGCATTGGAAATGTGTCTGATGCATTTAGAATCCTGTATCAAGTTTGTTCACTTATCTTATCTCACAGCGTGCCCCGGATACAGCAACACAAACAAAAGACTCATCCAAATATACGCCTGTGGAAAAGTTAAGCACCACCCTATTTTTACGCACATGCGAGGGTATATTCATGTGCTATGAAGAAAGCAATAGCATAAACATTTATGTACCCATCCATCTTAGTGCAAGAGGTAATAATGCAACTAGAGGAATGCTGATTATGATGGTCGGGAAACACTGTATGTTTTTGTTTGAACTTGAAAACGAGGCCTGAATATGGTTACGTTGACACAACTGACAACTATTGCCCTACAGTTGACACACGTGGCTAGATTGTCATTAATGGTGTCTGAAAACGAAGTTTAACATCTGTGCACGAGTTTGAGACTGTCATTATTAATACCCGGTATATCCACCTTGTGCCTGGATGACGGCCTTGACACGACGTCTCATGCTGGTCACCAACCGACTGATACGCCATTGTGGTATTCGTTGCCATTCAAGATGGAGTGTGTCTGTTAATTCCTGTAGCTTCTGCACAGGAGGATCCCTCCTTCTCACCATGTTTCCCAGAATGTCCCAGATATGCTCAATAGGGTTCATGTCAGGGCTCCTTGCTGGCCATGGTAGGGTTTCGATGGCATTCTGGCGGAGGTATTCATGCACAGCTCTAGCACGATGTGGTCGGGCGTTGTCATCCATGAATATAGGGTGGGTTCGAGGTGCATGATTTACAAAATGAGGGACCACAACTCTATCCAGTATGGAATCTTGATATCTTTGTCCATTTAGTGTTCCAGGTACAGTCAACAGATCCAGCTTACAATCAAATGAGATGCACCCCCATATCATAACGGAACCTCCACCAAATGGAACTTCTTCCATGATGTTACGTTGGTCGTACGCCGTGCGTCTGGACCTCCATACACGAGTTCGACCATCTGTGGCATGAAGCAGGAACCGACTTTCATCGGACCAGTGTACCCGTCTCCAGGATCTCATGTTCCAGTGTCTTCTTTCGTTGCACCACCTCAGACGCTCCTCTTTGTGGTGTGCAGTGAGGAGAGGACGTCTGACAGGTCTCATAGCTTTCATGCCAGCAGCATACAGCCTCCTTTTGACGGTAGACATTGACACTCTATTGCGCGTTTCACATTGCTGGCTGAGCACTCTGCTGTTGGTGAATGGAGATCTTCTAACAAGGCGTACTAGGGCTCGATCATCACGGGCAGTAGTCTTCTTCGGTCTTCCAGATCTAGGCCTGTCCTTCACCTCGTTAGTTTGCCCATGTTTTGCAATCAAACGACTGATTACAGTATGGTTAATGTTCAGCTGTCTGCCAATCTCTCTGCATGACATACCAGTGGTATGCATGCCTATGATTTGCCATTTCACACGATCACTTAACCTTCGTCTTGCCATAGCGGTTCACAATCAAGAGCTAATTCTCTCTGTACAAATAAACCACGGTCATGAACACAAAATTCCTAATCTTGTCGCCTAAATCTGTATGTAATGTTCTACACCTCAAACTGGACTTTTACATAACTGAACACGTGTGCTGTTTCCCGCCACGCACGGACATCAAGCGGCGTGAAGTCATGCATGCATGTGCATTTCGTACTTGGAATTATGTCAGCTAACGCGGGGACAAAAAGTATGGCAGCCTAGTTGTATCATCATGTTTCTACGTTCTATTGTTTTTGCTGGTGCTTAACTTTTGCACAGGTGTATAATATAGATCCGAGGCGATTGGACAGGTATAGAACTTGTTTTTCTTGCATAGGCACACGCACACACGCACGTACGCACGCACGCACACCTTGCAGAAGGCTATAGCAAAATCTACATTTTGTAATGGAGGATGCCGACCTGTCAGTAAAGTATCTGACGTCGTAAACAAATACGTCACAGTCTGTCAGGTGTACGGATTGCATGTCTGTGATGGATTTGCAATGTAATAAGTATTCTGTTGAATTTTGTGAAACTAACTTGACCATAGGCAGCAAAAGTCTTCATTCAAATTAGCTACACAATATTCTACAGGTTACGCAACGTGTACTTATAGTTATCTTGAAATTGGTAATTCGGGTTTCAAAGAATAAAGATCGATTTAAACCCATGAACCAAGTGGGTGGAGCTAAACTAGAAATGGGCGTGGCTTAAGTAGAAATGGATGCCTCTGTTAGTTACTCACTCTAAAGGAGAAGCGGTCACCAAAGTAACCCCACATTATTCTGCCTCCACCGTTACACACAGAGGCGAAGGCTCCGACGATGGCCAGGAAGATATCATCGTGGATGAAGACTTGACCATAAGCCTGAAAGAAGATAAACCATCTTATAGGGCTGTGAGCTATACCTTCAAGCTAAATTTAGATGGACCTTGTTTGATTATTAATCGTTACACCGTCATCTTTCTAAATCTAAGCTATCTGATCAGTAACACTATTTACCAAAACGATTCTGTTGGTGAAACAAAAAGGAAAAGCTTGTAAGGGCTAAGATCCAGAATACTGCACAACTTATATAGATTTTAACATTTCCGGGCGGGTGCCCTATCATGAGGTGAATCAAAAATCGACTCCATTATGAGGTAAATAATGGACTTTTCCGGTTTTAGCTATGCCCCGCTCATCTCTAGCTAAGCTCCACCCACACCTTGCTCGTGTTGGGATCGATCGATCTCTGAACACCGTGACTATCAATTTAAAAAACCACACAGGTAAGCTGTTGAATATTTTGAAAATAATTTGACAGGGTGCTGTTGCTGCCTAAGGTTGAGATTTAATAACGGTCTATATGGAACCCTTTGTGACGTAATCGTACACGCGCTGAGCTGATTATGACGTCACACGAGGTCAGATGATGGATGGATAGTCTGGAAAGGTAAATTATCCTTAGCGTACCCCCTTCAAGTTTATGATCATCATCAGTTCGTCAATAACAGAGTACTGATTTTAAATTTAAAGGCAGAACGCCCTGAACACAGCAGGGCAGTGGATCGAAAATCTGACTCCTGAATCATGTCGTTAAGAGTTACTCATAGATGATCCCTCTCAAGTTGTATCGATATCCGTTCATTAATAACGGAGGCGTGGCGATTTAAAAATATGAGTACGGGGTGGGGTGGGGCGCGGGAAGGGGTGGGGGGGCTACTAAACCCCAGCAGGGCAGTGAATCGAAAATACGGCTCCGTAATCATGTCAAACGTTACGCATAGAATATGCCTCTCAAGTTTTTATCGGGATCAGCTCATTAATAACGGATGCCTAGCGATTTTAAGATTTACGGGTGGAGCGGGGTGGGGTACCATTATAAAATCCACCAGGGTGGTGAATCGAAAATTGGGCTCCGGAATCTTGTTGATAGCGACACCTAGAATATCCCTTTAAGTTTTATCAAGTTTCATTTATCATAGCGTAATGTTGTAGTAGTAGTAGTAGTAGTAGTAGTAGTAGTAGTAGTAGTAGTAGTAGTAGTAGTAGTAGTAGTAAGTAGTAGTAGTAGTAGTAGTAGTAGTAGTAGTAGTAGTAGTAGTAGTAGTAGTAGTAGTAGTAGTAGTAGTAGCTATTTTAATATTTAAGGATGGGGCGCCCTACTAAACCCAAGAAGGACAGTGTAGCGTAAATCTGGCTCTGTAGTGATGCCGAGACTGATGCCTAGTATAGGTGTGTGAAACTTGAGCGAGACTGGATGAAAACTAAATGAGAAGTAGTAAAAAGACATAAAAATTCCAGATACCCAACAACAACAACAACAACAACAACAACAACATGACCAAGCTTACGTTTCCAGATCCAAAAATACGTTTAGACCTTGGATGAGATGACACATTTCTGACATAGCCTTAGATGTAATTGTACTCCGCAATCATATTGAAGATTATTGGTGTCTTCGGGTTCTAGTTAATTACAATCTCTTCCGACCTCGGTAAGGCTTGTATGTGCAGTTGCTGCGACAACCAGTCTTACCGATGATGAAAGAGATGGACACAAGCTCACCTCGTTGGTAGATGAACGTAACGATATTTATGTTTGTATCCGGGCCTGATCTGACTATTCCACTAGAAGATGATGGTAAGATACGGTGGTCTTCCGTATTTTCCAGAGTGAATTATTAAGAACTCAAACTCTTGCCTTGAGATAGAATTTCAAGGTGATAATTTTATTCTCCTACATGAACTGTACAATAATACTACAACATAGAAGTGACTTTTACTGTCACGTATAGAAGTTAAAATTGACTTCATAAGTTTTGCCTATTTATCCTACATTACTAGTTTCGCTATCTTATGTTCCTATATGACTAGTATTACTCCCAGGCTCGGCTGGTCTGCTATACTATCAAAACCTAACTGTTCTTGCCTACTCCAATATATTCAGCAAGAACATTCGGTACAAAGGACGGACCCCGATGAAAAGCAAAGTGCCCATTATATACTCTTTTGAGTTTTGCGCCCACGTTCGTTTGGCTTATCTTCCCCAGAGTTTGATCAGATGCCCATTGCTTGTGACGTCATCCCGACTAATCAAACTCCGAGTTTCGCTTCTAGGACGAGAACGTTGAACGTGGTCGAACCGGTTTGGGCTGGTTCTGCTTTGATGCGATCTGTCAGCTAACCAACAACATTACCGAATGTGTTGTTGTTGCATGTCTCTCCTTGAGGGACATATAGTTGATATACAAATTTAGATAAATTTAGATTGTTTTACTTATTCCTACAGGACGCTACAATGTCTCCGTCCTGTCCCTTGCCTATTAGGCATCTGCCTGTATGATAGGAAGGTTAATAGCACGTGAGCTACCTGAGCTCATCACCAGCTGGTGTTGTTGTGCTTTCTATAGGGAGTCGACATGCTGACTGTCATCCCTAAATGTTAACCCTCATTCACTCCGTCGCGTCCAAACCTATCGATTCTTATTGCTTGATTATTTACTAAACTACCGGCCAAAACAGCTGCTGAATATCCTGAAAGTGTGTGCAGATCCCACATCACCAACTTCCATCCTCAACTATTGACAGATATCATCAACCCAGAACCGGTGGTCCTTTCCCATCCTATTCAATTTCTAACTCAATCCTGACTTAATACAGTTATCAGTTTCGCATCGTTTTCCATGAAACTGTGTTTCGGCAGCACTGGCCGATGTCAACCAGTGCAGCGGTCCTTCTGCGTATTATAGGATGATGCTTATCGTGCTACACCGTTCATTAGCCCACCTGGTATTTTCAAAGATGAATTTCATTACGGTCTTACTCATAAATATAAGATGTCCATAGGGTCATGACTCCCACCAGACAATCCGATATCTACAATATGGGTAACTCACATATCAAGTTTGGTTGAGTTCTGTCTAACCGTTTCAGAAGAGGTGCGTTACAAGTGATTTGACCTTTTGACCCCTGCCCTACCCCTAGGGGCGGAGCCAAATCTAAATATCGTCTTGCAAAGCGGAATCATATGGGTAACCCACATACCAAATTTGATTGAATTCCACCCAACGGTTTGGGAGGAGATGGCGTGACGGACGGACGGACGGACGGACAGGCGGACAGATGGACGGAGCCGATTACAATATCCCCGACGTTTTTTTAAAACGTGGGGATAATAAGAGTCAGGTTAAATTGTAAGCAGAAATATGTACATTCATATCTGGTCTATTGCGCCATTAACAAATAGTTAGATCTTGCTTCACCCAGAAATATAGACACACACAGAGAATGAAAGACATAGCGCCGGCATGCGCGCGTGCGTGGAATGTGTGCGCGCGCGCACACACACACACACGCACGCACGCACGCACGCACGCACGCACGCGCGCGCGCACGCACGCACGCACGCACACGCACGCACACGCACACACACACACACGCGCATGTGTGTGAATAACTAACCTTATATAGTGATGATATAAATATAACTACAATGCCATTCACAAGAAATATCATCCAGAGTATGTAGAATGACTTCTCCTTAAGCATCTGTTTAGGAGAGAGGACTAGTCCACTCGTGTCTGCTTCAAGACTAGGGAAAAAAGATTGGCCAAATTAAATAGATATGCGCATTCATTAACTAATGTACGAAGCTTTAGTAAAAATTTAAAATAACAACCTAACGACGTCACGTGTATGATTAGGTGTGTGATGGCACACATACTCTGATTCTAGATCACCACAATCTCTGCCACATCACCCAGTAGTGCATAAATATAGATTAAATGGAAGACCTATTTACATACACGTATTGGTCATTGAGGATGCATGATGCGGTATTGTTCAGCATTTCTTCCCAGCCTTTTGGCTAAGATCGGCCAGTTCTTGAAAGCATTTCTCACATTAGCAAATGCTGGGGTGGACCTGGATCTTCAACATTAAATTTGTGAAATGAACGTGAAAATCGGGTGGGAAGGGGTGCGGGGGGGGGGGACCTAGTATTTCATGCTTAAATGTCGTGAATTGAAAGTGAGCGCTGGGGTTAAGAATGAGTTCAGAGCATAAGTATCACATCACGACCTTTGGTTAGAGACGACGTGTTTAAAATCTTTTTATGATAATCTATTTATTAATTTATTCTTTCTCTGATAAACCATTTATTAACCCTTTAATGACTAAATTTTGTCAAAAAATCCAAATATTTGCTTATTCAATGACCATTTGCAAGCCAAGTGAAGACTATTTTTGAAAATTTACCACTGGAATGATAGGCTCGGTTATCGAGCCAGTCACTCCAGCGGTAAAATTTAAAAAAATAGACTTCACTTGGCCTGCAAATGGACATTCTCCAAGACCACTACAGAGGCCGGTTTGGCTAGCTTCGTCATAAAAGGGTTAACGAGAACGGTATTTACCGGCATTGCTATCAAGCGGCTCAATGTAATGTTTTGATGAGCGATGTGGTTAGGTAACAGATATGAGGCATGGCATGTGGTTAGGTAACAGATGTGAGGCATGGCATGTGGTTCGGTAACAGATGTGAGGCATGGCATGTGGTTAGGTAACAGATGTGAGGCATGGCATGTGGTTAGGTAACAGATGTGAGGCATGGCTTGTGGTTAGGTAACAGATGTGAGGCATGGCTTGTGGTTAGGTAACAGATGTGAGGCATGGCTTGTGGTTAGGTAACAGATGTGAGGCATGGCTTGTGGTTAGGTAACAGATGTGAGGCATGGCTTGTGGTTAGGTAACAGATGTGAGGCATGGCTTGTGGTTAGGTAACAGATGTGAGGCATGGTTTGCTTGCATTGGTGGATGCTTCTCATATATTGTATACCTGAATTCGTCAGAGACATGATTTGGCATATTGCCATTCTTGCTGGCAATGTCTCCATACAACGGGCTCTGGTCATTACTCTAAATGAAGAACAAATATTTTTACTCAGTATAACGGATTAACTGAAAATTGTATAGCCTTGCTCATAGTTTTATTTTTTCTTAGAATGGACAAAGGGGTAAGCAAGGTAATCAATAATGATTGACATGTGTCATTATCCACAGCTCGTGGTAGAATCCTAAGGCAAAATATGAGTTGTCAATGAAGTAAAAGGTTGTAAGAAGTGGAGAATATCCGACAAATTGGCAATATATGTGAAGAGTAGCAGGTGACTTGACCAATGAGCGAGGACTTAACAAAGAATAGGATAACTGAACGATGATAATACTATAGGGATGGACCAATGAACGAATCGCATGAAGAAGATTGGACCAATGAATGATGAAAGTAATAGAAGAATGGATCAAAGACTGAAGAGAGCAAGAGAAGTAATGTTACATATTAAAGCGATGTATCAAGTAGTAATAAGTTACAAACCCATGGAAAACCTTTGTTATTAGATGAATAGTAGCTAGGTCAAAGGTTAATAAGGTATTCAATCTAAGAATAGGAAATTTTGAGTAGTTCAACGGACCTTTCCAGTTTATCCATCAATGATCTGACGTGTAGGATGACATCATACTCAATGCCGTTATGAATGACGTATATATGTTCGTCAGGGACGCTTAGTTGATGACGGACTAAGCGTCGTTGTACGAATTGTATGTCTTTACTATTTAATGAAGATGATGTTGAATATTTTTAATCTAATTTGACTGGGTGTTACGCATAGACAGCAACGGTACCCAGTGAAATTAGTTTCAAAATATTCAACAGCTTATCTGTATAGTTTTCTGGAAATTGATAGTCAGGCAGTTCAGGGATCGATCGATCCCAACACAGCGAAGTGTGAGCGGACCTTAGCTAAAGATGGGCGGGATATGGCTAAAACTGAATTCCGCTTTTGCCAAAAGTTGATAGATTTTAAGTTGACGGGTTGGAATAAATATGGGGAATACGAACACATTTATCATCCAGACCATGTCGTGCATCTAAGATTGGAATCACTTAAATAATAGAAGATGCAAAGGTAAACGTAGGAATGGGAAGTTATTAATTAATGCTTGGCGTGGTGTGTGTATAACATTGAATAAAAGGACACGTTCTTAAAGGAAACCTCACCTTATCTTATACTAACTATTCAGATCGAATTTACCAGCCATAAGTTATCCATGACATTTTAGCCTTTTATCATGCGGACAGCGAAAGATATTCAGGCTTTAATAGCTAAATGTTGGTACATTTCTGCATCCTATGATGGCTGTTGTGATTTACTTTTCAACCAATCAGAAAAAACCTAGCGTCTCTGCCTTGGAATATACGCTCGGTCATAGGGGCGCCAGCTATAGTTGAGCAATGTGGTATAAAAGCAATCATACAGGTAAATTGTTGAATACGTTTAAACTAATTTGCTCGAAAGTTGTTGCTACCATAGGCAGCAACAACCTCCAGTCAAATTAGTTTCAAACTATTCACCGGGATGAATATTACATGAGAAAGAGTGTAGTGCGTTGGCACTTACATGACATCACACACTATCGCTTGAGGAGGCACAATGGTGGCGATCATTGGTCAACATTTACGCGATATTACAAAGCAGATAATTTGTGATACAGATAAGAGAATGTGACAGGATATGAATGATTTGGAATCTATAAACCATAATCTATCGGTGGAATACAACATTTGAGATGAGATTAACATCCCTTTAAGGAGCAGTAGCAAAAACTTACACATTGGATGGTAACATGCGTTTACACACACATGGCTGTGATTCTTAGCACAGCCAATGCCAGTTTCTCAATTTTCATGACAAATATACATAGAACGAGGTTGATTATTCCAACTGGAACCTGTTCCTGTCATATGATAGAACAGCTGCAAGTGAAGTTCGTTGCAAATTAATTCACCTTTCCAGAGTATCCATCGATGATTTGACGCCATATGACGCCGTAATACGCTAAACAGGTGGAGGATGACGTCATAATCATTACGTCATAAATGATTCTATTAGGCCAGTCTTTAACTCTTAATAGTCCGACACATTGTATGAATTGTATGTCGCTACTATTTAATATACATGCTCTTGAATACTTTGAAACTACATCGACTGGGGCTGTTGCTGGCTGGCTATGGCAGCAACAGCAACCAGTCAAATTAGTTTCAAAATATTCAACAGCTTACCTGTATAGTTTTCTGGAAATTGATAGTCAGGGAGTTCAGAGATCGATCGATCCCATCACGAGCGAGGTGTTGGTGGAGCTTAGCTAGTGATGGGCGAGGCATATATTTTTTTAATGGAAATAAACATATTTACCAATCCCTGCATGCCTCCACCCACATTCAACACCACTGGCCCGCCTCCCGTATTGCCCCAAATGGTGCAAACCAAATATTATAATAGTATGTGCATTGTTGCACAGGAGGAAAAAAAATTTCACCTAAACTCATATAGAATCGAGCCACATCATACTCGTTGTTCAGTGGCGTATCCAGGGTCCGATATTGTAGGTGTGGGGCGTGGTTGGTGGGGTGGGGTGGGAATCTGTTGGTGAGTCTGGGTATGGGGTCCTGCATTTTAATGTTAACTAAATGTGCACCTCTGGGTTGTGCAACAACCCTCTCCCCACCGCGCACGCATGCACGCACGCACGCACGCACGCACGCACGCACGCACGCACGCACGCACGCACGCACGCACGCACGCGCGCACGCACGCACGCACGCACGCACGCACGCACGCACGCACATAGGCAGGCAGGCAAGAACATTTTAATGTTAACTAAATGTGCACCTCTGGGTTGTGCAACAACCCTCTCCCCACCGCGCACGCATGCACGCACGCACGCACGCACGCACGCACGCACGCACGCACGCACGCACGCACGCACGCACGCACGCACGCACGCACGCACGCACGCACGCACGCACGCACGCACGCACGCACGCACGCACGCACGCACGCACGCACGCACGCACGCACGCACGCACGCACGCACACATTACGTACATTTATGTGTGTATTTTCCGATTCGTCGGTCACAGATATTGTGCGTTCTTTAGCACTTCTATAACCAGGTGGATTAATCATTGCAATCGATCCGAGAAGCTGCATGCATGCATAACACCCTCCGAGGATCAAAAACATGACAGGTACGCGATCTAGAATGTCCTTCTGATCAAAATACCTAAACAGTTAATATGAGACAACTACGAGCTTAATAAGAAGATAATTAAATGTACGATTTATCTTTTCCTTCTCATTCAATACAGATTTTGTTGAATATTTTGAGATTAATTTAACTGGGAGGTGTTACTGCCTAAGCCTCACCATCTCCGACTTCTATTAAGGAATCCCGTTTTAGCTATGCTCCGCCCTTCATTAGCTAAGCTATACCCACACCCACCCAAACTATACAGGTAAGCTGTTGAATATTTCGAAACTAATTTGATTATGGCAGCAACAGCACCCAGTCAAATTAATTTCAAAATATTCAACAGCATGTTTATTAAATAGTAAAGACTATATAATATAATTCATACAACAACGCCGTCGTTAATTAACAGTTCGTGACTAACCTATTTACGTTATTCATGACGTCATTGATTATGATGTCATATGATGGATGGATAAACTGGAAAGGTACATTAGTTTCAAAATAAACAACAACTTACCTCTACAGCCGCCTTGAAATTCAACTTTCCAGGGTATCCACCCATCATATGACGTCATAATCAACTACGTGACGTGTAGAATGACATCATAATGAATGACGTCATGAATGACGAGATAAGTACGTCACGAACGCTTGTGTTGTTGTACGAATTGTATGTCGTTGCTATTTAATAAATAATTCTGTTGAATATTTTGAAACAAATTTGACTAGGCGCTGTTGCTGCCATTGTCAAACTAGTTACAAAATATCCAACAGCTTTACTGTATAGTTTTCAGCAAAGTGGGCGGAGCTTAGCTAGAGATGCGCGGGGAATAGGCATGGTTGCTCTGGAGTATCTAAGGATAAAATTGATAAGATTGTATGCTTTTGGAGGCTTGAATTGTGTGGCGCGATGCCCTGAAGCGAGGTGAATCTTCGATGACGTCATTCCAAGTAAGTCGTTATGGCTTTTTTGGTTGTGAGGATGAATTGGGGGGAATTCATTACAAGAATATAAGTGTGTTAGTAACGGAGGGATCCGATCTGTCACTCAAGTATCCGATGCTAAAACCAATTATGTCGCAATCAATCGGACGTCAATTAGCTCCGTCTTGAACATCGATAAGTCCGCAAAGTGTATGAACTGTTTGACCTTGAAAATGTTCAATTAGAGAATTCAAGCTTGGCGTTTTGGTGCGATGTGGGCTGTTGCAGCAACGACGCAGTCATGTTAGTTTCAAGATCTTGAACTGATTGCATCTATAGTTACTACAAAATTAAGGTTCTGGGAATTCAAGGTTTCAAGATTTTAATTTGATTCCACACAAGTAAAGGGTGGGCCGAGCTTGAAATAGGCGGGTAGAACTAGAAACGGATCCCTCTCTTAAATCTGTCAACATATATGTAGGATACTGTATATCTAAAACTCATATGTGATCTGAATCATATTATTACTATTATGAAATATTGTATTGTATATTGTATTTCGTATACTTCAAAAGAAGTTAATCGAAAATAAACTAAACTAAACTAAAAGCTAAAAATGGAATGGTCCATTGTGATTCTGGAACTGTAGTAGGCCTAAAGTGTATAGATCTATTCAAATATGCGTACAGAATGGTTGGAGTTTACCTATAAATGAGCGTGGCGTCGCTAGGATCCCTCTATTGTTAATGCAGGCCCGTGTTTATATGATAGACAGGACAGGGCGTAAATCTACTTACTTGTCCGTAATGTCCGGCGGATAGTTTTTTTCCGGTTTTCCATTCCCGGGATTTATGTAGCCTGTTTGAATGTAGTCAAAGATAAAGGCACCGCCACCAAACCCTGCCACAACCAGTCCATTCACAAGGCCTTTCCTCTCGGGCATCCACTGTTAAACAAGACAAGGTACGTATTTGTTTATTTTCATATGTACACCGGCATCCGAAGGTTATGGACTATACTTATGCATTTTAGAACAACACGGCTGTTGTGTTTTAATAGGTTGTCCATTCGCTGTCTGTTTTATACTTGTAAAATCAGGAAAGACGTTAGGTTTTCATCAGAGTTTTATTTCCAATGGTTCCGTATTCTCTATAAGAGTATTTTGTTCTGTATTTCGAATATGCAGGGGCGTCCGTCTCTCCACCACCCACTCACCCCACCATATGAGATTAATGCATTCCCAGAATCCCCCACCTCCACCGTCTCATCCCCATTCACATAGGTCGGAAACCACAGGCACTGCTGTCTGGGTGGTGGTTGGTTGGGTTGGCGATGTGACTCACTCCGCCAAAAGCTGGGTGCGACTATTGCGGTGGCGCCATCTTTTTGTTTGTTTGTTTGTTTGTTATTGGCGAAAAATTTCGTTAATATAACAGTGGGTTACTCCGTGTGTCTGTCTGTTTCACTGTCAGGGTTCAATCCAGGTTAACATTTTGGTTTAGATCAACATTTTGTCTTATATCTCTGCATAGTTTCACCCTATCGGGACTAAACTTGGATGTATGCTTCCTTATATCAAGGAAACTTAGCACATTTAAAATCGAAGTCATGATGTTAAAGTACAAGGTCACTGTGATCATAGTATAAAACTCTAATTTCAACAGTTAACCTTTTGGTTTAGATCAACATATCGTCTTATACCTCGACATGGCTTCGCACCATTGTGACTAAACTGGACACATCCTTCAAGGAGATTGAGCATAATGATATTGAGGTCATGAGGTCAAATTTCAAGGTCACCTTTACGTTGGTATAAAGCTTTTGTTTCTACGGTTTGGATTTTGGTTGTTTCAATAGATCGTCTTATATCTCGGCATGGCTTCAGCCTATTGTGACTAAGCTTGGACACACGCTTTCTTATATTAATGGGATTGAGTGCAATGAGGTTATGAGGTCAAAGTTCAAGGTCACTGTGACCTTTGTACAAAACTCTGAGGTCTTGAGCTCAAGGTCATCGTAACATTTGACTTGTATAAAATGCAGACTTTAATAGTTCAATTCTTCTGTTTAGCTGATTTTGCCTTTATTTCAAGATTGGCCAAATTATTGGAACTAAGCATGATCATACAGTTACCTCAACCAGCCAGAACAGCACAAAGACTTTCAGACTTCTGAGGTCAATGTCATTGTAATCTTGATGCAAATCTAGATCAGCATTTGGAAATGCAAAATACCAAAATTTCCGCCAAAATCCCGCCAGTGTAACACTGATGTCTTGTCTCTTTATCTGAGCGATATCTTCGGATTGTGAGAAGGCAGCATCACCGAATTTGGCATATCTATTCATATTGTAGATGACAGATCAGGAAATTTGGCACATCCATTCATAGTATAGGTGGTTAGAAGTCCCATGAGTTTCACGACAAATCATCAAATATCTAGGTCACAGGGTCACACAGTGCATACGGGAATAAATATTTTTGGCCATAGTTTTGGAGTGCAAGAAAGCAGAATAACCAGATTTAGCACACACCCTAATATTGCGACCATTTATGATTGCTTTGAGTTTGAGGTCAACAGATAAAGTATCTAGTCATGGGATGGGGTTCACTAAGTGCATTGTTAAGACAGAGCGCAAAGGCGTGAGTCAGCATCTCCCTCGAGTGCATTCTAGTTACTCGGTGTGAGTATTGCGATTTATGCCATGTGTCTCTTTCCCTGTTTGTTTGTCTGTCTGTCTGTCTGTTTATCCGAGGCATATCTCCGGAATGCTATGAGGTAGAATCACAAATTGGGACAATCCCGGGGTTACTTAGTGCATACCGGAATATCGGAATTTTCGTCAATAAATATGCAGTGCAAGAGGGTAGAATCACCAAATTGGTAACATACATTCATATTGTGGTTGTCTAGAAGGAAAATTTAGTTTCAGGTCAAAAGTTAAAAAAAATCTAGGTCACGGGGTCACTAAGCCCATATAAGCCATATTTTAGCTATAAATCGGGAATGTAAGTCGGTAGAAAAACCACATTACATATTATAAGCGGCTAGAAGAAAATCTAGTTTCAAGTTAGAATTTCCAATATCTCGACCAGGACGTCACTTAGTGTGTCTCGAAATAGACATTTTAGCCATAAATTGGGAACTAAGTATGGAGAATCACAATATTTAACACATACATTATAGATTACTATTAGACTATAAAACCACGATCTATATTATATGTGCCTAGAAAATATTAATTTTCAGGTCAAAACTTAAAATATCTAGGTTACAGGGTCATAAAGTGCATATCGGAATACAGATTTTAGCCATAACTCTGGAAGGCAAGAAGATAGAATCAGCAGCTTTAGCACACGGCTTCGTTTTCTTACAGTCTATGATTGCTTTTAGTTTTAGGACAATGGATCAACTATCCTGGTCACGAGGGTTGCTAAGTGCATTATCACGACCGTGCGCAAAGGCGCGAGCCAGAACCCCCCCCCCCCCCCACCCCACCGAGTGTATTCTAGTTACTCACGCCACCGAAGGCCGGTCTCAGTATTGCTGTTGGTGCCGTCTCTCTGTCTGATTGTTCGTCTGTCTGCATGTTTATCCTGAATCGTATGAGATAGAATCACCAAATTTGGGATATTATGAGTGGCTAAACCAAATTTTAGTTTGCAGTCTAAAAGTAAAAAACGAGGTCACGGGGGCCTAGAAAGAAAATTTAGTCTCAGGTCAAAAGTTTAAATATCTATGTCACGGGCTCATTAAGTGCATCCCGAAATAAGCATAACTCGGGGACACAAGTACGAAGAATTACAAAATTTGACACATCCATTCACGTTATAGGTTTAACGAGCCTCAGGACAAAGAGTCAAATATTTAGATCATAAGGTCCCGAAGTACATACCGGAACACACACTCACTTCTTGCCATGTCTCTGGAATGCAAGACGGTACAATTAGCAGCTTTAGCACACGCCTTCATATTACGACAGCTTAAGATTGATTTGAATTTGAACGATTTTATATTCTTTTGACGTTTCTCTCCGCGTAATTTTACCGTCGGCAATAAATTCCAGAACTTTGGTCACGACCTCATCAGAGTAATTTCGATAACGACCCGAAGCTTTTTTTAGGTCTTCAACATCCGTGGTGATTTTGAAAAGAAATAAATAGATAGATCTCTTAAAGGGACGCTAATCTCATCTCAAATGTTGTATTGCATCGATAGATTCTGGTTTATAGATTCTAGAGCATTCATATCCTGTCACATTCCCTTATCCGCATCACAATTATCTGCTGTGTAATCTCGCATAAACGTTGAACAGTGAATGCTATTATTGTGTCTAGTAAGCGATAGCGTGCGATGTCATGCAAGTGCCAATGCATTCCATTCTTTATTATGTAATACTTATCTCCTTGAATATTTTGAAACTAATTTGACTGGAGGTTGTTGCTGCCTATGGCAGCAACAAGTTCCAGTTAAATTAGTTTCAAAATATTCAACAGTTTACCTGTATGATTGCTTTAATACGAAATTGCTAAACTATAGCTGGCACCTCTACGACCGAGCGTATATACCGAGGCGGGCAGGCTAGGATTTTTCTGATTGGTTGAAAAGTAAATCATGACAGCCATCATAGGCTGTAGAAATGTACCAACATTTATGTACTAAGGCCTGAATATCTTTCTTTAGCGGCATGATAAAAAGCTTATAATTACCTGCTAAGTTTATGAGTTGCCTATTAGATCGCCTAAATAGCTATCGAGAGATGAGGTTATTTATCCTTTAAAGTAATGTTGCGTAGCAATATGATGTCTAATTACTACACAGAGGGTTGGTGAAAGTCAGGATGTTTGGGGCATATTAAAGCAAATTAGGCCACTTTACCCTACTTAGCTTAGCTAAGCTGTTGGATTTTTTTAATACTGAGCTCAAATTGGTTTCACAATATTCAACAGATTGTTTATTGAATAGTAAATCCATCAAATACATACAATTCGTACAACAGCTTACTTGTATATTGACCTTGAAATTGGGATTCTGGGAAGTGAGGCTTCAAAGTATATAAATCGATTCCAGTACGCGTTAGAAGTTGGCGGAGCTTAGCTAGAAATGGGTGAGGCATAGATAGAAATGGGCGGGGCATATCTAGAATGGGCGAGGCATAGCTAAAAATGGGTTCCTCAATTCCCTGTTGATCAATTTAAGCTGTAATATTCACCCTCATAGCGACTGCCATTGGGATAGCATATGCCACGCCCACACCAAGTCCAAACATCAAGCCATATGTCACCAGCGTGGCTCCGAACGAGTGCTGGACTGTCACGTATGTTAACAAGACACCCAGTCTGCAATCGTGAGAGTTAATTGGTACTAATGAACTAATATGCATACATAGGCGAGGAATCGGGCGTCAAAATGATTTAATCGTCCCAGGAGCGTCCTGTCAAATTAGTATCAAAATATTCAACAGAATGTTTATTAAATAGCAGAGGCATCCAATTCGTACAAGTACAACGTGTCGGATTATTAAGAGTGAAAAAACGGGCAATATAGAATCAGCTATGACGTAATGATTATAACGTCATCAAAGACACCAATTAGCTGATTATGACGTCATATGACGTCAGATGGATAGATAAGTTACTCTTCTGGAAAGATGAATTAGTCAACTCGAGGCTGATCAGATGATGTGGAATCTGACGTGTGTGTGCAGAGTGAACAGAACATTCGCATGTGCAAATACGAGGCCTAATCAGTGTATGAAAGATAGAACAAGCTGCACTTAAAAGAGCCTGGGCGCATTTGAAATCATATAGTAAGGATAGGGGGATTTTAAAATAAGATTATCCGAATAACACATACAATGGACCTTTCCATCTTTGGCTATGCCCCGCCCATCACTAGCTAAGCTCCACCCACACCTCGCCGTTTTGGGATTGTTCGATCCCCAAATGCCCTAGCTATCAAATTCTTGAAAACTATACAGGGAAGCTGTTGAATATTTTGAAACTAATTTGACTGGGTGTTGTTGCTGCCATATGCAGCAACAGCATCCAGTCAAATTAGTTTCGAAATATTCAACAGCTTACCTGTGTAGCCTTTTGGAAATTGATGGTCAGGGTGTTCATAGATCGATCAATCCCAAAACGAGCGAGGTGTGGGTGGAGCCTAGCTAGAGATGGGCGGGGCATAGCCAAAGATGGAAAGGTCAATTAACAAATACTTTTAAAAACAAGATATGCACTCAGAAGAATTTCAAAACCATTAGCAATATCTTATAAACCTATAGTAAAGGAAACATTCATACACGCACGGACACGCACACGCACATGCACGTACGGGCACGCACATACACGTACGTACGCACATGCACATACACCCGCGCACGGACAAATACAGACACGGACGCACGCACGGACAACTGACTTCAGTGTAAATAAAATGGCAGGCTAAACAGTTATGAAGGAATTATTTTAGGGTGAGTGATGCGCACGTACGCCATTGACCAGCCTCCTATTATTGTGCAGATTCGGGGCCCAACTTTCCGTTCTAATGCCCCGCCTATGAATAAAGATAGGCCTTGCCCAAGTGCGGCGCAAGCGAATATCCACGTGCTTCCTGCATATGTGATGTCACTGATGCCGTTTACCTTCAAGTATGACGTCATATACGGAGTCATGTTACCTGAAATTTATCACAGATAAATGTAAAACGTCGAGAGAGAGAGAGAGAGAGAGAGAGAGAGAGAGAGAGAGAGAGAGAGAGAGAGAGAGAGGGGGGGGGGAGAGAGGGAGAGAAAGAGAGAGAGGGATAGGGGTGGGTGGGGAGAGGGAGCATTTTTCAGGCTCAGACCTATGTTGAGGGGACTCACCATAATGCTGGGGACATGACCTAGGTCCCCAAAAATCCTGTTGGCTTAAAGACCAAGCATTGTACGCAATGAGATTTGTGTTCTGATACGTGCAAATAACACAACATATACTACCTCAAAAATTACAGTATCATATTGTCATAGGATAGAGATAATTTTGTAAATACTTTGTCGAAAGTGCCCATTTTCGTACCTTTTCAAAAACGAAACTGAAACGGAAATACTAGCGTCAAAACGAGGATGTGATGTCATTGGAGGAAGCTGTCCTTCCGTTAGCAAAAATTCTGTCCTTGTGGAAAATGGAAATATACTCAAATAATGTGAAGATTTCTTGGCATATTCTCCAGGCAGCAGTCACTACAACGAGAATGAACTCATATCTGAGGGAAATAGTGACTCCGGGCCTGAAGATGGCGATGATGTGCCGAATTTAGGCGTAGTTCATACCAATTTGAACTCTTACCAGATTTCGTACAGACACTAGCAGACGAGCTGAACGGCATGGACGACAGAAATGCGCGCCATCAGACCATAGACTGGTCAGTAAATTACAAACGAGTTATTGTCTTATCTATATGAGCTAATATTGTATTATTGTAATATTGTGTGTGTATATATAGGCTGCGTATCAGAAAAATTCAGAAAAATAGACAATAATTTGCACAGTTTGTTTTAGTTTTAGTCAAAACTTACAAGTTGTGATGGGACAATGCTTGCTGTTGTAGTGACAAATACAAAACCTCCATACATGCAAGGGTCATGCTTCATTATTACAAACAAAAAATTAATTAATTGTGTTTTATAAACAGAAAGCTCGAAACAGTCCAAACGCGGCCTGGGAAGTCGCTACGCTTTGTCTTACTATGATTACTGAAATATAGATATACTGGAGCCATACGCATGTTCAAGACAGATGCTGTCCCGACGATGTCCCGCCTGGTTAATCATTTGTAGCCGAGCATACCTGAAGTCTGTGTAACCGCCTAGGCAAATCTGCTGAAGTCGCCTTCAGATCCAGTATTTGAATCCACATGTGTACAACCGTTTATACGAAAGTGGCAGGGATTGTCAGTACCTAGTAGAATGTATAGCCTATTTTGTTTCCATGATTTAAGCACAGGTGGACATGTATGTTTTTCATGCGCCTTGTACTGTCTAGAAGTGTAAATGTGTATATATGTATAATAAAAAAAGTTCCTTAAGCGGAAAAAGTGACCGTTAGTTTTAAAATGAAATAATTTGACCAACAAAAGGCTTTACAGGCCATATATGTCGCAATGATGAATACCAGTCATTCCGTAACCAAATCGTAACGGTCAAACCGTACCTAGCCTATTGAAGAATCTGCACCCTAAATCTGGATGATGATGATTTTGGTGGCTAAAATGGACAAAGAGGCCGTGTCATTAAAACGGGCAAAGAGGGTGTGTCATCTAGCATAAATCATCATCATCATCATCCACAAGGCATATGACAAAGACATTGGCTTGTTATGTCCTCGGCGGTGTTTGTCATCGTGTTTCTTTATCTTTGTTATGATGCTGTCACTTTTGCTGTGTCACTGTGATAATAAAACTACAATCTACATTGACAGGTAGGCCTACTTACCAGATATAAGAATATTTCTGTTCAGTGCATAATAACTAAATTTATTTTGTGTTGAAGAATTTGAAAATCATTTGATTGAAAGCCATTGCTGCCTTAGACATCAATGACTTCCATTGAAACCTTTTTCAAAATATTCAACAGGCTGCCTTTATGATTGAACTAAGATTGACAAGGATTGCGATTTTGTTGAATCGATAATCTACTCTATGATAGATTACCTAGGCTGAAAATTAAGTAACATTTTAGGCTATCTAAATTTGTCTAATTTTAGGGTTTGCATCATCATTGTTGCCGTCATCATGGTCAGCAGAAATTTGTAACCATCGTAATCACCATCATTATTGCTATCATTGTCTGCCATCATTATTTAAATCATGGTCACCATAAAACTATAACTATCATAATTGTCACCGTCACCATTAGGGCCATCAGTATCACCATCATTACGGATGACTCCGATCTGTCGTTCAAGTATATGGCGTGACGCCAAATCCTCCGTCATAATCAATTACATCACATTGAAGATTTTGGATCTTCGGTGAAAATAACTTCTTACTAACTTGGTTTGTGGTCCCGCTTCGGCACCGGTAGCAAAGATGGAGTGTTGCTGCGACAACACGCTAGCTGATGTCGAAGAATGGGATAGGCAGTCTGGCTCGCCTCGTCTGACAGATGGTGGGTGACGATATTTAATGTTGACTGCTGGGCCTATCTGACGTTACTCAGGTAAGAACTGGAGAATTCCTCCAGCTCAGGACTAGGTTCTAATCTACTAAATTTACTCAAGACTGACTTACATATACGTAAGCGTAAACTTTTATTTACAATATACAAGGTTTTCAAGCAAGTCCACACTTGGTACAATCGGTGTACAGTACTAATCAGCGACTAATCTAATTCTAAGTAAACCAGAGCTTCGTTATGCTAATGCAATAGCTCACAGTGCTGAACGTCGGCGTGACGTTCAGGATTCACGGTGGTGAATTGAATAATTTCTAAGTCCGAAATTCTGACTTATATACAATTTATCTTGGCACCCTAGCCAGGTTCTATATCTATCATAATAGTTAGATTCTTCCTGAATCCGTTAAATGACTCTTCTAGGTATGCTATAAGCACAGCTTGATTGGCCCGGACCATCAGTCCACCAATCAACTTCTGCTTATCTCTTCCTAGAAGTTTCTACCTTATAAACTTTGGTAGTTCTGACCAATCAACGATCCTTTCATTTCGTTGTTGGATGTAAATTCTATTTTTTTTAATTCTCTGCTACAGAGTCTGATCGACGCTCATTGATTATGACGTCATCCTGACCAATCAAATTCTGTGCTATTCTTCTATGGAGATGATGCCTCACATAGACAAATCGGTGGTGGCTGGTTCTGATTTGATGCGATCTGTCAGCTAACTAACAACATTACGGAATGTGTTGTTGTTGCATGCCATTGTATGAGTGACATATAGTTGATATACAAATTTCGATTATGTTATTAATTCCTACAGGACGCTACAATGTCCATGTCCTGTCCATTGCCTATTGATGGATAAGCCTGTAGGATGCTAGAGTTAATAGGCACATGAGCTGTATGATCTCATTGCCAGCTGATGTTGTTCTTTTCTCATGTGAGAATCTAGAATGCCTACGTCATCAACTAAGTCCGTTTGTCACGTCCGATTCCAGCGATTCTTCTACCTCGATTATTTTCCAAACTATCGATCCAAACGACTGCTGAATATCATAAAAGTGTATGCCGACTGAACAGCAACAACTTTCATCTAAACTACTTCCAGATACACATCAACTCAGAACCGTGGAACTTATTCCAATCAATTCGACTATTTCAATTTGATGATACAATTTTATCCAACAAACCTGAGTATGCTATATTCACACACCATCCATTACTAGAAACTGCGTATCATCAGCACTAGCTGATGTAATAATAACAAACTAAATATTGAGATTAAAGTCAACCGGTCCATTAGCTCACCTGGTATTTTCAAATCATAAATTTCTCTTAGGACTTACTCGAAGATATAAGACATCTAGCGGGGTCATGACTTCCCACAAGACAATCCCATATCTACAACATGTAGGATGATGTCACAATTGAGAGAAATACTCTGTCATGAAGCTGGAATAGTTCGTCAAGTGTACACATTTTATGTCTATTTAATAATCATTCTGGCTATTCTATTGAAAATTTTGAAACTAATTTGACTGTGCGCTGACTATGGCAAAAACAGCACTCAGTCAAATTAGTTTCAAAATATTCAACCGGTTAGCTGAAGTTACCTGTGTAGGTGGGTACCTTAATAATGCTATTCTAGGAATTCAGGGTTCGATCGATTCCAACACAGGCAAATCATGAATGGAGCTTGCCTAAAATGGACACAGCATAGCTAGAAACGCATCTCTGTTATTGGTACCCCCACCATTATCTCCATCAGCCTTTTTTACTGTCATCATTATCAGTCACCATCAACATTGTAAGCGCCATAATTGTTACTCTCATCATGTCACTGTTGTCCTCACCATCATTGTCACTCATCATCATAGTAAAATACAGTCATCACCATCATCACAATCATTGTCACTGCCATCGGTCTTATCATCATCATTGTCACTCCCTTGATAGAACTTTACTATCATCCTCATCATCACCTTCATTGTCACCATCATTATTATTGCTTTTGTCAATACTAATACGCATCGTGATTGAGCTCATAAAATTGTGATATCTTTATTTCAAGCGTTTCAAGCCGTTGGTGTGAGTGTGTAACACGTGCCACTGTGTGTGTGTGTGTGTGTGCGTGCGTGCGTGCGTGCGTGCGTGCGTGCGTGCGTGCGTGCGTGCGTGCGTGCGTGCGTGCGTGCGTGCGTGCGTGCGTGCGTGCGTGCGTGCGTGCGTGCGTGCGTGCGTGCGTGCGTGCGTGCGTGCGTGCAGGCGGGTGGGCGGACGGGCGGGCGTGCGAGGGGCCGGTGGGCGGGTGGGCGTGTGTGAGTGTGTGGACACAGTAGATGATTAGGTGGTGCTTTAGACTTCGGGGTGGGGGGGGGGGGGCAGGGGGGGGGGGATAACAAAGGGAGTTCGGATTGGCTGTTCATAAACCAGTCAGCCAGTCAGTCACTCGTTCTCTCTTTAATTTCACCTGCATTCACTTTCTACAGAGAACACGACGTACCAGAAATGAGGTCGGTGCCCAATGAGTTGGGTGCGCCGTCAAAATGTTTTATCCTATTATGAAAAACCATTGATTTAAACAAAATGGATTCATTCTATCTCTGACTAATTACTAGGTCAGTCTGATCTACTTTCTGGCTAATATAGGTGGCTAATAAAAGTGTATGCGGTATATTTCGATGACTTCATCACAAATTGGCATTATAAATTGAGAGTTATGTGAAATAATGATGTCGGAAACATGATGAATCAAGAAACAATGTAACATGATATTAGGCCTATAATAAAGTAAAACTTGTCTAGATAGCACGGATTGGCACAGATTAGCAAATTTAATGTTTATTTGCAAACCAGGATGACTATTTTTATGCTCCCCGAAAAAAAATTCGCGGGAGCATATAGTCGCCGCTTTGCCCGTCCGTCCGTCTGTTCGTCCGTCCGTCCGTTCATCCGTTCACCATATATAAGTTTGTCCGGGGCATAGTTTCAAGGCTTTTTCACATATGGTCACCAAACTTGGTTTGTCGATGCATCTTAAAGAGAAGGTGTGCGAAGTATGAAAAGTAGGTCAAATGTAGGTCATGTTGATCTACTTTTCATGGTCGACTGAATATCACAGAAAATGTTTGTCCGGGCCATAGTTTCAAGACTTTTCACATATGGCCACCAAACTTGCTATGTGGATGCATCTTAGGGAGAAGGTGTGCACAGTATGAAAAGTAGGTCATGCTGACCCACTTTTCATAGTCGACTGAATATCACGGAAAATGTTTCTCCGGACCATAGTTTCAAGACTTTTTCACATATGGTCACCAAACTTGGTATTGATTATTACAGAAAAGGATGGTCCACCGAATCATTCCTACGCCCCAAATTGTGGCTTTAACATCATTACCCCAAACCAACAATATTTTAAGGATGGCCTAATATGGTGATATCTCATTGAAAATTTCAAGTTCGTTTCTCTGTGTCTGAGCCACAGTTCCAAACCTTTCTCTGAAGCATATGCCTTCGGGGTTATCCATTCAGTTTCTCTGCAGAGTATGCCTTCGGGAAGCATACATCAATTTATTGATTTGCCTTGTTGACAATTTGCCAATGGTATGACTGGTTCCGTAAACTACCCAGTTATTTCAGCGGTGATTATGGATAAATAAACATCAAAATATGCATTTATTTTTATGTGTGCGTGAGTGGTATCTCACGGGCGGGATTTCTCTTCACTCGCCGACTCTCACATTGCAATGTCCCCACAAAATGTACCACGTTCACACTTTTTAAGAAGTGTTGCCTGTGGAGGATAGCGGTGGATGAAAGTTCTAGTCCACGTACTATTTCTCTTACGCGCACTCGTTCCATGTATGGACACAGCCATATGTCCCCCGCTCTGTTCTGGAACAATCCCCGGAATGATCCATTCACTGTCCTGTGCTAATGGTAATAATCAATGGCCGTCATTATTAAAATTCCACATTATATATATATATACTGAGCCAAAAACGTTAGCAACGGTGAAGTTTGGTTTGTTGTGTTAAAACTATGCGTCCATTTATAACCAAATTTGCAGGCATGTTTCGTCAATGTAATGTCTCGCTGATCATGAAGAAAAGCAAATCATTCAGTCTTCTCGGATGGGACTTTAAACTGAGGTCCCGTCATACAGTGCCCATCACTGTGTGAACGTGAGCTAGGGTTAGGTAGGCAAGAAATTTCGGCATAGTCAAAGTAAACCGGATGCTGAATGGATCCCTCCTCGGATGGAACCGCGCAACATACGGATTACAAAACCAAAACCAAATTGCTAGAATTAGAATCTTTCGGAATTTTCGAGGGGACTATGGAGGGATGTAACCCGGATGACTGATCGAGTTCGTCCTCGGACGGACACAGTCACCATACGGGCTACCTAACCAATCAAAATCAAACAAGTGCGCGCTGGTGCCTGCTCGGATGATGGCCAGAAGACCAAATGGGTCCCAGGACCCGAAAGACCCCACACCCCAACCTCCCCACTCCCCCGAAAGGGGCCGGGAGGTCTCTGACCTAAAGCCCCCCCCCCCCCCTTGGGTGCATCAGGTCATAAGACCGTACGCACCTCCCCCGACCCAACACCTACCCCATCCCTTCCCCACCCCTGTTAGGTCCAGGTTAGGCCATCCCCATTACACACGCCCAAGCATGAGGAGCAACAAAAAAAAGCCATGGAAAAGAACAGCAACATGAGACAAAATCGAGAGACAACGATCAACACACACACACACACACACACACACAGAGAGAGACACAAGCTAATGCACAAACCGACGTCACAAGAATTCACAAGAATTCAACAGAAACCATAAAGGCCAGGCGTGAGTCTAGACCCTAGCATTGGGAACTAGCATATAAACGCCTCAAATATTACAACACACACACACACAAAAGCAAATCATTTCTTGCATTTCTCGGCCGCACGCTTACTGCATGTGAAAATGCATTTTTCATGCACTGCCCCACATTGGCGGGTAGCGAAAGCAAAAATTCACCATATCGCAAAAGCAGATAACGAACGTTAATAGAAAACGCTTAAAAGTTTACACTACCGAACATGGGCCGCCGCCCAGGGCTACACGAAAATCAGCGCCATGAAGCAATGGGAAGACTCGCTTCTGGGCAGAGCGTTCGCGCTGTTGCTCGACATTTTAATGTTCACGCATCAACCATTTCCCGTCTCCGCCAACGTGAGCAGGAAACTGGACATGTTAATGACCGACCACGATCTGGCAGACCGAGAGCAACAACACCACGAGAAGACCGCTACTTAGTAACGTCATCACGACGTCACAGGTTTGAGACTGCGCCGCGGCTGTCCCGTAATTTGCACACCGCTACCGGCACTACAGTGCATGCACAAACTGTGCGAAACAGACTCCATAATGCTGGACTGCGTGCCCGTCGTCCACTTGTTGCTGTTCCGCTTACAGAGCGTCACATCGACAATCGGTTTGTATGCGCAAGAACTCATCAGCGATGGCGTGCTCAACAATGGTGCCACGTTTTGTTCAGTGATGAGTCGAGGTTTTGTGTGGATGTGGCGGATGGTAGGCAACGGGTTTGGCGACGTTTAGGTGAACGGTATGATGCAGCCACCATCATTCAGCACGACAGATTCGGTGGCGGAAGTGTCATGGTGTGGGCTGGAATCCATGAAAATGGCAAAACAGATCTTATTGTGATTCGCGTAAATTTAACGGCTCAACGTTACTGTGAAGAAGTTGTCGCCCCTGTTGTCATCCCTTTTATGCAGCATCATGCAGACTTTATGTTCTAGCAAGACAACGCCCGTCCTCATTCAGCTAGGGTCACCAGTGATTTCCTTGAGGCTAACAACGTTCCGGTGTTGGACTGGCCAGCGCGATCACCGGACCTGTCTCCTATCGAACACGTGTGGGACATTCTTGGCTGTATGGTGCGTGAGAACCATCCACATCTTCACAACGTGCGGGAGCTGGAAGCTGCACTGCTCCAGGAATGGGATGCGATTCATCTTCGTGACATCAGGTACTTAATTCGAAGCATGAGAAAGCGATGTACGGCGGTAGTTAATGCGCGCGGAGGTCACAACCGGTATTGACAGCTCAGTGTCATTATTTAAATTGGACCCTTCCGTTGAATGATGCCGTGTTAAAGGCGTGATGCTAGCATTACAGTAACAAGAGACTGTTGTTCAAATTGGAAAATGACCTATCAATTAAATAATATATTTGAATCAATTTATTGTTTTTGTTAAATAACATTTATACAGCAATATTCTCAGTGTTGCTAAACTCTTTTGGTTCAGTATATATATATATATATATATATATATATATATATATATATATATATATGTGTGTGTGTGTATTTTTTTTTTTTTTATTGACGCTCTGGCAACGTGCGGCTTCAATTTCCATTTGCTAACTTAGCCGACAGTGATGCACCCATTAGTTTAATTTGTTGATCACCATCTCCCGGTCGGGGGATCGAACCGCCATTCTGCAACTCCGCATAGCATCAGCAACCAGGCATCTTTCCACTGGACCACCGCACCAAGACTGAACCAAAAGAGTTTAGCAACACTGAGAATATTGCTGTATAAATGTTATTTAACAAAAACAATAAATTGATTCAAATATATTATTTAATTGATAGGTCCTTTTCCAATTTGAACAACAGTCTCTTGTTACTGTAATGCTAGCATCACGCCTTTAATTATATCATGATACTTTTACTACGCAGCTCAAAAGCATGGTAAACAAAAGCTGATTATTTCCGTAAGACAGTCGCTTTAGAATGCTGAAGCAATTCTGTTAGCTTATACATGCTAGGTACGTTTATAGTAATATGGCTTAATGAGAATTTTGTGCAGGTGACTGTACATTGGACATAATAAGATGAAATGATATCCGTCTTCTATACCATCTTTACAAAAAGGACATATTCCGTCAGAAAGTGGCTTTTGCCATCTACCCGTCTCTACGCGCAATCTGTGCGATCCCGTTCTAAGCCTGGATAGTGCATGCCTAAGTTTACTAATCTTTACATCATCTAGATACGATTTGTACGTCAGCTCCTGACCAAAGTGTCTATACAGCCTTGTTTTACTGTTTGTGTTTAACTGACATCTCCACTCTTGTATATACATGCCATACGCTCTGCTTATATACCGTAATGTGCTGGCCGAATTATTGCGGTTGTTATTGGTCTCCCTGTCATTATATAAAATACTATGTACATTTTTCACTAACTTGTTTGGTTATAGATGTAAGATTTTGAACCAGTATTTCAAGATCCGGATTTCCCGAACTAGATTTAAAGGTACCCTGCCTAATTCACCATATACAACGCAGTTCGATGCACATTGTCACACACTAATTCACATTTCCAGAGTATCCATCCATCATCTGACCTAACATGACGTCATAAGCAGCTCAGAGAGTGTATGATGACGTCACAATCATTACGTCACAAAGGGTTCCATTTAGACCGTCATCAAATCTCAAACAGTCCGAAACGTTGAATGAATTGTATGTCTTTGTAATTCGTTGCTATTTAATAAACATGCTGTTAAATAATAAAGAAAAATTAGTTACCTCTCCGGGATGTAGAAATTGTTTGAGTGTAGCTTTCGTGACCATCTCGGTCACTTCTTCAGCACTAACTGACGGTCGTTGGCAACGTCACTTTGGTCAGATCGTGTGGAGTCACGTGACAGCATGGACTGGTAGACTGCTGATATACGGTAGGCCTCGTCTCTGTTCATGACCGAGATGGTCAGGAAAGCTAAACTCAAACAATTTCTACATCCCTGAGAGGTAACTATTTTTTCCTTATTATGAATCATCCTGGGATCGGAACGAACTTTTTCGGAAATATGCTGTTAAATATTTTGAAACTAATTTGACTGGGCGCTGTTGCTGCCTTAGGCAGCAACATCACCCAGTCAAATAAGTTTCAAAATATTCAACAGCTTTCCTGTGTAGTTTTTGGAAATTGATAGTCAGTGTGTTCAGAGATCGATCGATCTCAACACGAGCGAGGTGTGGGTGGAGCTTAGATAGAGATGGGCGGGGCATAGCTAAAACCGGAAAGGTCGATATATTACTGTTTACAATATAGACATCAGCATACAGCAGATCATTCCCCACACGACCCACATAAAACAAAAGAATGAAAACATAAGATAATCACTTAGGCAAAGGCACACCATGTTTGTGAAATGATAGCATTCAGTAAGACGCATAGTTTGTTATACTCAACAAAATTGTTTTAGAAACAGGTGAGGACGTTTAATAGACATACCAAATGTATAGACAGTTCCCAGAGAGAGTTCTATGAGAATTCCTCCCGCTATTACTATAGCTTTCATCCGTGTGTTGGAGACCGGTTTCCTGTTTTCTTCGTATATCGAGGTAGCAATGGCTCTGACGTCATCATCACTAGATCCGGTGGACTGATATATGTTCTGCTTTGACATTTTATTCTGAAATTGAAAATCAAACTAACAATGGAGGCATCCGACCCGTCACTCGTGTATCTGATGCGATAAGCAAAATACGCCACTTGTCAGCTGACGTCACAATCACGTCACTTAGGTTCGTCACGAAAGTAGTAAATGTCCGACACTCGCTAAAGTTCCCATTCACACCATGCCCCCACGGATGGCCTCCAGTCGCATAGTCATGAGAACAGGGTCGGGATACCCACTGCCAAATACATGACTCATATCAGGCCAGCACACGCCTAGCGTGGTAGGAGCAGGATCAGGACTCATATCGGGCCAGCACACACCTAGCGTGTTAGGAGCAGGATCATGACTCATATCAGGCCAGCACACACCTAGCGTGTTAGGAGCAGGATCATGACTCATATCAGGCAAGCACACACCTAGCGTGTTAGGAGCAGGATCATGACTCATATCAGGCCAGCACACACGTAGCGTGTTAGGAGCAGGATCATGACTCATATCAGGCCAGCACACACCTAGCGTGTTAGGAGCAGGATCATGACTCATATCAGGCCAGCACACACCTAGCGTGTTAGGAGCAGGATCATGACTCATATCAGGCAAGCACACACCTAGCGTGTTAGGAGCAGGATCACGACTCATATCAGGCCAGCACACACCTAGCGTGTTAGGAGCAAGATCATGACTCATATCAGGCCAGCACACACCTAGCGTGTTAGGAGCAGGATCATGACTCATATCAGGCCAGCACACACCTAGCGTGGTAGGAGCAGGATCAGGACTCATATCAGGCCAGCACACACCTAACGTGTTAGGAGCAGGATCATGACTCATATCAGGCCAGTACACTCCTAGCGTGTTAGGAGCAGAATCAGGACTCATATCAGGCAAGCACACACCTAGCGTGTTAGGAGCAGGATCAGGACTCATATCAGGCCAGCACACACCTAGCGTGTTAGGAGCAGCATCACGACTCATATCAGGCAAGCATACGCCTAGCGTGGTAGGAGCAGGATCAGGACTCATATCAGGCAAGCACACACCTAGCGTGTTAGGAGCAGGATCAGGACTCATATCAGGCAAGCACACACCTAGCGTGGTAGGAGCAGGATCAGGACTCGCATCAGGCAAGCATATGCCTAGCGTGGTAAGAAAAGGATCAGGGCTCATATCAGGCAAGCACACGCCTAGTGTGGTAGGAGCAGGAGCAGGACTCATATCAGGCAAGCACACACCTAGCGTGTTAGGAGCGGCATCATGACTCGTTTCAGGCAAGCATACGCCTAGCTTGGTAGGAGCATGATCAGGACTTATACCAGGCAAGCACACGCCTAGCGTGGTAGGAGCAGGATCATGACTCATATCAGGCACGCACACACCTAGCGTGTTAGGAGCAGGAGCAGGACTCATATCAGGCAAGCACACACCTAGCGTGTTAGGAGCAGGATCATGACTCATATCAGGCCAGCACACACATAGCGTGTTAGGAGCAGGATCAGGACTCATATCAGGCCAGCACACACATAGCGTGTTAGGAGCAGGATCATGACTCATATCAGGCCAGCACACACCTAGCGTGTTAGGAGCAGGATCATGACTCATATCAGGCAAGCACACACCTAGCGTGTTAGGAGCAGGATCATGACTCATATCAGGCCAGCACACACCTAGCGTGTTAGGAGCAAGATCATGACTCATATCAGGCCAGCACACACCTAGCGTGTTAGGAGCAGGATCATGACTCATATCAGGCCAGCACACACCTAGCGTGGTAGGAGCAGGATCAGGACTCATATCAGGCCAGCACACACCTAGCGTGTTAGGAGCAGGATCATGACTCTTATCAGGCCAGCACACTCCTAGCGTGTTAGGAGCAGGATCAGGACTCATATCAGGCAAGCACACACCTAGCGTGTTAGGAGCAGGATCAGGACTCATATCAGGCCAGCACACACCTAGCATGTTAGGAGCAGGATCAGGACTCATAGCAGGCAAGCATATGCCTAGCGTGGTAGGAGCAGGAGCAGGACTCATATCATGCCAGCACACACCTAGCGTGTTAGGAGCGGCATCACGACTCGTTTCAGGCAAGCATACGCCTAGCTTGGTAGGAGCATGATCAGGACTTATACCAGGCAAGCACACGCCTAGCGTGGTAGGAGCAGGATCATGACTCATATCAGGCCAGCACACACCTATCGTGTTAGGAGAAGGATCATAACCCATATCAGGCACGCACACACCTAGCGTGTTAGGAGCAGGAGCAGGACTCATATCAGGCAAGCACACACCTGGCGTGTTAGGAGCAGGATCATGACTCATATCAGGCCAGCACACACCTAGCGTGTTAGGAGCGGTATCACGACTCAAATCAGGCCAGCACATACCTAGCGTGTTAGGAGCGGCATCACGACTCGTATCAGTCAAGCATACACCTAGCGTGGTAGGAGCAGGATCATGACTCATATCAGGCCAGCACACACCTAGCGTGTTAGGAGAAGGATCATGACCCATATCAGGCACGCACACACCTAGCGTGTTCGGAGAAGGATCATGACCCATATCAGGCACGCACACACCTAGCGTGTTAGGAGCAGGAGCAGGACTCATATCAGGCAAGCACACACCTAGCGTGTTAGGAGCAGGATCATGACTCATATCAGGCCAGCACACACCTAGCATGTTAGGAGCGGCGTCACGACTCATATCAGGCCAGCACACACCTAGCGTGTTAGGAGCGGCATCATGACTCGTATCAGGCAAGCACACACCTAGCGTGTTAGGAGAGGCATCATGACTCGTATCAGGCAAGCATACACCTAGCGTGGTAGGAGCAGGATCAGGACTCATATCAGGCAAGCACATGCCTAGCGTAGTAGGAGCAGGATCAGGACTCGTATCAGGCAAACACACGCCTAGCGTGGTAGAAGAAGGATCAGGACTCGTATCAGGCCAGCACACGCCTAACGTGGTAGGAACGCGATCACGTATGAAAGCTCAGCCCAACACACCCATATAAATCAAACTCGCTACAATATTGTTCATTATTTTAAAAAGAGATAAATAAGTCACATACAATGGCCAATTCCAGTTTATCTATCTATTATATGACGTCATAATCCACTACATGACGTATAGGATGACGTCATAATCAGTGATGTTATGAATGGCGTAGATAAGTTCATCACGAACGCTTAATTGATGACGGACTAAGCGTTGTTGTACGAATTGTATGTCTTTACTATTTAATAAGGCAGAAACAGTGCACAGTCAAATTAGTTTCAAAATGTTCAACAGCTTACCTGTATAGTTTTCTGGAATTTGATAGGCGGTCAGTTCGCAGATCAATTGATCCCAACATGACGAAGTGTTGGGTGGAGCTTAGGCAAAGATGGGCGGGGCATAGCTCAAACTGGTTTATGTGGCTGGTACTGAGGCAATATCGGTTCACTATGGCCCGGTATTGGTCCAGTCTAGGCCCAAAAAACGATGTTATCTGGATCTGGGAGTGGCTTATTTCATGTCCATAGTAAAGTGAAGAAAGACTGATTGCAGCTGTAGGATGTTTCTATAATACAGCCGCAGAATACAGTCCTTATACATACATGGTCTAACTCCTACTTCTGGCCACACAACCTAAGCTGGGTTTATTTCATTCCATTACGTGTAAACTCCCTGGATTGTACATACGTACTCCTCTTGGGCGGAGAGAGGCAACGAGGAGTGGGGGAGATTGCCTATGTTTGCAGCAATAGTGAGATTGTCCGACACAAAGACATGAACCAGGTTCACAGCATTAGAACATTAGCGCGCCAGCCACTATGCCAGCATCCACTCTTGATTCAGTACAATGTACACACTTGAAGTGAGTAAAAGAAATTTTGAAGCGAGTTCAAACATTACAGTAAATCATTACGACGCGTGAAAGCGGCTAACAAAACTGGTGTCTAGGCATATCTAATGTGTACATAAACTAACACATCTTATCTAAAACTGGATAAACAGTTGTTGTTTTATTGGCATATATGTATGCCGTTTGTTATCGTTATTGCTTGTTTATAAAACTTACGTCATATGCGAAACATCTGCTTCCTGACGATATTTTAATAAATCATGCGAAGTGGTTTAACATGAATACACATACCTGCACATATGGTATAGATTGAGCGCTACTAAATAGGCACGTAGGCTATACTGCCTCTATCATATGTATATCGATGTAACATTATCACTGAGCTCGAACGAGTATATATCCAGAACGATCGAACGAGTATATATCTCAACGAACTTTGTGCGTGCGGGTCACTAGTAATTGTGTCATTGCACGAGATAAGCAACGCGATCAAGTTTACACTTTGAAACCGAAAGATCAAATATGAGTAATCGGGTATAAATTATTAATGGAAGATTTTTATTAGTATTATGTTGACTATATTGATTCCAAATTGACGGGAGTGTGTTACTTCGCGTGACAGCGTCAGGTTCCAGATATAGAATAGCCAGTTATTAAAACAGATTCTCATGTAAAATGTTCATGAATATGGTCATGGCTGTTGTTACAGAGAGAGGTATGAGAGCGTAAATAGGTTTAAAGACCCAATACCTGGTAAATCTCAAAGTTTAATATACAGAATGTAACTTTCGTAACCCCTAAGGTCAAGGGTCAAGTTGCAATTTTGATTCGCTCACCACTGGCTGTACAAGGTGGTCTAAGTCAGCTATTTGTGTGAATTACTGGGCCTGATATGTGGTCAGAAGATCTAAGATTCGGGAAGATGTTTCTTCTTCCTATTGATGTCAACAACAGCACTGTTTACTATATAATACTTTTTAATAATATTGAATATTAATAATTTCCAGGCTAAGATTAAGCCAATAACTTGACTGTACAATTTCGTTCATCTACTAATTTTTCGTCTATTGAATAGTTTTACCCTACAACCTGTCTGTGAGCAATAAGACTTAGAATTTTGACTGAACCTCAAAAGTTGGAAAGGGCTCACGTTTCCTGTCAACTCTTCGTTTTATCTTTTTAAGGTGCGTTTTCCAATTCTCTTCGAATATCTTCACATTGTCGCAGATTGGATGATCATTCAGTCATATGCTATATTTACCCCCCTTCCCTCCTATCCAAGACAAGTCGCCATTCTGAACACAGATTTCACAACATTTCATCCATTTCTACATTCCTATTATGTAAATTTTATGCTGATTCCAGAATTTAATGTAAATGTACAAGGACGTTTGGTGGCAACCGCTTCAATTGAAATCGTCGAAGTACATAGCCAAAAGTTCTCCTCTTTGTTTAATCATGTTCTTCAGTTTACTCCTGTAATGAATATGTGGGTTAACATGCCTGTTGATCATCCACTCTATAAGGTCTCATGCCTCTGCATAAGTAAATAGGCATGACTACCTCAAGGTACCTTAATATATTCCACATAAATATGACAAACTGGATCAATGCGTGAACCTTCCCCTGCGCTTTATGGTCACATCTTAATTGAAGATCATGCATCTCCACGCTTGTCATGCATGGACAATGTTATTATTCATATAAGATGTTTACAGTACATGACGGTGCATAATATCTTATCAGAAGGTCACCTTGCTACCTCGGTTTGTCGTACTTCTTAACCCGTTCTCAGGTAATCTATCATTGCGTGCTCACGATGGTTTCTCTGATTGTTGGTGAGAACCTGTATCTCTTCCTCGTACAAACATGTCAATAAATAATATGAACAATATGTATGAATTCATGAACTCCTTATTCAGTTATAGTTCACATCATATACCTATATACAACTTTCCATGAAATAAGTTTAACCACTTCTTGGCAAGGGGTGGGGCGGAGTGTGAGTGGAAAACATAACTTGATGAAAAGACAAGATGATAAAGAGAGGTCAAAGATCATCATCCATCAATCTTCCTTAGAACCGAAAATGGTACGCTAATCTGGACCGGCCAAGCCCAAACTTACATACGCAATGGAACTAAAGTTAAGCACATATCGCCCCGCCAGACTGAATTTGTTTGACTGTCATGTAACATCAATGACCTTGAACTCTTATCAGAACTTTGAACATCCCCCCCTGCATCATGACTTCAGTCTATTGAATTCCATCTAAAAACTTCATCACCTATACCGATGGTCCAAGTCATTTCTCTCGAGCCCTCCGTGTGTACATTGTTGACTGGCCATTACATTGTTTGGTAACTATATACATGGATCATCCAATACGCCTAGGTTATCAAACGACTGAAGCCTGGGAAAATCTTCAAATTTTATAACTGTGCACTGAATAATGTATCCACAGATCGAGGCGTAAAGGTCACCTGACGTCACAGCGACTATCACCCCAGATCTACATGTGTAGCACGGATCGACGGGACAGTTACTGACTGTCGCAGCTAAGCTGGATACGGGACGGCCGTTCCGGATTCGCTCAAAGCATGCCCTCCTGGGTAGGATAGTATGTGTATATAGGCCCTATGAGAGAGGTTTTCATTAAAGACGGCTAAGTCCTTTAGAACGTGTGGTGCGCATGCGCGCGCGTCAGAGCTTCCCTGACAACATATGTCAGAATTGGGAGAGAGTGTATGCCTATAGTGTACCGAGTTGGTACTAGCGAGTTCATTGAATCATACTATTCTCGTCGTTCTTGGTACCGATCAGGACCGGAATGAAACCAGAATCATAGAACTTTTTACCCTTTTAAAATCGGACCAGAAATGGTCGAGTTATCAACAAAGCTCCCCTTAAATTATTTACAAAATATTGCTTTTGATGTCGTAATCGCGTGTATGCATTAACTAAATGGGGAATGTGCTGTTCACGTGATAGCCACGTCACTACTTCTAGCTGCACGCTTATTGGCTGCAGCTCGCCCACTGACTGGCTGAAGCGCCTGCCTCTGACGTCACGAGTAGTATAAAAGGGATCGAGAGCATCATCGGCGTGGAAGTCGACCTGTCAAGAAGACTGCTGGACCAGCGTGGGCTAGACACGGGATAATTGCTAACCGACTGTGATTCCATCGATCATCACCGTGGTGCCTCTTGGAATTGAGTTCTCCTGCGCCGGTGGGCAGCCTTATGACTCTCCGTGATACAAGAATTTTGGATGCCCCCGGACGGCCATCTGGGGGGCAATAATAAATTAAAGTAAGAGCTCCCGCATCCGGACTTTCCTAGGGAGCTTTTCCGCAGATGGGCCTTGCGGGCCCGATGTGATTCTACGGGATTTAGAGCTGATGGTGATTCTTGGTGGATAACTCACCAGATCTTCTAGACCACGCTGAAAAGTGGATTCAAACCTCCGTTCTGCATGTCGCATGTGATAATTAACTTTTAGACCACAGTCTGGTGGGACTTTGCTCAGTGCGCTGCCAGAGCTATGCGACGTATCCCGCACCGTGCCCTCAGTTATTGTATATGCATAATTAATCATAACAGTAGCCCTCTCCGTTAATGGGCAACTTTCAACTTTCAACCGCCGTTGCCAGACGGAAACTTTACAACAAACCGTTTAAATCTGTTTGCGGAAGTCTTCCCTGCATTAAAGATCGTGCCATCTCGTGCTATTTTCATATTAGCGCACCAATTCCAGTGACTTATGAACTTTCACAGTACCATTGACCAATAGGTACTCAAGTAGCTATATTATTGTACTGTATATTTCATTATTTCCATATATGGTACTGATGCCTAATAGGTACCTTACCGGTCCTTCTGACAGCAATTTTATTTTTTTATTTATATGTGAATATTATCCTTATTTGCTGTGTGTGCGCTCAACTAACAGCACCGTAAGGTCCTATGATCTGTCATATATATATCGTTCTCACTGTATTAGTTAGTTCTGTATATGGCAAGTAGCTATTCTAGTTAATATGTTTTGTTTATTTATAAAAACTCTGGAACGCAGCTAGGTAATACTATACAGCAACCTTATATATCCGCATCACTATTCCTCCAGCATCAATTTTACACTGAGGTCGCTGATCATGCTCTAATTGTTTGAGCCTGACATGTTACCGACTAAACCTGGCTATTTAGCTCAATAGGATAGGTTTGAAGTAGTTAGGGACAATTCCTCTATAAGAGACGCATAGTGTATGCCTCTTTTCCGGCTGTAGTGGATATGTAACACCACGCACAGGCTAGGTTGTGTAAAATTGGCCAATTACCTTAGAGCCTCTTAATTATATCGAGTTATTGTCTCTTTCTATGCTCCACCAGCCGTATGGCTTATTAATTGTCTGGATTCCCTATCAGCACGTTAGCACGATCCGACTCTGGGAAACTATTGGGGCTTCCGAGCGCTGATAACTAAAGTGCCGATTTACATACATCTCTCCCTGTATCTTCGGATACTAGTTAGTTAGATACCCCCGCCCATGTAGTAAGCACTGTGAAAAGAAATAATATTATGTGATACCGGCCTGCAGTGCATCTCTGGGCATTCTAGGACTTAACCCTAGTGATGGGTAAACGTTAATTCCGTAGTACGCTGTGGCGGATGAGATGCGGATCTCCATCCAACTCATTGTAGTGTCTGGGCGAGGTCTTAGAATCCACCACACCCTCACGGGAAGGACACTGGTGGTGGATATCCGTCTCTTTATCTCCACCATAAATGACATAGCGCTTTCTAAAATTGATTCTGTGAACTGTAAACTTGTCCTGGTGACGTTATATGTGGTTGCGGAATGGTAGTGACCGGATCGTTATTTGATTCAGGAGCTATTGCACTGTAACATGTTCACACGCGTTCTTTCGGAGGTAGATGCTATGCAGGCCGACCTACGGGGAGCTGAGCATCTTCAGCTGTTAGAAAATGTATCTAAAGTTAGGTAGGAATCCCTGCCACCTGCGGTCAAAGCTTGTACTCGTTTCTAATAACCAAATGGTAGGTTAGAATGTAGCAGAAGGCCCACATTAATAAAGCGGTAACTACCAATGCAATAACTTTGGCCCTACATAAGACGGTGACCTGTGAATTCTTCGGAAATCATTCGTCCCGTCTTCATGTAAACCAGTGTGCATCACAATAATTATCATTAGAATTTTCAGCACTTAGCATTTTCTGTTTGAACAAAAGAGTGGTCCTTTTTGCCAACTCTTTTCCTCCGCTTCGGTGTTGAAGGCATTTTCATGTGACGGAGGCCTGTGTAAGGCATTTTCCTCTCTGAACCACAGCATTTTTTGTGTTTGCGTGTTATGGGTGTAATTAGTTTATATTAAACTACCACGTGGCCTCGACGCGATGCTTCCTTGCGGGGATACCTCTGCGGATTTACGGATCTGTGTGGTACCTTTGGCGAGACCACGTAGCAGGAACACCAGCTGGCTCTATGTTTTGTATTATTTGCTCATTACTGTCAAACGAGTGATATTGTTTGCATAGTATATTAAATTTGTGACTTTAATTATTATCATCCTGTCCATATTCCTGAATTAGGATGGACGGTCATACCAGTGACACCAACAGTTGGGACGAGACCGTGCGGTTTAATCTCGGCGGCAATGGTCACACAGCCTCACTGGAACGTGAACGTTTCACCGGCTCTAGAGGCTGGTCTTTGTACCTTCCGGAGAGATGTGATACGGGATCTGCAACCCCGAGAACCGCAGCTAACCATCCCTCCTGCTCATTTGTGATGCAATGGAGTGGAGCAACATGGTGGACCAGTGTGTAGTCCCGTGAGCTACAAGTGGCGCCTGATGTGGGGCTCGAACGAGAAGCCAACCTACGCCAACTTTCAACACCTGCGAGTTTCAGTCTCCTTTATCAGGCAGTCAGATCTCCCTAGACATGGAAGTAGCATTATATGATGGACGAGCTGCTCGCATACTCCCCAACAATGCAACTAGTTTCCCCGCTGCGGGATGACCAGCACCGCCTTTACATGAGTTTTCACCAATCAGCGAGGGGACATTCTGCGATACCTCACAGGCAGGAACTCAATTTTTAACCATATCAGATATCCATGATAGGCACTCACCATCTACGCCAGATCACGGAAGATCATGACACCGACCCCTACGGGGCAAAACTATCATTCACAACCATTTTGTTCGCCAACGTCATCAATTGATGACCAGTGGCTGGCTGCTTATGCACCTTATCTTGCATCTCTGTCGCTTCGGGTGTCATCACCATATTATCCCTCGGGGCTGTGTTACGGGCTGGCGGATGCGGCAACACCTTTTCAGCAATATGTCGGAAGACCAACACATCATGCACATCATCACCGTCAGTCACCTGCACCAGCACGGTATGCGGAACATCCATCATAACTACCAGCAGAATGTTCGCGTCGTCTACATAACACGCCTCCACCTGTATATAGACCAACACCTGTCTATGGACAGGGCAGTATTCAGCGGAACCTACATATCATGCACAGCACCAACGACGGGAATCACTTTCTTGGACATGGCGTCATCATCATCATCATCATCATCATCATCATCATCAGCGACATCGACAGGAACCACCAACAACACCACCACCACCAACAACACGCAGACCAGCAGCCACATTTTCATCAGTCTCCAAGCACCACCACCTGGATTCGCGCCAATCAGTTCGCCATGTGGACATGGCTGGATCATTCTTCCACCCGAATTTAGTGGGGGAGAATAATTGGGCCAATTACAAAGTCCAATTCGAAATAATAAGTCGCACAAACCGGTGGACAAATCGTCAAATGGGTGAGTATCTGGCCGCAAACCTGTCTGGGAAAGCACTACAGGTCCTGGCAGACATAGGCACAGATTATACACCAACATACATGGAGATGGAGAGCACGTTGTCGGAGAGATTCTGCAACACAGCCCTCAGAGAAACAAGTCAGCTGCAACTCAAGAACTTGCATGGACGTTCGGGAGAGACATTACCAGAGTTGGCTAGTTGTATCCGGCGACTAGTTACCCACGCATATCCCAGCACAAACCTCGAGGGCGTTACCCACCTACATCTAGACACCTTCATCAACGTGTTGAGCGGTGAGCCCGTCCTAAAAGAAAAAGTATTCCTTGCGGAGCATGGTAGTTTGCAACAACTCACAGCCACTGCACTTCGTATTGAGAACTCTTGGAGTGGGAAAAGAACAATCGCCAATAACTGCACCCTATAAACGAAGTGAACGATGCCAATCTCGCCACCACAACCGACAACAGCACTGCATCAGCACCAACATCAGCATCAGACCCGCAAATGCAACAAGATCAACCCACTGGTCAGAATCACGTGTCTAGAGGAAGGGGACGTGGCCAATCCCATCATGGGGACCACAACAATGCCCGAGGATATGGGAACCAGCACAAAATCAGCAATAGGCAAAACATGGCCAATAGGTTAGAGGAGATTATTAAACAAATCTCAGCACTCACCAATTTAGTCACCACCCTCTGCATCACAGTAGCCACCCAATCCACAACACGTCCACCAACCACAATAATTTCCATACTGCCACCGAACACACGTTTTGGATGTGGTCAGCCAGGCCACTGGAATGAGCGATGTCCTAATCGCCCTCCATCGACAACTCCGACCGCTGACCGACGAACCCCGCAGCCTGAGACACCATCAAACTAACAAGGGCACTGATTACAGAGTCACCTCAGTGCCCATTCTTACAACCTGGCTCAACTGCTGCCTCTGAATGACAAAGTCAGGTGGCCAACACTACTACTCACTCTCCTACGATATCATGCATACACACGCACCCGGCTTCTTATATGGTGGTGCCAACAATGCACACCGCATCCGCAGCACTGACATCTCCCCCTGCTGGAAATTGTGACCCAGCAATCTCTGCATCTACTAAACCGTCTTTTCTGTGTAAAACGGCAGTGGTAGGTTGTAGCACTTCCGCTGAAACAACATTTATACAAGCACCACGACCCACTGCCAAGGCACTTAACACCCGGTGTCCCTTGGTGGTCTGCAATTCACAAGTCCTTACAGCAACATACACTACAGCCACAACCAGGTGCAGTGATTCGGATGGAAGTACACATTCGGCATCATGGATCCGCAAAAAGAAGCACCGCACAAAAGACGGGAAAACACCACGCCGTCATTGTTTCTTCTGCGCATCAACTAAACATCCCTTAACGCATTATCAAAAGTGGCTCTCACAGGTAGCCCTCATCCGTGATCCTGACAATCCTATCCGCAATGCTGTTTACACCAACTCAAAATACACAGAAATAGCATCAACGCCACCACCAATGCTAACCCAGCTCCGTCATTGCCTAAGCAATCACAGCAGCAGCAACGACGGGTTGGCCGCTTCCACAGAGGCTATCTGGAAACAAGCCTACTACATACAGGATGATACCACACCAAAAAAATACTCTCAGACGGTATCATAGGAAACTCTTCCGCAGGCACACCATAAAGTGATATATAAGTGTGCTTGTCTGTTTATCTGTGTTTCCACCAGCGCCACTGTCGACACTGGAGCTTCCATCACCGTTTTAACAAGCGCTTGTATGAGAGCATCCCACCTCATAAAAAGCTACCCCTTAAACCTACGAACATACTTTTGCAAACAGCGACGGAAGCCGATGTTCCCATGGCTGGTCCAGTAAACCTCATAATACTGATAGAGGAGATGCAATTCATCCAGCGGGTTGTCATCGCCTCTATTCAAAACGATGCCCTGCTTGTTTCTGATGTCCTCAGTGCCAGCGAAGCCATCATACACTGCGGACAACATGAACTAGACATACATGGCCGACGTATACCTCTTGGACCGGAGTCATCACTCTATGACACATGTGTGGTGATATTAGCATCAACGGCCACAGTTGAGCTGGGACAGAAGATCTTATGGGCCACTGCACCACAGTTAGGAAGCAACACCCATATAGCCATGCTGGAACCCGGCCCTGAATATATAATCACTTCACAATGTGCCAGTCCCAGAATGATCGTGGACACCACCAACAAGGATCAAATACCATTTAGACTATTCAATGGCACAACGGATACAATAACTCTTGAACCGGGAGTCTGTTGTGGCCATCTGGTGGACGTGATATCACTGGAGATACCTCCTACAGCACCTACATATGCAGCAACTTCTGATGATTTGCCAGAACACTTACATGACCTATATTTGCATGCCACAGTTGAATTAATGCAATGCCATGAGAAAGACATACGGAAATTACTATATAAATATCGCGATAGTTTCTCGGCTGGAGACATGGACCTATGAGAAACTCATCTCGTGCGACACTCAATCGACACTGGAAACAACCGACCTGTTCAACAGTCCATTTGACGTCTTCCCATTCATATGGAAGCTGAGGCACACCAACAGGTAAACGACATGTCACGGACAGGTATAATAGAGCCAGTCCCACGACATGTCATGGACAGGTATAATAGTCCCATAGTACTAGCAGGCAAAAATGATGGATCTTTGTGGTTTTGTATAGACTACCACTGCCTTAATGATCTTCGCATCAAAGACGCATATCCATTACCAAGAATAGATAAGGACTTAGATTCTTTGTCTGGAGCCAAGTGGTTTTGTACCCTTGATTTAGCTAGCGGATTCTAGCAGGTAGCCATGGATGAGGCTGATGGGGCCACGTTTGTGTGTAGAGACGGTCTTTTCCAGATCCGCAAGATGCCTTACGGCTTGTGCAACACTCCCAGAATGTTCGAGCGTCTCATTGAGCAGGTATTAGCTACCCTGCAATGGGAAATCTGTCTGTGTTACATCGACGACGTAATCGTCTTTGGTTCATCGTTTGAGCAGGCCTTGTCTAACCTGGACTGATGCATTTTATACGGCCAACTTAAAGCTCAAACCAAAGAAATGTCATCCTTTCAGACAGAGCGTCGAGTTCCTGGGCGATGTAATATCCAGCGATGGAGTGGCTACTTAGCCTTCAAAAACAAAATCAGTGACAGAGTGGCAGACACCCATTTCTGTTACGGACACCCGGAGTTTCCTCGGTCTCTGCCAGTACTATCGTCGATATATCAATCACTTTAGATTGCGCCACCCCTATTCAGGATCACCGAAAAAGATCGACCATTCGAGTGGACGAGTCAGTGTGAAGGTTCTCTTGATGACCGCTCCAATTCTTGCTCATCCTAACCCTAACCTCAATTTCATCCTAGACAATGTTAGCTGCGGTCAATTTCATCAAGTATTAGAAACACTTTCTGTACGGGAGCCCATTTACCCTATGTACAGATCATGCCTCACTAGGCTGGCTCAGAAACCTAAAAAATCTGGTGGGCCAGGTTGCGAGGTGGCAGGAATCCCTGCAGGCATTCAAATTGAACGTTGTTCATAGACCCGGCAAACTGCATGGAAATGCTGACACCTTGAGCAGAATTGGGCTTGAGGATGAACAAGAAGTGGCAACCACCATGACACATACTACATAGCCATCTCCGGTGTTCCCCAAATTGTGGTGCACAGAGTGGAATACAGAGACAGTTTCCCATGATCAAGCAACAGACGCGCAAACATGAAACATATACGCGTGGATCCAGAAGGGGGTACGTCCTCCTAAGGAATCTGTTACACCACTTTCTGCAATGGCAAAATACTACTATCAGCGATTTTGAGAATGCCACATACAAAATAGCATTCTCTGCATTAATAACCGCATAGTGATCCCGGAACATTATCGTGAGACTATTTTACAACAACTGCATGATAGTGCTGGACACCTAGCCATTGAACGAACTATCATGCGGATAAAACAGAGATTCCACTGGATCGGGATATGCGATAGTGTGAAGGCATGGGTCGCCAAATGCATCCCATGTCAAAGACGCGCTGTTGGCCAGCAACATTCCGCACCTCTACAAGTAAAAATTGTTGGTGCACCATGAGAGCGAGTGGCTATTGATGTTCTCGGACCCTTGAATACGATGAATGAAGGCAACAAGTACATCCTCGTATTACAAGACTATTTTACGAAGTGGGTGGAAGCATATGCTTTGCCAGACCAACAGGCATCCACAGTGGCGGAGATCTTGACAAGCAATGTGTTCTACCGGTTTGGTATACCTTATAAACTGCACTCCAACCAAGGAACTAATTTTGAGAGCCGACTGACCTCCGAGCTCTGCAAATTGTTTCATATCATCAAAACAAGTACGACTCCATATCACCCCCACAGCGATGGAATGGTGGGGAGGTTCAATAGAACTCTCGCGGAGATGCTTACTAAGGAAACATGCGTTGATTGTCGAGATTGGTATCTACGATTCCCATATGTGGTCATGGCATACCGCACTTCGATACATTCCAGCACGGGTTATACCCCTAATCGGTTAATTTTAGGCTGTGAATTAGCCATACCCCTGGATCTGGCCATGCCCAGGATTCCAGGAGAGAAAAATTCACCATCTCTCTACTTAGAGCTCATGCGACAGTGGATAGAACAGACCAATGAGCTAGTGAGAGCAACTTTATCCACTGCACACTGGCGTCAGAAAACATGGTACGGCCGGCCAGTGCATGGAGATCCATATGAGGTGGAAAAAATGGTTTGGGTTCATGATTCGCAACGTTCTGCAAATGTGCCAAGTAAACTGAGTTACCAATGGAAAGGCCCCTATGTGGTAGTAGGTAAGAAGTCGGACGTGACCTACCGCATTCTCGCCTCGGATGGCCTGACCTCAGTCATCCACTTCGATCGACTTAAATCTTGTGTCAGTGATGACCCAGTGCCAGAGCTTGGACTGGACATACCACGTGACACCGGTACCCAGACAGATGTCTCTACGGAGACAGGTATTCCCGACGTTAGTCCCGAGTGCAGCGGTGCCAGTTCTACCCCTCTCCTACCAATCCAGGAGTCCGGTAGTAGGTAAGAAGTCGGACGTGACCTACCGCATTCTCGCCTCGGATGGCCTAACCTCAGTCATCCACTTCGATCGACTTAAATCTTGTGTCAGTGATTACCCAGTGCCAGAGCTTGGACGGGACATACCACGTGACACCGGTACCCAGACAGATGTCTCTACGGAGACAGGTATTCCCGACGTTAGTCCCGAGAACAGCGGTGCCAGTTCTACCCCTCTCCTACCATTCCAGGAGTCCGGTGGACATATGACTAACGCTGAGAACGATGACGAGATACATACTCGCTCTCTCCTGCCTCACTGCGGGTCTACAAAATCTGGGAAGTCGTATCTGAAGAATTTCTTGTTTGTACTGTCCACGAGGAAGGACGGAAAAGTTGTTCCACCAACCTCTTCCCATTCCCACCCACTTCATGCTATTACCCTGATTATAGAGTTACCACAAGCGGAAGCTGAGGCTGCCCTGGGCCATGCTTCTTGTGAAATGGAACAGGTAATAAATAGCATGGATGTGAAGAGACTTGATGAGGCCTTGGCTTGTTCTGAAGAACAGCAAAAACCGCACAATTCGGGTGTTCCAGCTTGAAATCTGAATAGGCGAGTTTATAATCATCCAATTTGAAAAACCGCTTCATGCTAATTAAAAGGTGAGCTTCCATGGGAATAAGTAGTTCCGGATTTTAATGTTGATCAGAGACTTGATTTCCCGCCAAGTGGGGATGAAAGCGACTATCCTTCCTTTTTATATTTATATTTACTTCCTTTCTGCGGAAGGAATATATAATCGGACTCCAGGAAAATTAAAATCAAAACTTTCCATATATGGCATGACTGACTCGCCCTACAACTTTCGGGTGTGGTCATCCACCCTCCTGTGATGTCAGCACAAAGTATAAAAGGAGGAAAGCGCTCACTGAAATTTCATCTTCCGTCAAGATCGACACAAGGGAAGATCGAGCATTAGGTTACTTCTGTGTCACAAACCAAATTCTGCTGTTTACTTATTACTTTATTGTTATCTATTATATTTGGCCAGGAAAAGTATGAAGAGGTAGGAAATTTAAGATGTGGTTCTGCGCATTTACCATCATGCGGGAATAAGATGTCGCTTTCAGAAGATCTCATTCTGTCCGACAGCTCGAAGGAGTCAGCACCAGCTCATCTCGGGAAGAAGTATCCATGTACAACGTTACAGCCTAACGGACAGCCTTGTAAGCGTGCGTTCTCCAGAAACTCGGACTTGACGCTTCGTGTCAATCATGACCATTTATTACAACGCGCATATTGTGCGGACTGCAAGTACCTGTATTCAGCTATGTGGTATTGTGTAACACACACGTTAAATGAAAAACATTGTGTGTTAGTAGTGACAGTAAAGCCTGGAATGAGGACATAGAACTCCTCGCTACACATTTCGAAACTAGACTTCCAGTTACCGTGCTCCCAATGGGAAAAATGTCAAAGTACGTTTGTACTAAACGGCGACAAAATGGCTTTCCACATTTCGTAAGACCAGCAGCATCTGCAAGACAGCCAGCTCGCATCAACATTCCAGCACCCATCACAACGACATTGGCAGCACCAGCACGAACAGCACTGGCAGCACCTGCAGCATCGGTAATGACATCACTTGCAGTTTCCACACCGGCAGCACCCGCAGTGACACCGCTGACAGCACGCCACCTCACCACAGCATCAGCATCCATGATTGGCCGGCCCATTTCCGTCGTTATTTCCACACCTGTGACAGTATCTGAGCCCAGTTTACAGGACATTTCCGATCGATCTATATTTCCATGCAGTTTAATTATAGATAAGGAGATCAGGCTCACGGAAGCAGTCACCATCACCACTGCACCGCAGAGCAGCACGCCAACACACACATGCATCATCAACATTCCAGCAGATCCCGCCATTCGCAAAGTAACCACGCCAGATAGTCCATATTCAGGAAAAAGAAGAATAGTGTACACGCCAGAAACCCGTGCAATTCCTCAGATGACCGCCAGCAAGTTACTGAAGGCTGTAAAAATCAGAAAGCTGTCCGCAATCACAGTACCACCATCCACACCGCACGTCATCACAGCATTCAGTCAACCTGCAGCCCGTATCGCCACCACCACATCCACGACAACAGTGATGTCAGCAGTCCCTACACTGCCTTCAGTCAGTACAACACCCGTCAGCATCACCACCACCACTAGCGCATCTACGGATACATCAGCACCTTCCTCCAGTTTCAGTATTACCAAAAGTGATATTTCAGCAGTGGAGGACCACCCGCCACGTCCATCTCACATGGGTCGGGGTACTCAGACTCACTGGGGAAAGTTTTTAGCGGATATTTGTGGACACTATTGTCGAGGTTGCCACAAGATTTATGAATATGTGTGCGGAAAAATGGAACTTATTATTAATTTATTTTTGAAATATTTTTCATCTTATTATTATTATATATGTTTTTATAATTGACACCCAGTCCCTAGGCTGACTACAGTCATCCTACACAGTTGCGTAATATTCTTGCGCAGCTGTGCCTCAAACAAATAATCCCTGCAGATACCTGTCTCATAAACACATCGTGTGCGACATAAGTACACAACACACCATAGCGAATATGTCTCATTACCGTCATGCCATCCCAGCTATAATGCGGTAGCCTGATGAACTAGCTTTTTCTACTTTATTATTTATTATTTTTCTTATTATTTTTCTTCCCGTGTTAGTACATCGGGACGGATTGTGGATAGCGAGAGCTATCCATGCGGACCAGCCAAAATGGGCCACACTGTATGCATTCCTTAATATATCAGGGAAGCATATGTAATTTGCTTCCTAAACTGTGATATTACTGTTATAGCAAATCTATATATACTTTTCTTATATTATATTATATTATAAATGATTGAGGTACGTTGGAGCTTGGGCGTTCTCTGCGGAAAACTAATTATCCGTACCCAAGAGAACGCCAATGCGAGCTATTGCTTAGCCAAATCATGGTATTAAATAAGGCTAACAGCACGCACCACGAAATAAACAAACAAGAAAAGAAAGAGCCGGGAAAAATAATTCCAGGTCAAAAATGAAAACTGAAAGTATGCCTCCCTCCCAAACTCTTTCGCACGGCTATGTGCTCTTCTCTTATAACCATGCGTCTCTCGTGTCACTCTCCTCTTGGCTATGTGCCTACTCTGGAAGTCTATAATTCCCACCTAGCGTGCTCCCATGCTTTCGATCTGCTATGTGTTGATCGTTTGTCATGGGTATCAAACTAGGAGGGGTGGTGTAGCATGGATTGACCGACCGGGTACTGACCATCCCAGCTAAGCCGGGTATGGGACGGCCATTCCAAATTTGCTCCAGGCACGCTCCTCTGCATAGGATAGTACCCGTACATGGGTCCTATGAGTGAGGTTTTCCTCAAAGATGGCTAAATCCGTTAGAATGCGTGGTGCGGATGTGCGTATGTTAGAACTTCCCTGACAACATGTGTCGGAAATGGGAGATAGTGTATGCCTATAGTGTACCAAGTTCGTATTAGCGATTTCCTTAAATCCTACTATTCTTGTCATTCTTGCTACGGATCAGGACCGGAATAACGAAGATAATAGAACTTTTTACCATTTTAAAATCGGACCAGAAATGGGCGAGTTATCAACAAAGCTCCTGTTAAATTATTTACAAAATATTGCTCTTGATATCTTAATCACGTGTATGCATCAACTGAATGGGGAATGTGCTGTTCACGTGATAGCCACGTCACCACTTCTAGTTGCACGCTGATTGGCTACAGCTCGCCCACTGATTGGCTGAAGCGCCTGCCTCTGATGTCACGAGTAGTATAAAAGGGACGAAAAATCGAAGATCGAGAGCATCATCATCATGGTGCCTCTTGGAATTGAGTTCTCCTGTGCCGGTGGGCAGCCTTATAACTTTCCGCAATACAAGAATTTTGGATGCTCCTGGACGACCATCCAGGGAAATAATAAATTAAAGTAAGAACTCCCGCATCCGGACTTTCATAGGGAGCTTTTCTGTGGATGGGCCTTCCGGGCCCGATGTGATTCTACAGGATGTAGACCTGGTGGTGATTCTTGGTGGATAATTTGCCGGGTCTTCCGACCATGCTGAAATGCGAGACCACGTAGAACGAACACCAGTTGGCTCTATGATCTGTATTATTTGCTCATTACTGTCAAATGAGTGATATTGTTTGTATAGTATATAAATTTGTGACTGTTTAATTATTCTCATCTTGCCCATATTCCTAAATTAGGATGGACCGTCATGCCGGTGACACCAACAGTTGGGACGAGACCATGCGGTTTAATCTGAGTGGCAATGGTCACATGGCCCCACTGGAACCTGAATGTTCCACTGGCTCTAGAGGCCGGTCTTTGTACTTTCTGGAGAGATGCGATACAAGATCCGCAACCCTGAGAACTGCAGCTAACCAGCTCTCCCATGCATCATGTATTTGCGGTGCAACGGAGAGGAGCGACATGGCGGACCAGCACATACCCCCATGAGCTACACATGCCAATAGGTAGTATTGTCATGGTTTTGCCCAACGCTACCTTATGACAGATTATGACAGATTGTGATACCATGACAGATTGTGACAGAATGTGACGTCATGACAACATGACATATTGTGACAGTGTCGGTCGGACACTGGTAGCGGTGTTGAAAGTCTGCTCACCTGTATATGCACAATTACTCATCATCGTGAATTGCACTTGAAGTATAAACGTAAATGTAAACAGCATGCCGACACCGGTATCCACTTTTCGCGTCTGATACCGCATAGCATTAATATCCTATCCGATACCATGTGCCTTATAATACAGTCAATTAAGGTTACAAAATAATAGTTCTGCTCTAAACGGTTTGACCTAATTCATATGCTATGAGACGTGGATGCCTGTTGTTCAATTCTTTGTAATTACCATTTTCGAAAATTGTTGCTATAATTGAGAGCAACGATCTTAAAATAAGTCATTACCAAAACATTGAATTTACTGGTATAAAGGGTTAACATTTGCACACATACGCACCTGCCATTCATTAAAATCACAATTTTGATCACAGATTGTGATGTAAGGAGCCAACTGGTGTTCTTTCTACGTGGTCTCGCCGAAGATACCACATAATACTAATCATCCCCATTCCCAAGACTAAAATGGCCCACCAATAAGAGTGTGTTGCTCACCCTCAATCAACGGACACATTAGCAAATTACCTTTAAATGCATGAACGCTTTCACCTCGGCACTTAGTCCGGATCATGCTTGGCACATAATTATTAAAGAACATGCGTACACCATGATTGACTTGAGCTATCTTGATTATTTGATACTGTAAATGTAATTTACATAGATTTAATAGAAAATGGTCCATCATGTAGAATCGTAATGATTATATGTCAATATTCACATGCAAGTTGCCTATATTGTTCAATTAATTTATACTTGAATAAGGTGCAGGCCTTATGCATCATCCTCTGATGATGTTTGTTGGTCTGACATGCCTTCTGGGCGCTATCCCGGTGGCAGACGTGATGCTGATGGTGCTAACCTCCTCTCTCATATCTGATTTCCAGCACCACTTGTACGCAATGTTACATTAACTTCAATGCTCAAGGTCCACTTCCCTAAACTGTCACAATTTAATTTTCTCGTTATCTCCACATTCATATCCCCACTTAGTATATATTCCATCAACTCCACGTGCATACGCATGACACACTCAATAATCCTATCCTGCGACATTCTCAAGTTCAACAAATTCAATGTCCAACACAATGCCCAACAATTTGTAACTTTAACAGATTTTCTTACCGCGTCTGGACGTGTATATCTCAACTGATGACTGAACTTGATATTTCTCTATTTATAACTAGCTTCTTAGAATATTCCTCAAATATTGCATGAGGGATGTCACACATTTCGGTCCATCAATTTGGAAATCTCAAATGTCTACGCATATTCCCAATTAGTGTCATGACAATTTAATTATCATGTTTACCGTTATTTTCCTTGTCTGATCGCGACGTCACGTGGTTATTCCCGATTATCATATGTGATTTGCATTATCCCAATCGCCTGACACCTGCTCAATCCTATGTTTGTGTTCCATCATGTCTCGTCCTCGATTTATGACTACTGTCCACAGGTGTACTAACTTGTGATTTTGTTTCGTCATGCCCGCCCTATCGGCTGATCACAGACTAGTGTGTGAAATCTAAATTATTCATATCTACACGTTTGGACAATTATTGCAATTGTAATTTAGCTCACCTGGCCAAGTAAAATTAGCTCACCTGGTCAGGCAATATTTTCAGTTTCAAACTATTTGATCAATGGAATCATTTGGTGGCATTTCGTCTCCTTGCTGAGAACATTTGATGTCCCCCCATCTGAACCATTTCAAAAGAATGAATCTTTTCCTGTATCTGACCCTTTGACCATGACCTGTGCTTTTCTACTTTTCTTATTCATAGAACGCCTACATGTAGTCCAATGATAACGCACATTTAACTTGTACAGCACGATGGTTAACAAAGCCACAGCAATTATTCGTACCATTACGTAAGCTCTGTGATTGAGACTGCTAACGCTTCCCACATTGAGATCTTGCAATCTTTTTAGGGGCACATACACTACTTTTTCTAAGCTACCCCAGGACTGTGCACTCAAATGCTTGATGACTCGTGTTTCATTTAGCAGCGATGGAAGATGAAATGTACTTATATTTATTAACTCCATTCTGCTATAGGTGAAATCCTTAGGATTTAGCACATATAAACCAGGTAATGAATTGCCTTTCTCGGTGTCTAGTCCCTGGCAATGGATGTCAATTTATTCCACTTCTGTCCATAATATTAGCCCAAAGTTTTCAGCCTCAAATAATTTACTAGTAGTGTTTTTCATCCTAATCAAACTGACCTCGCAGGCAGGATCAGTAATGTTCGATATCACGTTGACCTTACATGGGAAATGTGTCTGTATTAACATAATGTTGCCCTTGCATACACGAGGATTCGTTCCATTGCATTGTTCCTGTTTTCGTATCTAATTCAACATTCGGCGTCGTTACGCAAAGTGCAAAGTGTCCAGACTCTCGTAGCAGTACAGGCCATGAATGCAAACCATATTCTATGTATGCACCACTATCTATCAGTGGTATCGTTGCAACATAGTTAAGGGCTCGACTGTTCTTCCACAGAGGTCGTATAACTATGTTCTGATAATACCACTGATAAGGGCATATAATGCGTGTTTTCTTCGCCTTCTTACCTATATCGTCTATATAATCAGGAGGTAATAATTCTTCCCATCTCTAGAGATGCAATCTGTCGATGGTACTTAGCTTTGGCCTCCTGAAAAGTATCCATCACGTTTTACAAAGAATCTATGTAATGTCCGAATTGGATTTACAAAATAACATGTAACCATTATTCTTGCGCCTTCCCATCTGCATTGATTAACTGATTGATGGTGTCCATGAGGTTTGCCACACTGGCTGACAATATGTTAACTTGCTCATGATTGGTAGATATCGCATCAAACGAATGGTTCACGTGGGTTGCCAGGCTATCTGTGAAGTGTATCAATGAGTTGGTCTTTGTCATTGCCGTCCGTATAAGATTCTTTACGTTCTCTATATCCCGCGAAGTCGCAAGACCAAATAAGCTAGACGAAATATCGCCAATAAAGTTCAAAAGGCCTAGTCTGTATCGTCCCTGCTAACCATGATCTCTCTGAGCGACATGTTTCATAGCAGATAGTCTCTGTTCCCAATATGTTACATCTTCCGCCCTAATGTGATTCTGGTTTATCATTCCTTCTATTGCCCATTCTAGCATGGTTATCTGACTGAAAAATGTTCTCGGTAATCTTGGAGGTATCATCGTCAAAATGACTGTCCATTCTGCCGTAACAACTGATATCTGTTTTCATCTGGTCATAATCACCCCATTCGGAAGTCTCTGCATCATCGGCTGTGACTTAATTCTGGTTACTACAATCAGTGGTAACAAAAATAAAAATGTCAAGAACTTTTCCATTTTTTTGCTTCACAACAATCTAACCACTATCTTATTCTGGCAATTTATACGGAATGTTTTAACTCAATTGTTAACTGATGCCGTGGTTCACACAACTACAGCTTTTATACCCTTCAATAAGAGCATGTTCGTAATTGTATTGACAAGCTGAACATGACTATTAATAATTATATGCAAAGTTTCGATTGTGGATTATTTGGTGACTGCGTCGCAGTCGTTCATCCACTACAGTCTCTATATAGTGGCGGAATTCTACATCGGTCATTGGTAAGTCAATAGCCTCAATGTGCGGTAACTTCTTTCTATGTATGTCACTCGGATCAATGCGACTCGTACTCTTTCGGAGATTGTACTGAGGGCAGGAACCTCTTCTCTCCTCTTCCATATGCAAATCATCATCCTCTATCATGGACAGTGGATTTGTCATGGAGGTGGTAATTTGCTCTTCATCCATCTGGATTTCTAGTCCTCGCCTTGGCACTTTCTCCATCTTGCTTTCAGGTGTCATGAATGAGTCATCTTCAGGTATCATCAGCTCTGATTCGGTGATTGCTTCCCTAGAAGGACCAGGTTGGTCTGTCACTGAATCAGGCTGCTTCTGTTGAATGTCAAAGTGCTCCTGTTGGAGGTCAACTAACTTCTCTAATGGAGGATGGATGGCAACTGTGCCCTTGCCAGGCTTCCTTATTGGTCATTCTCGAATGCCATCTCAGCATATCTCAGGGTCCACTATGCAGGGCTTAGATACGTTTAGCACTCGGGTTTTCCCAGATCTCTGATGACGAATATGAGCAACTGGACCGTTTATTAAAAAAAATTCATATTCAGGGTCATTCCTAGTTATCATCTTCATGGCATCATTTGCAACTACCATGACAGAATCACCAACTTTGAAATCAGCAGCATTGGATCGCTTGTTAATCATTTGGCGATGGTATTCCCTAGAGGTCTCAGTTGAAGCACCAGCTTGAACTAAAACATTATTCAGATTCGTGAGTCGATCACCCAGATCCTGGAATGCATCAACAGGGGTCGCCATGGGCAAATGTCCCCTCCTTCCATAAGTCAAGAAAAATCATGTATAACCCATCGTGGCATGGCGAGTGTTATGGTATGCCATCAATGCAGATCCTAGCTCACTCTCCATTGCTCTGTCTTGGTTATTGACTCCCTTTTGGATCAATTCTTTCAATGTGGGTATGGGCTTGCTTGACAATGGTCAATCCCGAATTCTTTGTACAGGCTCTTCAATTCTCTTTCATTGAGTTCACCACTTGATCAGTTATCAGAATCTCAGGTATGCCATGCCTTACACAATATTCATTAATGAACTTATCGTTAACTTCCTCCACTCTTTTGGAAGGAATGGGATATGCCTCCACACATGCAGAACAATGGTCTATTATAGTAAGAATGTATCGATTTCCCTTGACTGATTCTATAACTGGTCCAACTAAATCCATGCCAATAATCTGCCCAAGGTTCTTTGCATCGGCATTTCAGTGTACTTTTGGTGTGTGGTAATAGGTCAATTTACCTGGCATGTTGGGCACTGATCAAACATTTCGATCACATCTTTTCTTAAGGATTTCCAATGGAATGAGTCACGGAACAAACTCAGGGTCTTCTGCAAACCTTGATATCCTGCCCTCTTGTGGGCTTGCCCTAATGCTAATATAAATTTTTCTGGCACAATGAGTGGAGGGTATTCAGCATCCAATGCTGAAGGTGCACGCGTGCAATATAAAGCACCATTTTGCACAGCATGATCTTGCGGAACGTCTACGAACATTTCAGGGATTTCTCTGAGTTGCTCAGTGCACAATTCATCATATGGGGTATTATATGCTTCCAAGGGTATATATGGTAAAATGTCATCTTCCACTTCAGGAATCATGTAATCCCCCATGTCAAATGTGGCTGCTTCAGCCGGCTGTCTTAATCCAGACAACATGTCTGCATGAATATTACGTGAGCCCTTAATATACTCAATCTTGCAGTATACTCTGCCATCAACACAGCCCAATGTTGGACCTTTGTATTCCTAACTTCGCCTACAAACAGACTCTTAAGTGGTTTGTGGTCAGTGTATACTGTAGACTCAGCTCCAAACAAATATGGGCGTAATTGCTTCAGTGCATAGATGACTGAATAAGCTTCCTTTTCAATTACTGGCTAGTTGGGTTGGCTGTCCTTGAGTGTACTGCTTATGTATTGGATAACCCTTTCGATACAATGGTCGTCTTCCTGGACTAAAATTGCACCTACTGCATAAGCAGAATTGTCAGTGTACAAACGATACGGCTTCTTAAGATCAGTCAGGGTATGTGAGAACTGTGTCACTACATAATAAACTATTTAACTTATCAAATGCTAGCTGTTCTTCCTTACCCCATTCGAATCATTTGTATTTCTTCACCAGTTCAATTAATGGGTGGGCTATCATTACATAATCACTTACACACGACCTATAATGGCCTGTCACCCCTAGTATGCTTCTAACCTCACTGACATTTCACGGAAGCATCATTTCATGGATAACTTTTACCTTCTGTTCTTGCGGTGAAATGCCTTGAACTGAAATATGATAACCGAGCAAATCAACAGTTGCACTCATAAAATCACACTTCTTTCGTTTGAGCTGTAAGTTGTGTTCTCGAAGTCTATTCATTACTAGAGCAAGATAGTGAGCGTGCTCCCCTGGACTCCTTGAGAAGATGACAATATCATCGACAAAAACATGAACAAATTTACTGACGTAGCCATGGAATCTCATAGGGACCATAGCCATCTGTGTTCTTATCAGATACCACAAACCTATCACAGTCTATATACTGTTTGCTACATTGTAATTGGTTCTGGCTGACTGTATTCATGCTGTGGGACCTTGCTGCATGTCGCAGCTCATTTACGTCCATGGGTTCATGCTGGATATTTTGCTCTGGTCATCGATCTTGCGGACACTGGGAGTGGTAGTGCCCAGGTTGATTGCAAGTCCAACATGTGACAGTTGATCGGCATTTCTGTGGTCATGGTTGGTTAGGCATGCATGAGCCTTGAGATCTCTGTGAGCAATTTCTAGCTAAGTGACCAGGTTGGCCACAAATGCAAGATTTCTTATGAGATCAGCTATTATTCGGTCGAGTTTGATTACTAATGTTCTTACGGCACTGGTTTTTAGTGTGTCCCACCTGACTGCAAGCAAAGCAATGTACCTGCATGGGAATTCTCCTCACAATGGGAGGCATCTGCCTCTAGTTGTTGGCTACCTATTAGTCTGAGCGTCTCTTGATGCATCCCCTTAATTGTCTTAACCATGTCTTTAAACATTTGCTCCTGATGTGCTATCATACGTGACTGCAATTCCTGTACCTGTTGACTGAAATTTGGTCTATCCCATACTACGGCATCAACCTCCATTGGCTCTGCCATGCGATCTGCTGGCAGTTCTAAGACATCAAGGAGGTCATTCAAATCCCCTTGCTCTTCTGTGAATACCATTCGCTTTCTCAAGAGCGATCTTTCTTTTTAAACACTACATGTCTCACCATTCATGTATCTTGTAGTGCGCATATGTATGCACACACAATCACTCATCGGCTATCTGCATTATTATCAGGGTATGCTTTATGTGCCATCGATCAAAATCTCTGGTTAAATCAGTTTATGGTCTCACCCCATTTCTGCCTAGTGGTCTCGAGCTCACACTTGAGTCGTTCTTCTTCATTCACGCTCACAAAATACTTTACAATATCTCCAAATATTTCTTCCCATGTCACTTCTGTTCGAATTCTATCAGAGAATTGCTCTACTTCTTTATGTGTTTGCCCCAGAGTTGTCCAACTTATCAAATATGTGAGGTCACCTGCTTCTAAACGGTTCATGCTATCGAGCGCACATCGACATGATTCGAGGTACTCTCGGATTTCAGCAGAAACTGTGCCCATCACAGGGTTATATGTGGTGCACATGGTCATGAAGGACCTCTCATTTTACCCAACCTGATTCCGGATTGTTGAAGTTTCCGTAAATTGGTTGATGCTTTGTCTCAAATCAGCTGATAGCTGGTTAAATGCTACAAGTAGATGGTCGGCTGGTGTTGTCGGCTGTACACGCATTGGTGGTTGCTGAGCCATCATTCACTTATGTATTGTTGTTAAAATGTTATCCTGGCGGGCTCGCCAATGTAACTTTCGTGAACCCTAAGGTCAAGGGTCAAGTTGCAATTTTGATTCGCTTGCCACTGGCTGTACAAGGTGGTCTAAGTCAGCTATTTGTTTGAATTACTGGGCCTGATATATGGTCAGAAGATTTAAGATTAAGAAAGATGTTTCTTCTTCCTTTTGATGTCAACAACAACAACAACACTGTTTACTATGTAATACATTTGAATAATATTGAATATCAATAATTTCCAGGCTAAGATTAAGCCAATAACTTGACTGTACAATTTCGTCCATCTACTAATTTTTCGTCTATTGAATAGTTCTACCCTACAACGTATCTGTGAGCAATAAGACATAGAATTTTGACTGAAGCCCAAAAGTTGGAAAGAGCTCACGTTTCCTGTCAACTCTTCTTTTTATCTCTTTAAGATGCCTTTTTCCAATACTCTTCTAATATCTTCACATTGCCGCAGATTGGATGATCATTTAGCCATATTCTATATTTACCCCCTTCCCTCCTGTCCAAGACACGTAGTCTTCTAGACAGAACCCATTCTGAACACAGATTTCACAATATTTCATCAGCTTTCCATCATGACATTTGCCACTTCTACATTCCTATTATGTAAATTTTATACTGATTCCAGAATTTAATGTAAATGTACAAGGACCTTTGGTGGCTACCGCTTCAATTTAAATCGTCGAAGTACATAGCCAAAAGTTCTCCTCTTTGTTTAATCATGTTCCTCAGATTACTCCTGTAATGAATATGTGGGTTAACATGCCTGTTGATCATCCAATCTATAAGGTCTCATGGCTCTGCATAAGTAAATCGGCATGACTAACTCAAGGTACCTTAATATATTCCACATAAATATGACAAACTGGATCAATGCGTGAACCTTCCCCTACGCTTTATGGTCACATCTTAATTCAAAATCATGCATCTCCATGCTAGTCATTCATGGACAATGTTATTATTCATATAAGATGTTTACAGTACATGACAGTGCATAATATCTGATCAGAAGGTCACCTTGCTACCTCGGTTTGTTGTACTTCTTAACCCGTTCTCATTGCGTGCTCATGATTGTTGGTGAGAACCTGTATCTCTTCCATGTACAAACATGTCAATAAATAATATGAATAATATGTATGAATTCATTAACTTAGTTCACATCATATACCTATATACAACTTTCCATAAAATAAATGTAACCACTTCTTGGCAAGGGGTGGGGGTGAGGTGTGGGTGGAAAACATAACTTGATGAAAAGACAAGATGATAAAGAGAGTTCAAATTCATCATCCATCAATCTTCCTTAGACCCGAAAATTGTATGCTAATCTGGGCCGACCAAGCCCAAACTTACAAGAAGTATGTGGATAAAACGGTTCTAGTGTGGCAATACTCGCACTTGAACAGCATTTCTTATAAATACGACCACATAATACTAAAAAAGATGCAAATGACGAATTTCAGAAATATTTATTAAAATTGAAATATGAACATAATTTTACAATCTTCCCAGAATGACAGAGTATTTAGTAGGCCTGGGCGCTGTTGCGTTGTGTAATCATAGCGATGTCGGCAACTTATTAATTCGTTTGATATCTGCTCTATAAATTATTGTTGTTCATCGCTAAGTGCCTCTAGGCTTTGTACTTTGAGGCTGCACGGGGGTTCGCGGCACACTGCTGTCAGTATTTTCGTTGACTGTCGAGACATATTTATGATTTTCTGTGTTCCCTCCAATCTGAATGATCAGTAAACAAATGTAAGAAACCCGTGTGCATGTATATATTAACCTAGAACAACAATAACATAGCAAATATGGGTGACATAATCCGAATTTTTGCAAAACAATAAATATAAATTTATGTTAGCTTGCAGGTAATGTCTCTTTAATTAAACTGCACTCGAAGGTAGACTTGTGCGATTACATGATTAAATTGAAAATCACGATTATTTTCGAATCCTACCTTTTAATTGCATTTTACTGCGATCGGTCGCGAAAATTGACATTTTTCTCAGCTAAATGTATGTCCATTTGCAGGCCAAAAAAATACTATTTTTTAATATCTATCACTGGAATGACTGGCCCGGGAATAGTCACTTTTTCTTGGAATGTCCAAATTGTGAAGAGGAAATTATTTGGTGTACTCTATCCATGAATTTGAGCCACGTATTGCCCTAGATACCATTTTGAATTGGAGTAAAAATGATTCTGCAGAGAGAAATGCAGAGTTGGCGATGCGTGTATAGCATCTGTTTTATATGACAGATGGGCAGATTTTGATATCTCCCCGTCTGTCTTGCATGAGGAACACACTTGTCAACAACTGTCTGCTAGTCTCCTCCAATATTTGGAAATAGAACTTTAAAATAAAATGTTATTAATAGACAAGTTATTTCTTTGCTGTCAAAATTTGTTATTATTATTAAAGTCATTGTTTTTTATCTCTATATTTCTTAATCAGAAGGCAAAGCATAGGTATTGTAAAAGGCAAACCATCGGACTGGGCATATCTCTCTCTCTCTCTCTCTCTCTCTCTCTCTCTCTCTCTCTCTCTCTCTCTCTCTCTCTCTCTCTCTCTCTCTCATCAATCTTCTCTTTGTCTGGAAATGTGCTTTTCTCAACACCATTGCAGCTTTCTTCATTGATATGTTATTTTGTTGTTGTGTCTAGGTAATTTGTACCTAAGCTGATTAATTGAGTAATCATGATTATTCTTAAATAATCGATTGTTATCACTCAATAATCGCACACGCCTACTCGAAGGAAATGATGATTCATGCCTTTGTGCCATGTGTTTGCCAATGCACTTCCTGACCTTTGACCGAGGTATTTGACTTTTTGATCTGAAAGTTACATTTGCAAATCTAGCCAGCCAGCCACACTATGAATTTATTTGTCAAATTTCGTGATTCTACCATCTTTTATTCTAGACCACGCTTGGAATAACTAACGACAGGTTGCAATGTAAACAACAGACAATCAACAATTCGGATTTTACACTTACTCTATACTTATGTGAAACCGGTCCCAGTGTTATGGCCATAGATGCATATTCCGGTGTGCGTTTAGTGACACCATGACCTAGATATTTGAACCTCTGACCTGAACCTCAACGACTTTCTAGTCAGCCTGACTTTGAATGGAAGGGTTAAATTTTATTATTATGCCATCTTTCATTCCAGAGTTGCGGCCAAAGATGTGTAATCAAATATGCAATTAGTGAATCCGTGACCTAGATACTTAACATTTTGACCTGTATTTCAATTTTATCTAGCCAACCATACATGGATGTACCACATTTGCGAGTTCTACCTTCTCGCAGGCATAGGTGTAGGTAGGCAGACAGGCAGGCAGGCATAAAAACAGACATGCATGCAGGCAAGTAGGCAGGCAGGCAGGAAGTGGGTCGGCAAGCGGGCAGGTGGGCAGGCGGGCGGGCGGGCGGGCGGGCAGGCGGGCAGGCGAGCAGGTGGGCGGGCGGGCAGGCGAGCGAGCGAGCGGACGGGTGGGAGGGTGGGCAGATGGACAGACGGATGGACAGACGGATGAATGGACGGACGTACCAATGAGAGTACACTTGTGCAGATTTGTACTTGTGGGGTGCATCGTGTTACAGTGGGTACATCTGAGTCGCACCTTAAAAGCGTCCATCTTATGAGGTGCATTGTTCATATTACTGAAGTGCAAATTGTCCATAATACCGAGGTGCAAATTGTCCATTATGTGGGGTGAGTTGTCCATAAGTCAGGGGTGCACTTCAAATGAAATCGGTAAATGTTAGCCATTTTGTGACGTGGTTTGTCCATCAACTATGAAGTGAGTTGTGCATAAGTCTGTGGAGCAAATGGGTTTACTGTTCCTGAAAGAAAAGGGATATATAAATTAATCATGTCCATTATGTGGGATGATTTGTCCATCAGCTATGAGGTGAGTTGTCCATAAGTATGTAGTGCATTTGATGTACTGCACTTGAAATAAAATGGGTAAATGTTAGCTATTTTGTGGGGGTAGTTTGGCTATTAACTATGAGGTGAGTTGTGCCTAAGTCTGTGGAGCAAACGGTTTACTGTTCCTGAAAGAAAAGGGATATATAAATTAATCATGTCCATTATGTGGGGTGATTTGTCCATCAACTATGAGGTGAGCTGTCCATAAGTCTGGGGTGCATATGAGATACTGCACTTGAAATGAAATCTGTAAATGTTAACCATTTTGTGGGGTGCGTTGTTTGTCCATCAACTATGAGGTGAGTTGTGCATAAGTCTGCGGAGCAAATGGGTTTACTGTTCCTGAAAGAAAAGGGATATATAAATTAATCATGTCTGTTATGTGGGGGAGATTTGTCCATCAGCTATGAGGTGATGTGTCCATAAGCCTGAGGTGCATATGAGATACTGCACTTGAAATGAAATCGGTAAATGTTAGCCATTTTGTGGGGTGATTTGTCCATCAACCATGAGGTGAGATGTGCATAAGTCTGTGGAGAAAATGGGTGTACTGTTCCTGAAAGAAAAGGGATATATAAATTAATCATGTCCATTGTGTGGGGTGATTTGTCGATCAGCTATGAGGTGAGTTGTCCATAAGTCTGGGGTGTATATGATGTATTGCACTTGATTTAAAATGGGTAAATGTTAGCCATTATGTGGGGTGATTTGTCCATCAGCTATGAGGCGAGTTGTCCATAAGTCTGGGGTGCATATAATGCACTGCACTTGAAATAAATTGGTAAATGTTAGCCATTGTGTGAGGTGATTTGTCCATCAACTATGAGTTGAGTTGTCCTGGGGAGTAAATTGGCTTACTGTTCTCACCTACCGGACGAGAAAAGCACCAAAGCGTATGATATGAAACTGAAAAATAGACATATTTGCATTTTTTTTTTTGTATTTTATATATTTTTACCCTATTTATCATAATTTTACAGCCCGGCGGGCATAGTGAGTACCAGTGGAGCTATGACAGCAACACCATTCAACTGCATCAGACTCAAAGGCAACACCAGCTACCATGACTAAAATTAGGGGAAATTAAGATAAATATGGTATTATTGGACAGGTTGAAATATATTACTTAGACTATGCAGACAGCATACATAAAAAGGATGCTGTATTACGTACCTTACAAACTGATAAAGGATGAAACCAGGCAAGGGATACCGCTGAACAGAAAACTTTGTAGGAATGAATGATTTACGCAAAAGTGCACAAAAAAGCTCACAACGGTAGGGAAAAGTAAAAATAAGCAAGAAATATTTGTGAAAAATAATATGAATATAAAAAAGTCATGAAATCGACTCGAAATCAAATGATAAAAATGTTTGAATGAACAGCGACTAGAAAATAATACAGCACCAACAGGTTTCCAAAAGTCGACCAAAATCCAAGATGGCCACCAGCCAAATTGGCCGATAGGGTTCGTTTGTACCAACTTGATTCTCTATGTCCTAAGGATTGTTCCTGCCATATATAATTGAAATCGGCCTACTGGTTCTCTAGTAGAAGACATTTTAAATTGCACATTGATTTAGTATGGGAGCTTTTGGCTGGAAAATGATTTTAAAAATGGCTAATTTAAAATTAGATTACCCCTATTATATAATTATAACCAATTTCGGCCTCAAATCCATCAAATAAAAGATTAAAAATGGCCACCAAACATGCAATATTATGATTGGCTCACGGCGGCCATGTTTTTTGATAGTTCGACTTCGCTTGAACAAACTGTAATCGCTCTTAGTGCCTGATTATATCATCCAAATTTCGGCTTTATCCGTTCAGTGGTTCTGGAGAAGTCGTTTTCGGGAAAACGAGGTCATCCAAGATGGCCACCAAACTATTTGGCCAATCAATTTCTCTTGAACAAACTTGGTTCAGCCCTTGCCCTAGATGATATTTCATGAGTTTTGAATCGATCTGCCAAGCGGTTTCGGAGATTTTTAACGACATTTCTCAAAATCGGCCGATTTGGCCGCGGCAATCTTGGATATGGCCGATCGGCTTCGTTTGAAAAACTTAGATCCCTATGTCCTGAGGATGCTTCCTGTCAAATATAATTGAAATCGGCCGAGTAGTTTTTGAGAAGTCGTTTAAAGGAAAAGTTGATGGACAGACAGATGGACGGGCGGTCGCCACAACATAAGCTCTCACTTGGCCATTCTGTCCAGGTGAGGTAACACTGATTAAATACTGTAAACTAAAGGCCAAGGGCCTTGTCATAAGTCTTGTCCTTCTGATAACATTTTGACAAAAACAAGAATTCCGCGGAATTAAATGTCTCGCCTATCGCCGCTTTTTCGCCTTTGACCTTGTGACCTTAATGCCATCATGCTGTTTCTTAACTTTATCCCTTAACATCTATCCAAGTTTAGTTTCAATAGGATGCTAAACGCAAAAACATAAAGTTGAAAAAAAAGATTTTTGTATCAAGGTCAAAGTGACCTTGACCTATGACCCTGTAACCTCATAACCATGCTGCTGTTTCCTAACAGTATGGGCAACCATGTACCCAAGTTTGGTAGGAATAGAATTAGCCAATCTTGAGATATAAGCCGAGAAGTTTTGCAAAAACGCAAAAACTTAACATTGTTGACGCCGTCGCCGTCGGAAAAGTGATACCTGTCTCGCTTTTTTCTCCATCCCCACCCTTCTTCGCATCCCCTGTCTGACAGCCCCACCACACACACACACCCCAAACCTGGTCTAACATTCCCACACCACACGCTTCGAATCATGTCTATGGTATATTTATATCTAAGTCTGTCTGTGTGTGGTGGTAGAATGCATAGGATCTAGTTTCTGCAAAGGAATTTCAGTAATATGGTGTGTTGAAAGCTTTCACTCTTATAATAATTAATTAAATAATTTAGTAAATCTGCTGAATATTTTGAAACTAATTTGGCTGGAATCTATTGCTGCCTATGTGACAGCAACAGCTTACATGCTTCTAAATCTTACCTATTATTATTGATTTGACAATGTAATGTGTGAATGGGATGATGAGACACAAATACCAATACACAATTCCAATAGCTTCCAATACAAGCAGATGATAGTGGAATGGCAACACTTGACACAATTGTACATGTATGCTGTGCTCTGCCAAATTTATGTGTTCAAACCTATTGTTGCATGAGAGGACTCAGGAGTGGTCTTATGCCCGCCAATCTCAGAAAACCACCATCCTATAGCAAATGAGAGTTATCAACTTACTTCCTGTCTTTATGGGCCACTTTAGTTCTGCAGGGCTGGAAATAAGCAACTGACCGCAGTATCCCATACCAGGTTACCGTAATATTCAGGATAGTAACCCCACAGGTTACCATACAGGTTGCATATGAGATTTTAGTGTAAAGGAGAAACACTATATTTTCTGTGTAATTTTATAAAGTATATGTACGCCGTTGGGGCACATTTTAATGAACTGATAATCTGTATTACGGTTAAAATTATTTGAGACACATATATTTGTGTATCACGTGCATATAGGCCTAGTGCCCCGGTCTCCCCTATGCCTGAAAAGACAAAGACTTGGATTGCGGTGCTAAAGTTGATAAATAGGTGAACTAGTCTTCGGGAATTTGTATTTTTTATTATAACTATGTTTTCATAGACTTGTCATTAACCGAAATTAAATGCTACCAGCAAACAGTTTCTTCAAAATTTACCACAGATATATGAATCAGACTATACCATCTCATATCTGTCTGATTACTTTGCAAGGGTACACAAAAACCCATGTAGTTTTATTCAACTTAAAATCGCATGCCATTTTATTTTCAACTTAAATTGTTTATAGTTCTAATATTTAATACCCGGCATGTTACATGTTTAAAAAGGATAGAAAATATATATAGTTGATTATCTCTGGCCTGCTATATGGATAGACCATGAGAAATGAACTGGCTTTAATTCTTCCAATACTTTAAGTGTATGTACACACGCCCCCTGAATCCCATTCATTCAGTTGGTTAACGTTGTTGACACAAGGGAGCTAGGATTATGAAACACACTGAAAAGAAGCGATTGGGATGAAAACAAATTCAATTTTCAGACCAAGAAATTATTTTTAAATATTTACCAATAGAATGCCTAACTCGATAAATAAGCGTCAATTCCAGTGCCTAATTGTCAATAGTATCCTTATCAAGCGTCAATTCCAGTGCCTAATTGTCAATAGTATCCTTATCGTGGTCTAGTCGATAAACGACGTAGTCAATATTAATTTAATTAATCTTCTTCTTCTTTTCGATCGCTGGTATCACACTTGGAGAGCCGTTCTCAAGATGAAATCTGTGGTTTTCTGCAGTTCTTACACATGCCCATACAGCTTTTCAAGAAAAGAGGTTGACAAAGGCCAGATCTCTTCTCTCAGCAGCTGATACGTACGGCAACATTGAAGTATGTGCTCTGTGGTCTGTTCTGCTTCTCCACAAGAACAAGCGGGCGATGTCGTAAGGTGGAACCGCCTGTACATGTGTTGGTTTAGTCTGTTATGTCCAGTTCTGAGACGAAAAATGGTCACTTGCTCTGGCCTCGAGAGATGATGGTAGGCATTTTCTGATTGAGGTGTTCTATAGAGTGACTTGATGATAGTCTTCATCTCTGTATGTGTAATTAATGATTCGGATAGCTTTACCCCACCCCACCCCCCACCCCCCACCCCGTGTCAACTTAATCCTTTAATGATCAATTAACCTTTCCAGTTTATCCATCTATCATATGATGTCAGGTTCAACTAAAGTGACGTGTATGCTGACATGATAATCCTGACGTCATAACTGATTCAAAATAGTCCGCCTTTTACGCTTAATACCCCGACATGTTGTACGAATTGTATGTCTTTGCTATTTAATAAACATGTTGTTCAATATTTTGAAACTGATTTGACTGGCCGTTGTTGCCGCCATAGGCAGCAACAACACCCTGTCAAATTAGTTTCAAAATATTCAACAGCTTACCTGCATAGTTTCTGGAAATTGATAGTCAGGGAGTTCAGAGATCGATCGATCCCAATACGAGCGTGGTGTGGGTGGAGCTTAGATAGAGATGACCGTGGCATAGCGAAAACTGGAAATGTTCATTCGGTCATAACGACCTCTGCAGTGGTCTTGAGGAATACCCATTTGCAGACGAAGAGGAGACGACCTTTGAGTATTTACAAAGCCATTCATTACTCTTGTAGATTTACGAAAAAAACCTCTTTTCTTGGTCAGTAACTGGACACTGACTAAGTCTGAAAATTCGAATTTTCTTACCCATAGAATCTTTAATTCACAAGCCGGCCAAAACGGCCTCTGTAGTGGTCTTGCGAAAAATTCATTTGTAAGCCAACAAAAAGCTGTATAACTTCTTGTGTTAAATTTATAAAACTAATTTACTCTTGACATGCATTTATTCACTGATCAATTAATCAAATCTTCTTAAGAAATCGTGATCATTAATGGATTAATGTTTATGATTTGAAATGACAAATATTAATGGCGGAATCTGCTCTGTCACTCAGATATCTGACGTCATAATCGAATACGTCACTTGCTAGCTGACGTTACAATCAAAATGACGTATGTTCGCCACGAAAATCGTAAGGTGCGAAAGTGTATTGTAAGTTTTTTTGATGAATTTACAATTTAATAGACATTTTGTCTGACAACACTCCCAGTTAAATTAGTTTCAAAATATTTCAACAGCTTACATTTTAAGTTTAGTTTTAAATCGATTCCAACACGCGTACAAGGTTGGTGAAGCCTTTAGTTAGAAATAGGCCCTTCTATGTCAAGGCAGCTATACCGGAACTAGAATTAACCGTCCTAAAGAAGTTATCGTTCCTGGTATGCACCGGTTAAAGCGATAATCTAAGTTCAACATTTTGGTCGATGACAAATGCAGGCCTATTACTTTACTTTCGAGATAATCTTTAGTAAATTATAACTTTGTGATTTTTATTCTTATTATCACATTCAAACATCGGTCTAACAGATACATTCAGAGGAATTCATCTGTACACGCACACGCTCGCACGCACGCACGCACGCACGCACGCACGCACGCACGCACGCACGCACGCACGCGCATATATATTATTATTATAATATATATATATATACACCTGTGCAAAAGTTAAGCACCACCCTATTTTTACGCACATGCGAGGGTATATTCATGTGCTATGAAGAAAGCAATAGCATAAACATTTATGTACCCATCCATCTTAGTGCAAGAGGTAATAATGCAACTAGAGGAATGCTGATTATGATGGTGGGGAAACACTGTATGTTTTTGTTTGAACTTGAAAACGAGGCCTGAATATGGTTACGTTGACACAACTGACAACTATTGCCCTACAGTTGACACACGTGGCTAGATTGTCATTAATGGTGTCTGAAAACGAAGTTTAACATCTGTGCACGAGTTTGAGACTGTCATTATTAATACCGGGTATATCCACCTTGTGCCTGGATGACGGCCTGGACACGACGTCTCATGCTGGTCACCAACCGACTGATACGCCATTGTGGTATTCGTTGCCATTCAAGATGGAGTGCGTCTGTTAATTCCTGTAGGTTCTGCACAGGAGGATCCCTCCTTCTCACCATGTTTCCCAGAATGTCCCAGATATGCTCAATAGGGTTCATGGCAGGGCTCCTTGCTGCCCATGGTAGGGTTTCGATGGCATTCTGGCGGAGGTATTCATGCACAGCTCTAGCACGATGTGGTCGGGCGTTGTCATCCATGAATATAGGGTGGGTTCCAGGTGCATGATTTACAAAATGAGGGACCACAACTCTATCCAGTATGGAATCTTGATATCTTTGTCCATTTAGTGTTCCAGGTACAGTCAACAGATCCAGCTTACAATCAAATAAGATGCACCCCCATATCATAACGGAACCTCCACCAAATGGAACTTCTTCCATGATGTTACGTTGGTCGTACGCCGTGCGTCTGGACCTCCATACACGAGTTCGACCATCTGTGGCATGAAGCAGGAACCGACTTTCATCGGACCAGTGTACCCGTCTCCAGGATCTCATGTTCCAGTGTCTTCTTTCGTTGCACCACCTCAGACGCTCCTCTTTGTGGTGTGCAGTGAGGAGAGGACGTCTGACAGGTCTCCTAGCTTTCATGCCAGCAAGCATACAGTCTCCTTTTGACGGTAGACATTGACACTCTATTGCGCGTTTCCCATTGCTGGCTGAGCACTCTGCTGTTGGTGAATGGAGATCTCCTAACAAGGCGTACTAGGGCTCGATCATCACGGGCAGTAGTCTTCTTCGGTCTTCCAGATCTAGGCCTGTCCTTCACCTCGTTAGTTTGCCCATGTTTTGCAATCAAACGACTGATTACAGTATGGTTAATGTTCAGCTGTCTGCCAATCTCTCTGCATGACATACCAGTGGTATGCATGCCTATGATTTGCCATTTCACACGATCACTTAACCTTCGTCTTGCCATAGCGGTTCACAATCAAGAGCTAATTCTCTCTGTACAAATAAACCACGGTCATGAACACAAAATTCCTAATCTTGTCGCCTAAATCTGTATGTAATGTTCTACACCTCAAACTGGACTTTTACATAACTGAACACGTGTGCTGTTTCCCACCACGCACGGACATCAAGCGGCGTGAAGTCATGCATGCATGTGCATTTCGTACTTGGAATTATGTCAGCTAACGCGGGGACAAAAAGTATGGCAGCCTAGTTGTACCATCATGTTTCTACGTTCTATTGTTTTTGCTGGTGCTTAACTTTTGCACAGGTGTATATATATTACAACATAACTCGTGTAGCCTACAAGTCAGTTACGGGAGATTTAACTCTTTAACACTCAAGCGGGCCAAAAATGGCTTCTGCAGTGGTGTTGAGAAAAGTCCATTCCAGGGCAGTAGACGACTATTTTTAAATTTAATACTGGAATGTCAGGCTCGATAACTCGTAAATTAAAAAAAAATTCTCTTGTTCTGCAAGTGGACATGTTTCATAAGAAAATAGAAATGTACAGGTTAACGGTTTAACGCAGTTGAAAAATGAGATATGTTTTAGAAAGTTCACACAATCTAAGCGCAATCTAAGCTCATACAGTGAGTGTATCATTATTTCCCCCCCCCCTCGCGACCCTCTTCACATCTGATAGGATTTGTTCATGTGACCAGGTTAAAGTTATCCCGAAACAAAACTAGGACATAAATTAATTAGAAAAATTCATTGACGATCGTCCTTTCTGAAGCCGCCAGTTTGATACGTGGATGCGCCATTATTTGTAATTCACCTTTCCATAGTATCCATCCATCATCTGACTTCGTATGACGTCATAAACAGCTCAGCGCGTGTATGATGACGTCACAATCATTACGTCACAAAGGGTTCCATATAGACCGTCACCAAATCTCAAACAGTCCGACACGTTGTATGAATTGTATGTATTTGTAATTCTTTGCTACTTAATAAACACGCTATTGAATATTTTGAAACTAATTTGACTGGGCGCTGTTGCTGCCTCAGGCAGCAACAGCACACAGTAAAATTAGTTTCAAAACATTCAACAGCTTACCTGTGTAGTTTTATTGAAATTGATAGTCAGGGTGTTCAGAGATCGATCAATCCCAACACGAGCAAGGTGTGGGTGGAGCTTAGCTAGATATGGGCGGGGCCATTATATAGTGCTCCCGGTTGCTGTTGAACTAGTATACATATTATGTGGCATGCGCTATCCAGGCAGGGCCAAGCTCATCTCGGAGGCCAATAGTACAATGACTATCATTAGCGTTATGGGAATGATTTTATATCGAGCATTCCCCATCGGCGAGAACAAAAACATCCTAAATAATGGTGCTTCCAATTATCAAATCCACATGAAGGCTTCGACAATAAAAGCAACACTCTTAACAGGTACATATATATTGTAGACAGATCGGGCTCGCTTCAATAAGTACTCTGTCTCGGACAATGTACCTGTCCAGTTTTATCCCCGCCCATCTCTAACTAAGCTCCACCCACATCTCACCATGTTGGGATCGATCTCTCCCCGAATTTCCTAACTATTAATTTCCTGAAAACTATGTAGGTAATCTGTTGAATATTTTGTAACTAATTTGACTGAGTGATAACAGCGTCCAGTCAAATTAGTTTCAAAATATTCAACGGAGTATTTATTAAATAGTAAATACTTACAATTCGTACAACAACTCATAGTCCGTCTTCAAGTCTTTGTCTAGGAGTATTGTCTGCTTAGTCAGGAGTACAAGCAAAATAGAAAATATCACTATTAGAATGGAAAATGGAAAATATCACTATCAGACCAAATGGAATTAAGAAATTATTAAATGGTTTGAAGACAGCAAAGGCCACGGCCCCTGAGCAAATACATCTGCGAATACACAAAGAACTGTCAACAGAACTGTCCAACATGCTATCACATTTTTTCAATACTCCACAGACAAAGGCGTTATCCCAACTGCCTTTGGCAGCAACAGCGCCCAGTCTAATTATTTTCAAAATATTCAAACAGCATGTTTATTAAATAGTAGACACGTACAATTCTTACAACGTGTTGGACTATTAAGCGTTAAAGACGGGCCTAATAGAATCATTCACGACGTGATGAGTATGACGTCATCCTGCACGCCGCTTAGCTGATTATGACGTCATGTGACGTCAACTCATTGATGGATACTTTGGAAAGGTGAATTCTCGCGATACTCCATCCGCAAAATGATTCGCACTTCATCAATGAGCTAATCAACACTGAGAGTACCAGATCCTTGACCATGCGATAATCATCGCTGAACCAACCTATAAAATTTCTGCAAATGCATCTGAATAAGTTTAAATCACACGTTATCTTTGCTATGCCTTGCCACGTACATGCACACCATTAATAAACAAATGTCCACATACCACTCCGGCTGTAGATGCACATTCTGTATTGTAGCATCCTGCACGACTACCTCATTGTATTAGTATTGTATGCGTTATAAATATATCTCCGTTATCGTCTTTGTACGACATGTTATTTTCTGAACTTTGAATACCAGGCTCATCCTATTCTAGCTCACATCTTGTTATGCCGATATTATCTGATGAACGCCTCTAACCGCATTACGTCGTAGATTTAAATTATTATACACTTTTACTCTAATACGTTAACTTGGCCTCGATTTAGCCCACTGGTGTAGGGGTGGTGGAGCCATTGAGTCTGGAGTTCCAGATACAACTACAGATACAGATGGCTTCGAAGAAGAGGATCGGCAATGCATGTCCTTTAGATACATGTCCTAGTCTGATTGCTTCAGCAACCCTTTAATGTCTAAATATTTTTAAGAATATCGAAATATATTTAAGACTATTTTTGAAGATTTACCACTGGGATGACTGAATCGCTCCCCGAGCCAGTCATTCCTGTGGTACATCTTAAAGAATTGTCTTCTCTTGGCCTGCAAATGAACATTCAATAAGAAAATACTTTGATTTTTAAACAGATTTAGCCATTAAAGTGTTAACGCAAATGCTTATTTGCCTAAGGTTCTGCGATTCTCCACGATCCACATCTTATTAGTACATTTGTAATCGCCCAGCGTGTTCTATACAGGCAAGTATTACTACTCGTGCTCCGTAATGGGAAGAGGCCCAGAAGGTAATATGGTCGGGTTTGTGCGTACGTGTACGTGCGTGTATGCACGCGTGTGTACATTCGTGTATTCGTGCATGCGTCTTCGTCTGTCTGTCTATGTGTATGTCTGTATGTGTGTCTGGCTGTCAGTATGTGTGCCAAGAGCTAAAATTCCACAGCTTTTGTCCTGACCCGAAAAAATCTGAAAAATCCCCAAAAATTAGGAAAAAATTCGAAAAATCTGAAAACCTTTTACACTGTTACAAAGTAGATTGCCCGGTCATCGCAAATCCCCACTTTGACCTTTTGACCCCACCCCTTACGCTACCACGGCCCCCGCCCCCCCCCCCGCCCTTCTGAGTAACCCACGTACCAAATTTGGTGAATTCCTCCACCGTTTCAGATGATCTACATTACAATCAACGTGACGTTTTGCCACGCCCCCACCCATCCACCTTCATGCGAGAAGAGCCAAATGTAAATGTCTTCGTGCACTCCACAATCATATAGGTAACTCACATACCAAATCTAGTTGAATTTCGTTCAGCGGTTTCGGAGGAGTTGCGCAGTTACAACCGATTTTCGCACCCACGCACGCGCGTATGCACACACGCCCTGGCACATGCACGCACGCACACACGCACGTATGCACGAACACGGAAGGAATGGCATAGTCTCCACTTTTCTTTAAAATGTGTGATAAATATGTATGGACGCGGGTCTGCAATCTCCCATTGCTCCTGTTATGTGTGGATGCGTCTGAATATGAAACTGAAATAAAATGTTGTATAAAATGTAATTGTCACCATTCTGTGTTGTGACAAAACCTGTGACCACGTGACAATATTAGCTTTATGTGGTACATATCTGCATGGGGAAGCAGCCACAGAAAACAGCCCAATAATCATCATGATGTGTTCTGTGGCTGCAGAAGTTTGAAGACATCCTGCAGCTGCAATAAGTCCTTCTTCTTTGACCAGTGTTTCTTGTCGTCAGCGAGAGTCCTTAGCTCACTCAGGTTCTTCCTGCTCGTCAGTGTACACGCACTTAGCTGGTTTGTCCAATGAAGTCCTCAAAGAGCTTTGTAGATGTTGGTACCGGATACAGTACACGCCAAAGCTTTCTGTGAAGGGAGTGTCTTGTGGTATTCGCGGAACATAGCCTAACGTAGACCCTCGGTGTCGGTCCACATTCGCACTCGCTCAACCGTGTTGGCCAGTTTGCCATGAATATGTAGAAACAGTTTCGTTTCATTTATTCCTCCACGAATTATGCAATCTTTTCTCTATATCAATCAGCCAGGGAACATGTGTTACAGATGCGCAGATAAAGAAACGCATTGTGTGCAAATCACTGTCTATGCATGGCTTGAATGCCATAGTCGAAGCTGTGAATGTCCATGATCTATCTAATGATACCACAACTCCCGCGATAATCATGATAATCATAGATGGTGAATCTAAAAAGAACAGCAACCAGAACGACGCGATGGAAGATTCCAGTTTATCCATCCACCATATCATTACAGGTCAAAGACAGACTATCCCTTTCCTACTGTCCATCACGTGACTCGGACAATGCAGTGATCCGATCTCTCACTCGGACGCCATAATTAATTACGGCACCAGGTAGCTGACGTTACAATCATTATGACGTATATAGCTCCGTCAAGTGTACGAATTGTATTCCTTTGATGGATTTACAATTCAATAAACATTCTGTTGAATATGATGAAATTAATCTGACTGTAAATTTCCCAGTCAAACTAGTTTCAAAATATTTAAGATGTTACCTGTATAGTTACCTTGAAATTGGGATTCTGGTAAGTTAGAGTTCAAGGTACATCGATTTCAACGCCCGTACAAAAGCGGGCGCTGCTTAGCTAAAATGGGATGGATGGACTTAGCTAGAAATGGGATGGGCATAGCTAGAAATGGGATGGGCATAGCCAGAAATGGGATGAGCATAGCTAGAAATGGGATGGGCATAGCTAGAAATGGAATACGCATAGCTAGAAATGCGCTGCTCCAATGAAGAAATCCAGTTTTAGCTAGGCCCCGCCCATCTTTAGCTAAGCTCCACCACCACTTCGCCCGTGTTGGGATCGATCGATTGAATCTCAGTTTCCTTGAAAACTATACAGGTAAGCTGCTGAATATTTTGTAACTATGGCAGCAACAGCGTCCAGTTAAATTAATTTAAAAAATATTCAATAGCATGTTTATTAAATGGTAAAGCCATGCAATTCGTACAACACCGCTTAGTTCGTCGTCAATTAAGCGTTCGTGAAGAACTTATGTACGTTATTCATGAGGTTATTGTTTATGACGTCAGCCCACATGTCACGTAGTTGATTATGACGTCATATCATTGTTGGATAAACGTAAAAGGTCCATTTCGTACTCAGCATTTGCGATCGAGCTTTGGCAGCATTTGTGGTCGAGCTTTGGTGGCTGGCCGACTATAGTTAGCTATCTAGTTAACTCTCTCATGTTCAAATTGAATTTAGTTAACTAAAGTCGAACTGGACCCTAGTGATACAATCAATATTGCCTCAACTAGTGACGTAATCGATATAGCCGCAATAGTGACAGAACCACTATCAGGGGTACGACACAAGCCAAAACACACAAATCAGAGCATAAATGAGAGGCATGTTACATGTTATGCATTTAACACAACACCAGAAACTCTTCCATACACACTTTCTATAAATGGCGAAGAACTGAGCACAGTTGGGGAGTTCCCCGATCTCGGTGTAGCAGCAATGGCAACGCTGTCAAGAAGACATGTCAGCAAGGTTGAGGAAGACTGGTGCATTTAGTCCACACACTTTTTGAACCATTTCCAAGTCAGAGCCGTCCAACCTAGAAACTAATGTCACGTTAGTGGCCATAAAACCGCAATGTGAAAGGTATTAGACTTAATAGCTCTGAACGGTGGCTACGTCGTCAAGAATCACATGGGCAGTTTGGATGGCCTCGACAATGGATGTCTTCACATAACCTGTCATGAATTATGGCCAAATACGTTTTCCTACAAATGCATATATATATATATATATATATATATATATATATATATATATATATATATATATATATATATATATATATATATATATATATATCTCGAGGTTGAGTAGATGGTTCGCACATCCAAGGAGGCACACACGTTGCAGCATTATGACACAGCGTTATGACACAGCGTTATGACAGCGTTATGACACAGCTGGGATTGAGAGGATGCATTCATAAGCAAGGTATGTTGTCGTAAGCCACCAGACAATGATTTCAATGGACAATAACTCTGGACAAATATTTTGAAAACAATTTGACTGAAAGTTGTTGGTGGCTTAGCCACCAACGACTTTCAGGTAAATGGTTTTCTAAATATTTGGCATGTCCGGAGTTAACAATCTTGGAAAATGTCGTCTCCAGGAATTCGACATCAGACAGTAAAATGCCAGATAACACCTTCGGATTATTATTATTATTATTATTATTATTATTATTATTATTATTATTATTATTATTATTATTATTATTATTAGTTATTGCTATTGAGTTATTGTTACGTAAACCTTCGAGGTAAACGTTGAGAAATAAAGCTGTTTTTCTTGTCATTCACATGTCTCCGTGGTACCATGTGGTTAAATGAAGCTAATTCCTCAGGACTACTAAATATCGGATAATTAGCATATCTGAGCAATTCCTGGCATGCAATTGTAGCACTTTCATTGATATCATATTGTATTCTATTGGTCCAGTTATAGGCTGTGACTGCTGAGTCTGCTTTCAAAGTACCAAGCATATCACGCATTCTAGGTGATATACCACCCATCGTATGTACCGTTATCCATGACGTCACAGCTTCAGGGAGCGTCGAGTTCATAAACTGGTATATTCTTGTGACCATTCCATGCGGGTCTTCAGCGAGTCGCTCATAAATCACCTCCAACAATCTACCCGGATATTTCTTTTCAAGTATTAGCCTAACTTTGATATCGAATGTCAGCTGTGCGCATAGAGACTTAAAGTCATTCGTACGTAAGTAACAGCTATGACTGCGAGAACACATGATACCCCTGGGATCACGAATCAAATGTATAACCCTCAAGTTTGGATTACGAATTAACAGTTCTTCAACCGAGTCCATTGCTAGCCTAATCGTCTTTACCACTCTGATGCGTTTGGTTAAACACGTTTTCTGTAGGTTTTCTAGACAAGTAACTGTGGAGTGTGTCGTCCGCATGCACTCGCTAAAGGGCTTGTATACAGAGGACATGCTTCTAAAGCCTCTTTGTATTGTGGCGATGTCTATGTTTTTCAAACTGCAGCCAAAGTAATCTTTGAATATTGAGTAGACCACCTGCAACTCGTGTCCTTGAGACATGGCAGGACTGAAACAGAAAATGTGAGCAAATAATTAATGTTTGTTTAACCCTTGCAACACTGATGTCAATATTCTATCTTTCACTGTTTCTACGACAGCAACATCGTCCACCAAATTTGTTGAAAAATGTACAGAAGTTCATCTTCAAAATTATTTAGAAAATTTAAAATTTTGACTTCAGAGTGGTAATGGTTAAAACAGTAGGCCTAAACGTTCCACTAAAGCCTGTCTACAGCAGTCACTGTCTTTGTGGTCAACCGATTGTGAATCATTATGATCATCTTTGTGACATCAAATACCATGAAGGTATTGGATCTGCTGCATAGGTATCTGCGGTCGTATGAAGAATGTATTACCTGTTACCTGACGTCACAAGCAAGGTCCGTAATCAAAGTGTCTGAATTATATGTCATTATTGAATTTACAATTTGGATATTTATATTGTGAAACAAATTTGATTTGCCATGGGCAAGAAACAGCTCTCAGTTATATTAGTTTCAAAATATTCAACAACGTACCTGTACATACCTTGCAAATGGGATTTTGGTTTTTTTTTGTTCAAATCGTTAAAATCGATACAAATGCGCGTACAAAGTGGGCCGGTGTTAGTTGGAAATTGGCATGGCATAGCTAAAAATCTGAGATGGCCCTTACTTAACAATTGATGTTTAACAGTAACAATAGAACAAGTTGCTGAAGAAAGTGTTATATTTAAAACCCTCACTAACATAATTATTTGCAAAAGTCAGTCTGAATGATGGTGTATACTGAATGTAGCAGTGGTATATTATGTATAGCGTGTCACATGGCCCTGATGTTGTGACGTGATATGACTTTTAGCCTTTTCTCGGATCAGGCCCAATGTTGTCGAATCCTCATGTATGGACATATCCTTTCTTCTGCTAATATTTGAGTCAAGGTATATAGCTATTGCCGTGTCATGAAGAGTTTTCATACCACAGGACTTGCTTCTAGAAAATCTATGTTGTCTAATGCAAACCAAACAAAGATATCTTGAACCAACCATGGAGGGAAATATATTCCACGCAAGTCTATTTGCTTTCGAACAACATTTGCAGTGCCAGTTTCTATTTCTAAACCCTTTTTCATAAGGAATAGCAATGCCCAAATTACAGAGTTTTCCACAAGTGATTTGAATCTTGTATTTTTGTGCACATCTAGAGCTAAGCCGACGCTGAGGGGAATTTCAAAGTGCTGTCTAAAAGCACTATCCTCATTCTTTGTTTTATATGACACTTGCCGATCGGATTCGTATGCCGCCACAAAGTGTTGTGCCAGCAAGGATGCACTTTGATTTAAAGACTCTTCCCTCCTTATAGTTATAACTCGACCAGTGCCTTGAATTGCATGCTTACAAAACGTGTTGAGCAATGCTGGTGGCTCGTACTATGTAAATGTCCATGAACACTTACATGGAGAAGAAGTAGCGATAGCTCTCATGAGGATTTAGCTGCTTTCAACAGAACTTTTAAAGCATCTTTCAAATCTCCAGTCATCAGGGCACTTGCTATCAGGGTGTCTTTACGCTTTGTCGAAAGAACCTGTTCAGGCTTTGTTTTATCTGGAGGTTTACTGAAGTGAATGTGTTGAATGTTATCTAAAATCAATTGTTTTAGATATTTCTAGTACTGAGGATTCTCAGGTAGAGGAAACCCATTTCTTTCTAGTAAATGTGTATGTGATTGGTGAATATCATTCATATTTAATACGCTATGCATAGTAGGATTATTCAGTTCAGTCTCAACTACGTCATTTATTTCCAGATCAGATAGGAGCTGATCAAAGTTAACCTGACATTCTTGTTTTGTCAATGTCTCGCTTAACCTGAACTAAACATGCTAAATGATAGTTCATGCCCACCCCACCCCCACCACCCGGTACTGGTTTTAATGGATCACATGAGCACAACACGCTGCTTAGCCTTGCTTTGACGCTTTCGTTATTTGTTTCCCTTCCAATTTCTAAGAGCTGGCTACCCATGCTTGCAGTTCACACCTCATGAAGCTTATCCTTTGTGTATTTCTGGCAAATAATGCACATGCGTTTTTCAAAATGCTGTTCCCTGGTAATCCTGTTAGCACTGGTTGCATCATAGGACAATGGCTATCCTCACTTCTTCTGCCCCATGTCAGCTCACCTGCAGACAGCCCATGTAGATGGTTGCTAAGTTATGCAAACTCTGTTTCTCCGTGTGTAACTCGTATTCCCGTAACCGTAATTAGTTTTTCAACCGAAGCAATATATGTCTTCAATAAAACAAAGTTGAAAATCGACAGATTTCGACTTCTTGATGGACATAGATCTTCCATCTTACAGTTAATTTATCACATGTAAAGTATATATTGTTGAATATAAGTAGTAAATCTATGAATTATTACTTAGAAGGTTTAGCAAGTTTATATATACAGTATATGTGCTGGTATAGACAGCAATAACACGATATTAGTGTTGCAAATAGGAGTTTATGAGCAGCTAATTACAATTAGTATATTCCAGTGGGCAATTAAATGCTCAGAACAACATGTGGCTTCATTTTCTGTATTGCCTGTTCCTAGTGGAACTATTTGAAAATGGTATCCTGTAGGGCTACGGCCAACGAGTTGTACTGGATCATAGAATGTATGGAAATCTGTGTAATGACTAAACCTATAGATGTCGACACCGCATATGCTCGTCGGGTCATGGTCATATTAACCGATGGGCGGAAGGAGAAAGTATCCAGGGTCCCAAGTGTCAAGGGGTCCACCGGCTGCCGGGCCTATGTGCAACTGAGTGTTTTATTTGTTAATGATATCAAGCCATCAACATGACTTCTGCAGTGGTTTGAGAAGTGCCCAGTTGCAGACCAAGAAAAGACTATTTTTGGAAATTTACCACTGGAATGACTGGCTCGATAAACGAGCCAGCCATTCTAGTGGTAAATTTTCAAAAATAATGTTGTCATGGTCTTCAAATTGATATATTCTATGATAAAACTTTCCATACAAATTTGAGGCTTCAAGGCCCTGCCTAATTAATGAGTACCAGAGTGTCGGCTCAACCAATAGTTGTATTTAAAGCTATTGTTTGAATAAATTCATGATGTATTTATTTGTAAATAGGAATGTGCGTAAAGACAATTGACAGAGTTGTTATAAAATGGTCAAATTCATTCCATGACCTTTGCAATGGCGACAGAGTTCATGTACAATTTTTGGGAGAAAACAAGCAAAAGTAGAATAATTTCCCGGCCAAGCAAAGGTCTATATTTGCCTGCTTAAACACAGGAGAAGCGATCTGATAGCATCCAGATATCAAAATTTCCCTGGACAACCCCCCCCACCTCCTTGACTGCCGAGGGACCCCCTAGATCCTTAATACGGCCCTGCGTCTAGTAATGATTAGCTTGCGCGCGCACCCGTCCCTTTTACAGCCAGCGCTAGCTAGATAAGCAAGCGCATGTGGCATTCTTGGCTACGTAATCTATTCAGTAAATCAATTATGCATACGAAGGACAAAATCTCTTTAAAATCCCTAGGAACGACTGGCTCTATAAGGACTGTTTTTTCATGAGTTTCTAATGTTGAATTTAATAACTTTAGCGACTTCGGAAAAATTGCCATCATAATATTTTACGAGCGTTTTAAGTCCCTAGTACCAAATCAAGTGAAATTTTGCTTTTAACAAACATTTCGCGCGAAAGCTATCTTTATGATATAAGTACCCACACTAATTCCTAACACCGCTGAAAAGCGACCCCTCATAAAACGCAATTCGCAATTTTACTGCGTTAGCGTTGGATGACAGCGAGAAAAACGTTCAACTTATTACGCCATAGGCCTCATCCTGGAATAAAAACTTAACTAATGTATCACATATTTAAATAATGAAGATATATATTTCTAATTTGAGCACAGCGCTTACAATTATATTTTTGAAAACGCTACGGTCTGTAGAGTCATGGTGTACACAGTAGTATAGAGGGTCTGGCGTTTCCCTTTAAATGAACACATAATTAAGATTTTTAAATGGACGCGACATGTGATGGCACCACTAAGCATCACCTGCACAAACAAGCATCTTTCTCTTTCTATCTTCCTTCGAGAATTTGTGTAAATAATATTAACCACATTAGACCCCGCAACGAACGACTTATCTTGGACAAGAATGTTAACAAAGCTTTATCACCTAAAATGAGTTCATTCCAGATATATTAGAACCAAAAAAATTATCCACCCGATTCGACCTATAGCAAAACCTCGTTTTCGGCCCAAATCCAAGATGGCCGCCGCTATGCAGGTTTGAATAGCTAAATAGCCATAGTTTTGGAAGTAAGTAACACAGTAACAGTAGTAGAATCTAGAACTTTCACTCGGCGCGGCCATTTCCTGGGCGTATTGGTGTGGGAACAGTCTCTGCCCTCTCCTTGATGCCCATCCCCTTATATACAGTCTTTGCCTTATTAATGGCCAATTACCCTACTGTATCAGTGTTCCCAATGAGATCTCGGGCTGGGAAGGTACCTCGGATCTCTCGCGGGTATCCCTTCTCATCGAAGTCTAGGAAGGAGATAGGGGCAACAGTATCCTCTGAACCGAGGCGTGCCTCGCCCAAGTGAGCAAGATCGCCTAGCTCTTTGCTTCCTAGGTCTGTGAGTGACAGAGTCATAGTGCTATATACAGACGGCTTAAACCTACTAGTCATACACCCAGTGAAATAGTTGGGCATAGTTGGACCACGCAGTCGGCCAAGGGAATAGGTAGCAGTGCTCAGGGTACTGGCCCTCTCTGCATTGGTAATCCTCAGTCCACGTGCTTGACTATGGGCTACACACTGGCCTCCGGCACACCATGCCTCATATGCTGCAGGGGTCTCGTGGTCCATCTCTCACTATTCAGAGGTTTTAAACGTAGGCGACGATGATCTCAGCCATTGCACTCGTTGCTAGCCCTAGAACCGCGACCTTCATTAGTGTAACACATTCACCCATGATCTTGGCGGCGGCAGTGTAGGAGGCACCACTGATGGCGATCTTTGGGATGGGGTGAGTTATTCCAAGACAGTGCTCTGCCATCCCACTCACCACTATAGCGAGGACAGACGCTGTGTCGGCAGGAAGAACCTCATTTCCACCTGTCATCTTCACCACGGCCACATTCGCCACCACGTTACTGACGATATGGACTGCCAGAGGTTTTGCTTTGGTCAGTAACTTCTGTGTCTTGGTTCGCAGCAGGTTCTCGACTTCCGAAGACTTGCCTGGCTTTCGGGCAGTTGCTTCACGATCTGTGCCGTTGACGTCATTTTTTAAGCACTGATTATACAACGCGGTTAAACGTCTGCATTCCCTGTCGAGAGGGCTAATAAGATCTTCCCAGTATGCATCTGTCAGGTGTCTGGGTTGGTACTTAGGAATATTCATCTCTCTATTGAGACATCTTAAACATGCCCAGGCTCACGCTATGTGAGAGGTACTATGATGTCTTCCGGATGGAGTTGAAGGACTACAAGAAAAAGACACCAGATGAGCTCGCTCAGCTCTCCAGTGCTGAGCTGACAGAGGAGCTGACAGCTGTGAAGCTCTATCTAGGATTTGATAAGGGACAGATCTGCTTCCTCGAATACCTTATCATGGGTGGGAGTATCGTCGAGCAGCTCCTGCGAGCTAAAGGTTTCTACAGGATCGGGAGTATCTGTCAGATGTGTTCCAGCAGTTGCAGACCGCCATGGCCTCACCTAACTCAGAGTTGAACAAGGCTCTGCGATACTACAAGCTGGAAAAAGGATGCGCTGCGGAACCATCCAGTCCTTGGATGTGCATGTTGGCAGCGTGTATAGGGGCTGTAGGGCATGCAAGCTGGTTCAGTGTCTCACCGTGGTCCCCACTGCTACTGTAGAGAGTCAGGATAGTCTTATAGCTGATTTGCTAGCGCGGAGTAGGCTGATCCCAAGCACCATGATAGCTAGGCCTGACACCACTCGTAGAGCTACCATGGGACGTGGTGTCATGTTGACTGGCTGCAGTGTCAGGGTTAGAACGACTGTATGGGCTGTACTACATGTAGGTGCGTTGATATCAGTGCTGAAGCCGAAGTGGACACTGGGGGAACTCCCCTCGACTATCATGTTGTTATAGACCCTGACTTGGAGGTCCGCGATGTTCATGATCATGTTGCTCAGAATCAACCATAGGTGTGGTGAAATAGCAAAGTCAAGTTTGCGACGGGCCTTCTGCAACCCCTGCTGGAGCTTAGCAATAAGACTACTAGGGTTTACTACGATGACCATATCTTCAACGAGACTGATTAACATGGCCTGGACCTCTGCTCCGCTGACACCATCTATGGAATGACGCAGCTTGGTCAGTGCTGTAAGGAGGCAGTAGAACAGTGCTTCCAGGGACTGGTTGATCCGAACGATCCCTGCTGGTGTGAGGCCTGAGGTGATGTGTGGGACAAAGTACTTCCACAAATCTGGATAGTCCTGCCGCAAGCCAGTGATGTGCATATTTTGCACCAGCACTCCAGGGTCGGAGTCTGGATCAAATGAAAATGTCGCTGTCTTCCGACGGCCTACTCATCGGGGTGTTAGATAGGGGAATCCTGAGTAGTCACGTCTCGGGTCACCGTACATAACCCCTAGGCCGCTGTTGTCACCACCATGCCACCGATAGTCTGGGTGAGCGCTGAACTCTCTCTCTCTCTCTGTAGTCGTTTGTATCAGGGGGGCTTGTACCAGCTCACGGAGGATTCGTCGCACCATGAAGTACACGTGGAATCTGAGACAGCTGGCGATGAGCACAGCTTCAGGAGTACCAGAATAGGAGTGAAGTAGGGTGGAACTTACTCCACATCCTGCCGTGGCACACCACACGGCAAAGTTCAGCTGCTGATTCCAGTATGAGAGGATTGGAGAAGCCATCCAAGTATGAGCATGCTTCGCATCCTTGATGGTGATGGGGCAGTTGGTCAGCGGTCGTGGGTTGACGGAAAAGCTGGTTCGGGACCATCCATGCACTGTGATGGAGAATGGTGTTAGCTCTGGTATAGCATCCAGTAGACCTCTCAGGCCAGTCAAGGGTGTACCCAGGAGGGGTGGTTGGCCCCGGATGACTGTCGTGAGGTTCAGTGGGAAGGCCATCTATTCTGGTGTTCTTAAAGCTACCATACAGGCTGCACACTATTTGTAGTCGTCTCGACTCCAGAGACCAGCGAGGCGACCTCCTCGTAACATCTCGTTTTTTAGCTCCTCCATATCAACCCGCCTGCTGGAGTCTTTGAGGTATTACTGTCGCACTTTAGGTTTCTCCGTGCAGTACAAGGCTTGGATCTTCGGTGACCTGGCCATCCTCGAGAGCTTTGCTGACAGACTCGTCGATAGTCCGTAGCATACTCTGTGCCAGTGTCACGTACTTAGCAAGCTTCTCCAGCCTCCTTGTGATCTGCCACTGCCACACCACCAAGCCTGTGGCCAAGACAGTGGCGGCTAGTGTCACACCACCCAGCGGGATGGCGACGATGGCACCCACCCCTGTAGCGAGAGTGGCCACAGCTGCCACAGCTGCCACACCCGCCCTGGCTCAAATCACACCCACAGCAGTGGTTGTATGCGCGAGGACGTTGTAGGCTGTCTTATATTGCCTGCACGTTCTGCTGTACTTTTCTGCCTCATGGACGAGATTCTGCCTGATGGTCTCTATCTGCTGGAGTCACCAGCCGTGGATGGTACCGCCCTCGTCAGCAGTCAGGAAGGGGTATAGTTCTGGTTGCTTCCGCCACTCTGATTTTGCCATAGTATATCTGGAGGATTAAACAGCATCACCTGCAGAATCTGCTCATGAGTCATAGAAGGGTTCATTTTGGAGAGCCTGGCGACCCATGCCAGCCTTTTAGTGTCGAGACAGACGTCTCTTAGACAGTAGTCATCCAGCGCTATGTCGGGTGCCAGTAGCTTTCTGAGACATGACATCCAGAATTTTGCCTTATCACCAAGATAGTAGGCCCGCCACTGGATCGCTTTCTTGGTCTTACACTTCTCTTTCCACTGTATGTCATCTGGCTCATCCTCGTCTGTGAAGATATCTGGCTCATCGTCATATGTGGTGCTTCCTGAGATACTATCATCCCCACTATCTACAGTGCTTCCTGAGATACCTGGCTCATCGTCGTATGTGAAGACATCTGGCTCTCCTGCATCCCGCTTACTCTCCTCCAGGAGGGCCTGCCAGTGTGAAGATGGCTCATCGAGGTATGTGAAGACATCTGGCTCATCGTCTGGGGATGCAGTAGGCCCGTCGCAAACCTCTGTCAAGACTCCTGCGTCCTGCTTACTCTCCTCCAGGAGGGCCTGCCAGTATCGGGAACCTTCACTGTTCCTTCGCCTCCTTGCCTTGCTGGCAGCCTGTTGATACCAGATCTCCCGCTGTAGTCGCTCTCCTTCTTGTTGACAGATCTGTTGCTGTGCGAGCCTCTGTTCGTTTAAGGCCTTTGGGCAACCCTCTATCTGGTTCATCATCTCACCAAAGATCAGATATTCCTGGTATGATATCATGTTGTCATCAGGTCAAGTAGTAAAAAGAGTGTAAACTCTAAATGGGCGTCCGATATTCCATCAGTGCTGACATATATGTTAATGGAGGGGCTGTCAAACAGGTGATTTATAGGTGTGAACAGGCTAGGACTGATAGCTTTCCATAGGTTGCTGTTGGCACCTGGGAGATACTCTATCACGTCCCGGCCGACTTCTACCAGTGAGCTGCTGTGTGCACTGCCTGGAGGTTGATGTAGCACATCAGCATGTATGTATGTATGTTGTTCCCCGCTGGGGCACCTCGAAGAGGACCCATTCTACATGGTACTGTACCAGCCGTCTCCCCTCTAGAGAGGGTGAGATTACGTTCTCACCACCGGAGAGCAGCAGTTGGACAATCGGCATGGTTATATCTCCTATTTAAGCCCCTTCTACAGCGTGCTATGGACCCCATATTTGCTCAGTCGACTGGTCTTGCTGACCTGGCAGAAATATATGCAGTTGATGCTGCCAAGGTAGAAGAGAGTCATGGCAAGCCATTCGCCCTACAGTACGAAGCAAACTCAATGTCATTCTCCCTCAACCCCATTGGTGGTGATGGGGTGGAGCTGCTCACAGACCTCAAGGAGCACCTGGGCCACAGCATAGATGGCCACAAGATCGTGTTTCGGTATGATTTCCAGAAGAGGAAGTACATCCTCGAGCCGTTGATTGAGGTCTCGGATACAGAGGTGGCAGACATCAACACCCTAAATGATGACCTCGGCTTTCATCTGGTCAAACCCAATTCGAGCAATGTCCCGCCGATGACACATGAAGGTCTGCAAAAGAATATCAATGACGAGAACTGCAATGGTGTTTAGAAAAGTTCATTTGCATGGCAAGAGAAGACTATTTTTGAAAATGTATCACTGGAATGCCTGGCTCGATTTTCGAGCCAGGCATTCCAGTAATACATTTTCGAAAATAGTCTTCTCTTGCCCTGAAAATGGACATACATTCACTAAGCAAAATGTCATTTTTCATGAACAATCGCATTGGAAAGTAATTGAAAGTTAGGTTTTGAAATAATCTATGCAATAGAAATATTCACGATTATTCGATTATTTAATTTTTAATCATATAAATTCACGATTTAAAACATAATCGCGATTTTTTTTTATCACGTAATCGCGCAAGCCTAGAGCTGAGGTTTGATGACGTTGTGCACCTGTATATCACCAACAGGACCTCCTCATCTGCCTTTTCGATGTCCTCTTTTGACGATAATGGAGACATGAAGACCGAGGTTGATACTTTCAGTGATGTGTACTTCGTGAGAACTGACACTTTACCAATTCCATATGGCCTTGATGTGGTATCACACCAACTGAAAGCGTGTAGAAAGAGTAGAGCTTCCGAGAGGGCTGGATCTAGATTATTTTTCAATGTAGTGATACTTTCATACCCAGGGGGGCGTTTGCCCCTGGTGAACCGAGATCGATAATGTAGCTTTAAGATAAACAACGTAACACGTTAATACTGATTGAACTTACGCATATTTTATTAACAATTATAATCCTAACCTATGCTCCTAAATGACGAATTCCCGACAACTGATAACCGGATTGCCAAACGAAACCGCCTGGCCTAACTAAGAATTATTATTAAACCATTTCTGACTATTGATAATAACCTACTACAATAGCATAACCTGTACCTAGTTGAGTAACCGACCAACCGACCAACCGACCAACCGACCGACGAACCACGAACGACCTCCTTCCATTCATTCCGTATCGCTTAAAAATATTATAGTGACGTCACATCGTCTCGCAAGTCATGTAAGATCAAGCGTGTATTGGCATACGAATACACAGATTAATACAAGTCTTAATTAAGCAATTAGTTACGAAATATGCGGATCATTAATTAATACAGGAACGTACATGTGGATTCACGAGACTGTACATTTTGATAATAAAGTTCAATAAATAATTAATTTACAGGTAAGCTATTAGTGCTTGCTTTCATTCACAAAGTCCAGTTAACGTGTTGATTAGTTGGCCTCTAAGTTCGCTGTCTGAGTTACGTTTTATTCAAACTATATGTGGATTCAGGTGTTTATTGCTATTCGATGGACGCGTGTTCTTGTCTAAACTGTATGTGGATTCAAGCGATGATTGCTATTCGATGGACGTGTGTCGGTACACATGCATAGCCCTATCCTGTCTTTTCATGTGCGTTATGGCTATTGTCATCGGCATGGGTGCGCTCCTTCTTCTGCCTGGGGCATGTGTCTGTCTGCGTGTATGTTGGTTCGTCCGTCTGTGCGTGAGGCATGGATGCCGTGTGCCATATTGAATATGGTACAGGGACATAGCCACATGGACACACCAACATGAATGGACTGGTATAGAGACAGACGCACACACGGACGCATCTGCATCAAGAACGCTCACAAGAACGCGCGCATACGCTTGACAATAGCCATGCCCAGACACGCATACGCGACTACACGACTATAGGATACGTTGGATGATCGACGCGCCCCGTGCCATGTGGCAGACTCGATGGGACAGGTTGTGAACCTTACAGCAATAAATGGACAAATATATGCATAGACTATTAATCGACACGCCCACAATGGAACAATCAGTTATTAGTCGGAATGGACACGTGCAGAGTCTAACTTCTGTAATTCAATGTAACCATGTTATAATATGCTGTTATATGATTGTATTATACACGTTAATTATTATTATTTTGATTTGATTTGATTTGATTTTATTCTTTTGGTAAATATTACAAATTACACTGGAGGCTGTGCCTATTAGCTTGTGGACCCCTGACATAGAATAGCATACAAATTACACATGATTTGACATAAGTAGACATAAGGCATTATGACAATATATTATACATAACTACAGACAAATAATATAGGATTTGACATAAAAAAAGAAGAGAAAAAAAAAGACAAGCCATTTGACAAACATGGTTCACTTGTTCTTGATTGTTTTTCATACTGTGGGTAACATATTTCACTCATTGGAATGGGCTAGGGGGTGAAGGGGGTGGGTGGGGTTAGGGGGGGCTAGAGTTAATCCTGTTTCTATTATTATTATTATTATTATTATTATTTTTATTATTCTCTATCGCCTTCTTTCCCTAGAGGAAAGAGAGTAAATGTGACCGTGTGAATCTGTGTGCGAGTCTATTTCTTACTGTGTCTGTCATGGCTGGGTTTCTTAGCGCTCTTAGATATGATCAAGTTCTGGATCTGTGTATATCTTATGGAGTGCTGGTCTAATTAGACTCAGATTTTAACACAGAAGCTGCACACTCGCTGAATATTCAGAAAAGCCACCCGACCGAGAGTTGTTGGTGGCTTAGCCACTCACAGCCCCCGGTCAAATCCTCTTCAAAACACCCAGCAAGAGGAGCTATGACCCTTGGGATGGGTTGTCCGTGAGACCCAGGAGCCAGACATTCACATAAAATATAACATAATAAAATTAATTAAATAAAATATGATTATGGTTAATGATACAGTAAAGATAACACTGGCCAACATGATTCTAGCAACAAACTGATTTGGTTATGACGTAAGTAATCTTCTGCACACATTTGGAATAGAAGACATTGCTGCCTCATGCGGAAAATTCTCCCACAAATTCCACTATGTCCAGAATATTCAGCAGTACCTTTTATTTTATGTAGACGATATGTCAAACCGGAGTGTAGAGGCAAGGCAAGAACAGTAATATCAATATTGTTAACAGATGGTTCTTCATAATTAATTGCTGGTAATTGCTGTGGTGTTCGGGCGCATCAATGTGCAGTAACTAATATATGAGTGAAGTCCAATTACTCGATTTAGTACTTATTAATGAACATTTGTTTAATAATATGTTTGTAGGAATTTTGACTAATAATCTGTGTACGTGTGTTCGTATCTGTGTTATTCCAGAGTTTTGTAGCTTGAATGGATGGTTTTTGTTTTGAGATTTCCATTCTATTGTATTCTGTGTGAAAGTTGTGTCTAGATCTGGTGTTGTATGAGTGTATTTCAGTGTTTAGGTTAAAGAGAGAAGACAGTGAATAGAAGGTAGATTACCTTTGAAAAAATCCTTTATTATTGTATATAATTGGAGATTATCAATATCTTCTAGTTTTAATAAATTTTCTGTCTTGTAAAAATTTTGGGCCTCTCCTGTTTGTGCAAAAGGTTTAATGGCTTGCTTTTGAAGTGATTTTAGACTTGCCGGTCTCATTTTATATGTATTAGTCCAAATAGTGTTGCAATAAGTAATTTGTGGGAGTATTAACGTGCAATATAGTGTTTTAGTATGTTAGGTAGTAAGTATGACTTAAGTCGTCGCATGATCCCAATGTTTCTTGCCACTTTAGATGTTACAATCTCTATATGTTTCTTCCAGGTTAGATCTTTATCCAGGTAGACACCTAAGAATTTAGCAAACTCAGCCTCCTGTATTCCTGATGTATTGGCAAGGAAAGGCGTTTTGCTCATTATTAGACACATTTCTGCAGAAACTTCGACTGAAGCACCGATCCCGTTCCCTGTCCTACGACTATGGGCTTCATCCTTAGTGTTGGAGCCGTGATACCTGTCAAACACAACCAATGCTCATCCATAACTGCTGTGTATATGCCGGATATACACACCAATCACACCCAGTAGGCTCATCTCGGTATGAAATCCTCCGAGAAGTAGTACAATATGTTGCAGATTACTCGACATTGGTTGATTCTCAATTACCATGAGCGCAATCCAATATAGCTGCTGATCGAAGATGATGATAAGAGTCACACCCCGCTTTTCAGATATGCTGCACAGGTACTCCAGCGTTGAACGGACACATGTGGGACTACTTGGTGTAGATCAATCATAGGGAGGAACAACTGTGTTCTTTTCCCTGGGTTAGACACTCCAGTATGTCGTGTTTGCATGTAGCCGGACAATAAAGGTTGAGGTTGAGACACGTGCGTGGATATGTGCCAAAGGACGTCCAGCTTGGCGCTTTGGATGTCCTGAGAAAGTGTACGAACATTGGTGTAATTGATATTCTCGAGAACTGCCATGGGATCCTTTTGGAATATGATTTTATGTTTCCTCATTTTTCTTATATCATCTAGCGTGACCTTCATTCTAGGCATTCTAACTCTTGTTAGGCATGGCCGGTGTAACTGCACTCATCTGACCCAGCATATGACTGACATCCTCGCCGCCCAGCATCTTCGCATTGTGGTCGACATTGTCAGCGATTTGATGTAGCAACGCATCTGCTGTGAGTTCACTAACATCTACTCCACGTGTGACAACTGCATTTCTCTTGTATAGACCTCACTCTGAATCTGATGAGCAGAAGCCGAAGGTGAACAGTAAGTCGATAAGGTCACGATGACCATATTTCTGATCGAGTGTGACGCACAGACCGATTTGTGGAGGAGAGAGAAAAGCTCTGGGACAAGTGGAGCTCATGATTGCCTGACCAATGAATGCATATCGCTGGTCTGCACATTTGCTTTTAATGATTGTCTGTAGAAGCAAGAAGCAGGCACAATGAAGCAGGCACAATGAAGCAGGCACAATGAAGCAGGCACAATGAAGGATGAAGGATTGCGAGGTTATGATCCACATATTTCATATCTGACACATCAGGATAAACACATCTTTATGCTTTTCGGAACTCTTAATTGTCAACAACAGCGCATCCATATCCTCAAAATCGTCTTTCAGTTTATTATGCGCATCCTGAATCAACTGATTCACATTCGAGGTGAGCATAACGATAAGTTGATACTGCGTTGACTATGTGATAGAGACTATGTTGCCATAGTGTGCATAGAGTTGCCATTGGACCAGTCTTTTGCAATATACTTCACTACCTCCGGCTCGATTAATAATGATTTCTGAAGGGTCGTCCAAATTGATCGTCTCATCATCATTGTTCTCAAGGTACTCAATGACATGCATGAATGCGGATTTCTTCGCTTCATCAACTAAACCTCTAGGACGGCCTTGCTTTTTGGGTGGCACTCCATCCTCGATGATAGGTAGCGCATCCAAATTCAAATTACGGACCGACATGAAGTACTAGAAGCATCTGCGATGGCAAATGGCTTCCTCTGCTGGTAGATCGTTATGCTATTCTATGTGAGACAACATCGGCCCACTCGTCCACTTGTTTTACACGACGCACTGCCCACCTTTTTGTTATCGTGGCTTTCACAGATAGAAGCATTACGTTTCTGAACTGATACTCGACATTATTTGGGAATTGTTTGTCCTTCTTCTGAGCAATATATCTTGCACAAAGATAACAGCCAGCTTTCGACAGTAGATGAGAGTTTCTCGCCTGAGGTAGATTCAACATCATGCTTATGCTCACTCAGCTGTTCGCACGTCTGGTATTTGAGTGTTTTTGCGACACATATTGTAGATATCAGATTGTCTTGTGGGAGTCATGACCCCGCGGGACGTCTTATATTTTTTAATAAGACCTCAGTGAAATTCATCTTTGAGAATACCAGGTGAGCCAAGAACTGAATAGCATCGTGTATGTACGCAGTAGGGTGATGCACTGGGTGACACCAACTAGTGCTGATGATACGCGGTTCCGCAGAAACCGGTTGCTGCACTGGGTGACCACAACACAGTTCTGCAGAAACGGGTTCGAAACTGATGCGAAACTCTAAATATAATAGTAATATGAAAAGATAGGAATGGAATAGAATTGAATAGGACGCCGTGTTCTGAGTTGGTGGTTTCTGTCAATAGTTGAAGATGAAAGTTGTTGCTAGGGGAGCGGCACACACTTTTATAATGTTCAGCAGTCATTTGGGCCAGTAGTTTAGTAAATATTCGAGTGATAGAAACCGACGGGAATCGATAGGAATTATAGGAAAACAGTAGGTGACAGAAGGACCTGAATGAGTGACGGTTGACATTTCGACTCCCGTAAGCAAGTACAATAACACCACCTGGCAATGAGATCATACAGCTCATGTGATTATTAACGTTCGTTTCCTACAGGCTTCCCCACGATTGGCAAGGGATAGGACATGGGAAGTGTAGCGTCCTGTAGGAATTTGTTTATCAACTATATGTCAATCATAGAAAGGCATGCGACAACAACGCATACCCAAATGTTGTTAGTTAGCTGACAGATCGCATCAAATCAGAACCAGCCTACACGGCTTTGACCCAGTTCAATGGTATCTCCGCAGAAGTGAAGCCCAGAGTTTGATTGGTCGGGATGACGTCACAATCAATGAGCGTACGATCAACCTCTGGGGAAGAGAAACAAAAGGAACAGGGGGGCGAAACTCGGGGGAGTATAAAAGGGACACTCTAACTTTAGTCGGGAGTTGGTTGGTGCGTGCCTCGTATCGAAAGTTCTTGGTGAATATATTGGAGTAGCCAAGAACAAATAGTTAGGTAGATAGTATAGCAAACCAGCGTGACTGGGAGTAATACTGATCGGGTACGAATAGCAAGTAGTTAAACGTAGTTAATTCCGCTAGTCAAACATAGATTATAATGTACCTTAAACCAGTGACGGCAAAAGTCACTAAACTTTGTAATAGTATTGTACAGTTAGAAATAGGAAATACAACTATCACCTTGTAATTATACATCAAGGCAAGAGTTTGTTGTAAGTTGTGTTCACTCTGGAGAAAACGGATAACCACCGTGTCTTACCTATCGTTCTGAAGAAGGCAGTCAGATCAGGCCCGGATACTAAAATAAATATCGTTAGGTCCATATACCAACGAGGCGAGCTAGTATCACTCTCTTTCTTCCTCGGTAAAACCGGTTGTCGCAGCAACCCTACATACAAGGTTGTACCGAAGAGGGAAGAGAATACGTCGTAATCAAGAGAAGACATCGAAAATCTTCAATATGATGCACATATTGTTTATTATTTTCGTCAAATGGATGAATAAGGATGGAATTCTCTGGATTGAGTTCATTATGTTTGAGAGTAAACTCATTTTTCGTAATAAGACATTTGCGTCTCAAACAAGCATAACCCTTTTCGTTGAATGTTATATTCTCCTCACATAGTAAACAAACGACATCTGTACTGGGCGAAGCCATCTTGCTCAAATTTCTGAAACAAATGAGATTATGGTTAAGATGTAAACAACTGGAATGTATTTCAGTGGTTGCAGTAATGGACTGGCCGTGGTCATTAATTGGAAATGATGCATCAAACTAGTTTCTGTGTCGATATATATGTCATTTTTGTCATATATATGACTGGATCTAAACAATTTGACAACTTGCTTGACATTAGTTCGTGACCTTGACCTTTGAGCATTTAGAAACTAGCTGCAAAGCGGTGGAGGTCATAATTATTGTTTGAATTGACATTACAACTGTGTTTTTATATCGACAGAGTGTTAGATACGCGGATTTGGGCAGATTTAGGCTTGTTTTGGTCAAATTTGATGTTGACCTTGACATTAACACATGACCTTGAACCATGACTGCCTCACAAGTACCATCAAATGAATGGGCATACTAAAGTTATTTGGAAATGAGACCTCAAATGTGTTTCTATGTTAATTACTTCCAAAACTATGGCCATTTAGCTATTCAACCCTGCATAATGGTGGCCATCTTGGATTTGGGCCGAAAACGAGGTTTTGCTATGGGTCGATTCGGGTGGGGGGGGGGTGGTGGTGGAGAATTTTTTGTGTTCTAATATACCTTGAATGAACCCATTTCAGGTGAGAAAGCTTTGTTAACATTTTTGTCCAAGTCGTTCGTTGCTGGGACTATATCCGGATTGAATACGCGCAAAACATTATCGTGTTCATCGAATGCGTGTACGATTGCAAGGAAACAGATCGTCACATATGGAACAGGTTTGTTGTTGGTGAATTTGTTATCGGGATAAATGATGCTCCATTCACAGAAATGGCTCGTGTGGATCAGAGACCAGAATAACAAAGTGCTAAAGGATAAGGAGGGAAACTAGACATAACACGACTGATACTGTGCTTTGATATTATTTCAGTACACTTGTGTTATCACAACTTTTTAAAGATATTAAAATTATGATAGGTTAGGCAAAAGACAACCTACAATCACCACCAACACCAACAATCACCATCCAAATTATGTTGGCCAGAGAAAGCCGCTTTAGCATTGAGCAGAGTGTCGCTCACAGAGTACAGAATCTAATAACCAAGTCGGTGATACCCAAAAAGCGGTGCACGTGATATTCTTAGCATGGACAACCATGGACAGCTAGCCCTGGAATCATTTATTGTTCAGCGTTTCTCTGATATATCAAAACCTTAGGAAAATATGACTAAAGTACGTTATTTCAAATGGTGTGTATAATAATCAAGTTGAAATTAATTGTTTGATATATTCAACTCAAAGCCACACACGCACTACTTTCCAGAATGCTGAGAATGGACCTTTACAGTTTTAGCTATGCCCCTCCCATCTCTAGCTACGCTCCACCCACACATCGCTCGTGTTGGGATCGAGCGATCCCTGAACTCACTTACTATCAATTTCCAGGAAACTATACAGGTAAGTGTTAAATATTTTGAAACTAATTTGACTGGGTGCTGTCGCTGCCAGCGACTAGTCAAATTAGTTTCAAAATATTCAACAGCATGCTTATTAAATACTAAAGACATACAACTCGTACAACGACGCTTAGCCCGTCATCAACTCTGCGTTCGTGAGTATTTATTTACGTCATTCATGACGTACTTGATTATGACGCTATCCTATACGTCAACTTGTTGATTATGACGTCACATTATGGTGAATAAAGTTCCATTGCCGAGGCAGATCGCCAAATAAATATGAAGCAAGTCAGTTCCATTTATGAATTGAGCTGAATCGATGACACACTAATGTATGCAGATGGTTATTTAATAACTTTTAGAAACTACTGAACGTATGCATGGAATCAGTTGATCAGTCAGAGACTCAGCAGACACGTGATATGAACAATACAGACGTGCGTGCATGCGCGCGTGCGTGCGTGCGTTCGCGCGTGCGTGTTATTAGCTTTATATTGGGTACTAGAGGAAGCAAAAGTCTATTGGCCCAGATCAAGGCTCCCGCCCCTGAAGGAGCGACAGATCAAGGCTTGTGCCCCTGAAGGAGCGACAGATCAAGGCTCGTGCCCCTGAAGGAGCAACAGATCAAGGCTTGCGCCCCTGAAGGAGCGACAGATCAAGGCTTGTGCCCCTGAAGGAGCGACAGATCAAGGCTCGCGCCCTTGAAGGAGCGACAGATCAAGGCTCACGCCCCTGAATGAGCGACAGATCAAGGCTCACGCCCCTGAAGGAGCGACAGATCAAGGCTCGCGCCCCTGAAGGAGCGACAGATCAAGGCTCGCGCCCCTGAAGGAGCGACAGATCAAGGCTCACGCCCCTGAAGGAGCGACAGATCAAGGCTCGCGCCCCTGAAGGAGCGACAGATCAAGGCTCACGCCCCTGAAGGAGCGACAGATCAAGGCTCACGCCCCTGAAGGAGCGACAGATCAAGGCTCACGCCCCTGAAGGAGCGACAGATCAAGGCTCGCGCCCCTGAAGGAGCGACAGATCAAGGCTCGCGCCCCTGAAGGAGCGACAGATCAAGGCTCGCGCCCCTGAAGGAGCGACAGATCAAGGCTCGCGCCCCTGAAGGAGCGACAGATCAAGGCTCATGCCCCTGAAGGGGCGACAGATCAAGGCTCACGCCCCTGAAGGAGCGACATATCAAGGCTCGTGCCCCTGAAGGAGCGACAGATCAAGGCTCGCGCCCCTGAAGGAGCGACAGATAAAGGCTCGCGCCCCTGAAGGAGCGACAGATCAAGGCTCACGCCCCTGAAGGAGCGACAGATCAAGGCTCACGCCCCTGAAGGAGCGACAGATCAAGGCTCACGCCCCTGAAGGAGCGACAGATCAAGGCTCGCGCCCCTGAAGAAGCGACAGATCAAGGCTCACGCCCCAAGAGCTAACTCATACCTGGGAAATGTGCTAAATGGTTAGTTAAAGTTTCTGTAATTTTAATTCAAGCTTTTGATCCCTGTGACTCCTCTTTAAAAGAATCGAATCATCCCACAGCAGAAATCACAAATCGGAACCAAGGCCGAACTAAGATCTCAGGGAACCATGTGCAAAGATTCGGAAATCCTTACCCGGGGGTGGGGTGGGGGTGGGTGAGGGGTGGGGTCGGAAGAGTCGTTAGGATAGCGAGAGAGCTAGGGTTCAGTTTCACCCGTAATGCCGCTGGGGATCCCTGAGGTCAGAGGGCTGTGGGATTTGGCCGCCTCAGTATTATGCAGTACAGCTCAGCAATAACTTGGTTAACCCATTTCAAACATAAAATAAATCTATACTGTTGAATAATTTGAACATAATTGGATTGGCAGGCTAATTGTTCAAAATATTCAACGGAATATTTTTTACATCGTGTTCAAAATTGTTTTCTTTTTGTTATGCAAGGGAGACAAATAATGTTTGTTGTGCAAGGGAGACAAATAATGTTTGTTGTGCAAGGGAGACAAATTATGTTTGTTATGCAAGGGAGACAAAATTGTTCAACTCTTTGGGGGCCCTGGAAATATGGGGCCTGGGCAAATGTACATGTTGCACTGCCTTACATTCAACCCTGAGCGAGGCATGTGACACTACGTGTGACACTATGTGTGACACTACACGTGACGCTACACGTGACACTACATGTGACATTACACATGCCACTACACGTGACACTATACGTGACACAACACGTGACACAACATGTGACACTACACGTGACACTACACGTGACACTACATATGACACTACACGTGACGCTACATGTGACACTACCTGTGACACTACACGTGACACTACACGTGACACTACACGTGACACTACACGTGACACTACACGTGACACTACATGTGACACCACATGTGACACTACATGCGACACTACACGCGACACTGATTGTGACACTACATGGGACGCTACACGTGACGCTACATGTGACACTACACGTGACACCACACGTGACACTACACGGGACACTACACGTGACACTACACGTGACACTACACGTGACACTACACGTGACACTACACGTGACACTACACGTGACACTACACGTGACACTGCACGTGACACTACACGTGACACCACACGTGACACTACACGTGACACTACACGTGACACTACAAGTGACACTGCATGTGACACTACACGTGATACTGCATGTGACACTACATGGGACGCTACACATAACACTACATGTGACACTACACGTGACGCTACATGTGACACTACACGTGACACTACATGTGACACTACAAATGACGCTACATGTGACACTACATGTGATACTACACATGCCACTACACGTGACACTACACGTGACACTACATGTGACACTACACGTGACACTACTGTGACACTACATGTGATACTACACATGACACTACAAGTGACACTGCATGTGACACTACACGTGAGACTGCATGTGACACAACATGGGACGCCACACATAGCACTACATGTGATACCACATGTGACGCTACATGTGACACTACACGTGACACTACTGTGACACAACATGTGATACTACACATGCCACTACATCTGACACTACACGTGACACTACACGTGACACTACATGGGATGCTACACGTGACACTACATGTGACACTACACTGACGCTACATGTGACACTACACATGACACTACTGTGACACTACATGTGATACTACAAGTGGCACTACACGTGACACTACACGTGACACTACATGTGACACTACACGTGACACTACATGTGGCACTACAAAACCTTTCTCACACTAGTATATATAGTATCTCTCAATTAGAAGCTAATTTAGAGCTAGTTTGCTTGTGAGATGTAAATACGTGTTACAATGGATGATTACGTGGATGCTCTGGATTATATGCAAGATTAAAATAAAGATATCAAGATGTTTATGGATGCTGAGGACTAGTCATTTATGGAAGTTGCTCCGGAAGAAATGGAAAAACGTCAGTTTCTGTTCGAAGATTGTGTCTTCAACAAGGGCTATGCTCTGATATATTATTGCGGTACCCCGATCACCCAGACTGGATATCCGAACGCCGAGAGTATATTCGGATAACTGTATCACGTGGTACAAAATTCGATTCGATTACTCCTGCTTCAAGCGAGAGCAAAAGTGCGCGCATGCGTCGACAGGTAAACCAACCACGCGATACCTTTAATCGGAGTACTTCGATAACGTATCTGAACAAGATTAAGGACATTTTTGTCTAATACACGTCATTGATATATTTTCAATCTGGTCACCGTGAGGTTAAACGTATCTATTCCTGGAAAGAATGCTGATGAAAGCTGTTGCTATTTCGTTTTATCTTCAGAGCTCCTGCAGCTACTGCTGCGGCGGCGGCGGCTGTGGCTGCGGCTGTTGCCTCTGCTGTGACTGCTGCTGCTGCCGACGAAGCGCGTGAAGATTACATTATATGGGCCTAGACCTCTATTATAAGGGAGCTAATTCTAATCTCACCTGAATTACCTCTCTAATAATATTCAATTAGATTCACGTAGTGTCGCGCACTATTGTCAAGTAGACAGGAGAACAGGTATAATATATTGATTCGGTATACCATATTGATTCAGCAGATTAATCAAGTCAACAACGGCCCAGACCACATGCTTGAAAGCAAATACAAATTGCTCTGACGTTGAGTAGCGAGAGAATATAGTTTTACAAATGTATACGTGTCATAAATAGAAAGGCAAGTAACGATGGGCTCCGCGGAGAGCGACTAGAGCGATACACTTCTAGCTATGCCCCGCCCATTTCTAGCTAAGCTCCGCCCACCGTGTACGCGTATTAGAGTCAATTTCAATCCTTAGTTTTCCGAATCTAAATTTTAAGTTAATTATACAGGGAAACTGATAAATATTTTGGAACTAATTTTATTGGGTTCTGTTGCTACCATTGACAACAAGATCACCCAGTCAAATTAGTTTCAAAATAGTCAACAGGATGTTGAATAGATTCAACAGAATGTTGACTAAAATATTTAAATTGTAAATTCATGACTTCGTAACGGACTTTTTTTTTTATTTCCGTGACAGAGTCTACGTCACACTGATTATGACGTTAGCTAACACGTCGTGTGATTGATAATGACGTCAGATAGTTGAGTGACCGATCGGCTTGCTCCATTGTGTCACCATGCACGCCTAGGCCCCTCATATGGCACTTACCGCTTATTCTAATAATAATATTGGCTCAGGCTGTTGCACGAGATTGTAGCTAGCAGTTAGCAAAGCATATCGTGAATCTTACTCTAATATACTGAACCACAAAAGAAACGTCACAATAGAAGAGATCAAAGGCTTTATTTTGAAATGTGCACAACTTTGACTATGGACATAGTACGAAGCCAATTCTTTGCAGGCATAATCGCCACAGTCTGCAGAATGTTTTGCGAGTGTTTGGCTATCACATAATGCCCAGAGTTAGGGTGCGCAAATCAATACCTTGTGTGCCCACCAGGGGCCTTGATCACGGACACACATCTCCTGTACATGGAATGAACAAGGCGGTTGATAAACACTATTGAGATCCAGGCCCATACTCTCAGGAAGGCTGCACTCAGTTCAGCTGCCGTTGTCAGCTTTGGGCGCACCGTATGAAGTCGTCTTTGGATCTCATCCCACAAGTGTTCAATGGGCCTCAAATCCGGACTGAGGGAAGGTCAGGAGATGACTCTGACGATGTGCTGCTGGAGGAAGTCTCTGGTGGCTCTGACAGTGTGGGCACGGGCGTTGCCATGCTGGAAGATGTGATTCGGGTGTCGCGCAAAATGGGGCACAACATGGGGTCTCAGAACTTGGTCAATGTACCGAACAGCCGTGACTCCCTGACCTCTGCCTGGACCGATGTGCTGGAAGTGCACAGGCTCAGTTTTCTGGTTCAGGCCAATTCCACCCAAAACCATGATGCTTGGTTCTCCCCACGGGTCTCTTTCCATGACGCATACGTATTCATATCGTTCGCACCTCCTTCGCTATACCCTGGTTCTGTCATCTGCGATAGAAAATGCAGTAACGGCTTTCATCTGGGAAGAATATGGTCCTCCATTGCTGATGACGCCAATGCTGACGATGCATGGCCCATTGCAGACGTTCCTGACGGTGACGAGCTGTGAGTAGAGGACCCCTGGCTGGACGACGGCATGGCATGTTGTTGGCGGCCAAATGGCGTCGGACCGCGTCTTCACCAATGGGTGCCAATGGTCTGACGAGCTGTTTCCGTAACTCTAGCAAATCGGTAGTGGAGGTGTTGACGCAGTATGTAGTGATCCTGTCGTGGCGTTGTGACCACTGCGTGGACGGTCGTTGGTGCTGTTAGTGAATTTGTATCGCTACCTCAGACGTTGTATAGTGCGTACAGTGCACTGACTTGAGGGCGTTGCCCGGCGTTCAAGCATCCAATGGCTAGTTCACGATGTTTAGCACATAGTCGTGGAATGACTGCTATATCCAAATCAAAACTGGCAGCCTGTGAATTATGGGTGTCCTTTATATCCAGAGCTACCATTAGTTGAACGTGCATTTAAATTTTTCCGTGAATTATTTGCAACCGCGTCCCGAGATACGCGCGAAACAGCGCTTTTTAACACATTTCAAGATGTAATCACCCGCCCATTTGTGCACTTTAAGTCTGGCCATTGTGTGATTGCCACAAGAGAAAACACTCGCAAAACATTCTACAGACTGTGGCGATTATGCCTGCAAAGAATTGGCGCCCCCGATGTCCCTAGTCAAAGATGTGCACATTTCAAAATAAAGCTATAATAGCTCTTGATATCTCTATTGATACTTGTCTTTTGCGGTTCAGTAGATATCAAGTAAATATAATGGAGGAACCGAGTTTTAGCAATGATCCATCAAGCTTGAGCTAAGCGCCACCAACGCCTCGCTCATGTCAAACATTATGTACTTACGTCTTCACACAATGGAGGCATCAGTCTCTTTTAAAACACAAATAGTATAACGGTAATACGGTGAACTAATGAGGGGGGGGGGGGGGGGGGTACGTGCTGGTCCGCCGATAGATATCCGCCCATTGCACCGCAAGTGTACGATGACAGAGATGCTGGTTAGCTGCGGATCTCGGGGTTGAAAATATTGTCGTTGCGAGAGGAAAGTGCCTTCAACGCCGAAGCGGAGGATAAGAGCTGGCAAAAAGGGCCACTCTTTTGTTCAACAGAAAATGCTAATATGCACTGCAAGCCGGTAAATAAACTAACTATCTCATAATTATAACTTTTCACAGTGCTTCCTTCATTGGCAGGGTTATCTAGCTAACAAGTATCCGAAGATACGGTGAGGGGTGGGGTGAGAGGGGGGGGGGGGGGGGGGGGGGGGGAGTGTGTGTAAATCAGCACTTTAATCATCACCACTCGGAAACCTCCGATAGTTTCCCAGGGTCGGATCAGATCAACGTGCTGATTTTGAATCCGAACAATTATAAAGCCCTACGGCTGGTGGATCGTGGAAAGAGACAATAACCTGATATATGTGAGGCCTTATAGGTAATTGGCCAATTTGATACAACCTTGTCGAAGTGCGGGGCTGCATTACTGCAACAGCCAGAAAAGAGGCGTACACTATATGTCTCTAAACGAAGAAATTGTCCCTAACCACTTTGACTTATCCTATCGAGCTGAATATTAAGGTTTAGTCGGTAACATGCCGGGCTCAAACAATTAGAGCACGGTCAGCGACCTCAGCGTAAAATTGATGATGGCAGGAATATGTGATGCGGATATAAATGTTGCTGCATAGTATTTCTTAGCGTACTGCGGTCCAAAGGTTTCTACAATTAAACAAAACATATTAACTGGATGGCTATCTGCCATATACAACTAACCAATGCAATAAATAGATTATAATTAAATTAAGTAACTAAGTATCATAGACTGATAAACCTAGATGGTGCGGCTAGTTGAGAGCGCCACATTAAACGAAGATAATATTCACAGTAATATAGACATTATAAATGGCGGTCCTAAGACCGGAAAGGTACCTATTAGTCATCAGTACCAAATACGGAAATAATAGTTAAATGTACAATAGCATGGTTACTTGAGTACCTAATAGTCATCGGTATGGAACAGGCTACCATGTTACTGAAATTGAGGCGCTAACATATTCATAGCTATTCATAGCGCGAGTCGACACGTTCTCTGGAGATATAGATATTTCGGCAGGCGATTCCCACAGCTGGTTCCCGTAGTTGGCTCTGCAAGCTGACTCTTCCAGGCAGGGTAGATACGGCACACACTCAGGACAGTAAAACAGAGCAGTGAAAAGATGTCTATTAGATAGTCCCAGCAACTAGTATATAATTTACACGGTAGTGAGAAAGTTATCCGTCCGGCGACGGAAATAATAAAGTTGAAGGTTGCCCATTAACAAAGAGGGCAGTATACAATGCTAAGCAGTTACATAACTTGGCACACGGTGCGGGATGCGTCGCATAGCTCTTGCGGCGCACCTAGCAAAATCCACCAGACTGTGGTCAAAAAGTTAATTAAAATACACATGACATGCAGTGTGGATGTTGAAGTCCACTTTTCAGCGTGGTTGGCAGATCTGGCGAGTCATCCACCAAGAATGACCATAGCTCTACATTCCGTAGAATTACATTCCGGGAGTATTCAAAAACTTGTGGAAGCCGAGGGCGTCCTACCACCGCGGATGTGCTGGGTTCTGTAAGACGCCGGTAGAAGTGAGAATCACTGGTAGGTCAGCAGTTACATCCGTCCTCCATGATCGTCCACACCAGCGATGCTCCTGATTCTCGATTTTTCACCCCTTTTCTGCGCGCTGAGACGTCAGAAGTGGGCGCCTCAACCAATCATCGGCCGAGCATCAGCCAATCAGCGTGCTGGTATACTAGTGACCTATCGACCACATGTACAAATCACTCTGTATTTAGTTTAATATATACATGCGATTACGACGTTACAGCAATATTCTAAGTGTAATTTAACGGGAAGCTTCAACGATAACTCAGCCATTTCTTGGCCGATTGGTTTACAGTTCCAGAAAGCTCGTTTAATTCTAGTCCTAATCGGTACCAGGAACAATGAGAACGGATAACTTATAAACATTTACGGGTACCTACTCGGTACACTATAGGCATGCACTCGCCTCCAATTCTGAAATGTGTTGTCAGGGAAGCTCTGACGCGTGTGCATGCGCACCACACATTTTATCAGACTTTTGACAAGAAACCTCTCTCATAGGGCTCATGTACACGTACTATCCTATCCAGGGGTGGGGGGGGCGTGCTTGGAGCGAATCCGGAGTGGCCGTTCCGTACCCAGCTTTGCTGGGATGGTCAGTACCCGTCCGGTCGGTCCGCACTACACCAGCAATCACTTTCACGCAAGTTATTGTCAAAATATATATAAAAGCTTTCTCTAATCTTCTACTGGAAATTGACACAGTTGCGCTGAACAGTATTGAAATGCAGGCTGTCGAATGTACTGCAGTGAATAGTATACCCTACATACATGCTTGCGCTTCCAGAGCCAGAGGAGAAATTACTATTTGCACGTGCAGGCAGGTTGGTTGTGTTCGAGAAATCCTGGCATATACAGACAATAGACTACAGGAATATGGCGTCAAATAGTTACAACGATGATGGAGTCCGGAAATAGCATGCTGGGTAGCATAGTATGCTGGGTATATTAAACAGAAATCAGCAGACATCTCATATCTCGTGCAAAAGGGTCTATATTTAATAGAACACGAGAACTTTAAACGGCACTGTGGGTCGAATCGACCCTATATTCCTAATGAAAATATAATATGTGTATATATACACATTCAGCCCGTATTGTTAGTTAGCCGTAAAAAACACAAAATATTTGGACTGCAGTACACCTAGGTTACACTATACATCAACAACAAATGCATCACCATATTTTCTCCCCACAACAACAATTTTACATTACGGTCGCTGATCATGCTCTCATTAAGGAACATGACGTGCGGCCACTAACCTAGAACTATGATAGCTCGATAGGATAGATTTTAAGCTAGCCAAGGGCGATTACTTTCGGATGGAGAATTGTTGTTTAAAAATACTTCTTCACGGTCAATAAGACCATTGTTGTAGCTCGCGGGGTAACATCGGGTCATTCCAGTGCACAATGCTGGATCGCCGCGCCACACGTGCACAACGGACCAGACGGCTGGCTAGCTCCGAGTCTCGGGGTTTCGGATCCCGTGCGACGTTGTTCCACGTGATACAGAGACCAGCTCCTAAGGCTGGTGGAACTCAATTATTCCAGTGGGGCCGTGCGACCATCGTGGCTAACATTGAATTGAATAGAGTCCGCCCATGAGTTTGTGTCACCGGTATGCTTGTCCATAGTAATTTAAAACTATGGACTTACAAGGATGTGTGACAAAGTGCTAAAGTAATAAAAATATAACCTAACCAAACCACAGAGTTTAGTAGATAACAGTGAGCATAAAATAATACATGACATAGAGACAGCTGATGCACTTTAAACGTGGTGACACCGGAGGTACCACACAGACTCGTAAGTCCGCAGAGATATTCCCGCAAGGAAGGCTTCCGCATACGAGATCACTAATTAACTTAATATAAGCTATTATAACCTTATGCTGAAAAGGAAAAGAAACTCCTAGTGTGGCGAGAGGCATTGTGCCCCAAGCGGGCCTTACTCCTCGATGCTATTTGTCGTTGTGAGAAGTAGTAGCCTCGCGCGGGCCGCCATCACTGGATATCTTGTGAGAGGCAAGTGCCTCACGCGGGCCTCCATCACAGGAAAATGCCTTCAATGCCAAAGCGGAGGAAAACAGTTGGCAAAAAGGGTCACTCTTTTATTCAAACAAAGGTGCTGTGAAAAAGACCATCCTAGTGAAAAATATAACTAAAATGTTGCGTGCTGATTTATGTGAAGATGGGACGAGCGATTCCCGAAGCATTCCCAAGTCACCATCTTATGTAGTTCAAAGATACTGTATTAGTAGGTGCCGCTTTTATTTGTGCGGGCCTTCGGCTATGACTAACCTACCGGTTTGGTGTTAGAAACAAAAACTAGTTTAGGCCGCAAATGGCAGATTCCCCAGAGCGTCCACCTCCAAGGGCAGTGGGTGTACATGTTACTTTGCCAGACATCCGAACTTGGTGAGAATCCGGATGCCTTGCTCCGTAACCACATAAAACATCACAGGACAATGGCTACCTTTAACACAAGCAGATTTTTATGCCTGACCTATCGTTAGAGTAGGGATAGAGAGACGAATATCCACCGCAAGTTTCCTTCCCGTGAGGGCGTGGCAGATTCCAACATCTTGCCCAGACATTTCAATCAGTTGGGTGGAGATGCGCATCTCGTCCGTCACTAAGTCCTATGGAGCTAAATATTGACCTGCCATTAGGTTTATACTCAAATTGCCCAATATGCACTGCGGTGCAGTAGAGTATTCTTCTAACAATCTATCAAATAATAATAATAATAATAATAATAATAATAATAATAATAATAATACTGTGTTCGCAGTGATTCCTTCATTGTCAAGGATAACTAACTACTAAGTAGACGAAGATACAGGGGAGGTGTATGTGACACCGTACCTTGGCCATCACCGCTCGGAAACCTCCGATAGTTTCCCAGAGTCGGATCAGCCCATCGTACGAATAGGGGCATCCAAACAATTAAGAAGCCATGAGGCTTAGTGGAACATGAAAGAGACAATAACTTTATAAATATGAGGCCCTGTAGGCAAGTTAGCCAGTTTTACACAACCTTGCCGGAGTGTGGGGCTACATTACTGCAACGACTGGAAAAGAGACGTACACAATATGTCTCTTAACCAAGAAAGTGTCTCTAATCACATTACGCCTATCCTATCGAGCTGAATAGTCAGGTTTGGTCGGTAGCATGCCAGGCTAAACAGAGTTATAGCACGAACAGGGACCTCAGTGAAAAATTGTTGATGGCGGGGAAGAGTGATGCATATATAAATGTTTCTGTATAGTATTTCCTAATGCACCGCAGTCCTAAGTTTTCTATAAATAAGCAAAACATATCAACAAGATGGCCGCTGGCCATATACCTAACTAACCTAGTAAAGAATGATGAGGGTAAACGGATTAATTAGAACAGTGGTAATACAGGTGATGGACATAATACGGTGCGGTTAGTCTAAACACCTTACAGTAAACAAGGATAATTATAACCAGTAATAATAAAAAAAAATGTTAAGGTGCGGTCCGAGGACCGGTACGGTACCTATTGGTCATCAGTACCTTTTATAGGAATAATATTATATAATTAAAGATATCATGTATAGTTACTTGACTATTCAGTAGCCATTCTTACACACCGGGCTACTATGTTGCTGAAATTGAGACGTCACTATACTTGTGACGTGAGTCGACACGTTCTCTAAAGCTGGATACATCTCCGCATGTAGATCTCCGCAAACAGGGTTCCCGCATGCTGGCTCCAAGCTGTAAACGGTACGAACTCAGGACAGTGAAACACAATAGTAAGTAATGTCTACCAAATAGTTTGTAAATCATTCATTAGAGATGCAGTAATGATGAAAAGTTCTCGTCCGATGACGGTAGTTTTAAGAAAGTTAATCATAACCTATTAACAAAGAGGGTTATTTATATATGTATACATATTGAAGTTAACGGTGCGGGGTGCGTCAAATAACTCTTGTGGCGCACCGGGAAAAGTTTACTTGGCGGCGGTCAAAATGTTAAACAGGAACACACACGACGTGCAGTGCGGTGGTAGAAGTCCACTTTTCGGCGTGGTTGGCAGATCCGGTGAGTCATCCACCAAGGAACATCGCTGCTCTACATCACGTAGCATTACATTACTGGCCCGCAAGGGCTCGCCGCAAGAACAGTTCCTTTACTGATGTTATTTAAAATAGGAACATATTTTAAGTTCTAATTTTGCCCTCGGGTGGCCATCCAGGAGCTTACAAAATTCTTGGTGCAGTGAGCCGGGAACTGCTTCGGTACGAGCTGAACTGAAAACCTTTTGGAACCCAGATGATGTGTGTATCTGTCTTCGGTGTTCTGGGTAGTTCATCAGGTTCCCATACTTTGGGCATCTCCCGACTGTTCGTGCCCCCCACCCCTGGTTGATCCGTGTTACACCGTTTTATAAATGGTACTAATGATTTTTTTAGTTGGCCATTCAATGTTAAGGCCTCCTAAATTAAAGTAAGGAGTAACTGCGTTTGACTACGCTTCTCTGGCCGTCTGGTCGAAATAATTGTTTGAATTCCCTCCGTCAGAACGATTCTGACCGAATCAAGAAACTACAGTCAGCCAGAATCAATTTGTCGTTCACATACATTTCCCGTGTATCTTCGGATACCTATTAAGCAAGCCTTTTTATGCCAAAGTAGGAAACACTGCGAAAATATAAATAATGCAATTTATTGGCGTCCCAGCAATGTTCTATGGGCAACTATTTCTAAACCTAAAGCAGCTAAATGCTACCTCCAGGTTTCGGGTCTCACATGATCCGCACCCGAAACATCAGGCGACGGACAGAGACACGGGGCACCATCTAACTCATAACGGTGACTGGATGAAGCCTTAGAGCTCACCATGCCCTATAGGATGGCCACCATAGATGGAAATACGTTTCTCTCTCCCCATTGCAAATAAGTTAAAGACTGCTTTCTGAACCCGCTTCCGTTAACGTGATTTGTCCATGTGTTGTTATTTGTGGTTGTGATGCCGTATGTGGATGAATCGCTCTGTAACTCTGAAACTACCACCAGACAACATGTTGCACGCTGTCGGTCTGAGGAGAGATGTTCAGTGGGGGGTGGGCAATGCCAGGACGACATATTCGTTAAAGCCATTTGGTGCTACGCCATTTGCGGCCTAAACATATGTGTTTGGACTTACAACCTAAATGTTGGTCTAGGCCATTTAAGGTGCACAAAATTAAAGCGGCACCAACAAAACTATATCTTTAACTCACATAAGACAACGGTGCTGAAATCAATGGAAATCAGCAACCACATCTTTACGTATACACCGTAGGCACACAACATTAAAATAGCTATATTAAGATAAAAGCACATGATAATCTTTTTCGCTTTGTAAGATAGGAGGGTGGCCCTTTTTACCGCTCTCCTCCTCCGCTTCGGCATAGAGGGTATTTTTCTTTTTGATGGAGGCCCACACGAGGAACTATCATCTCGCAAAAATGTATATTCCTGTCCGCACAAGTGGTATGGGTTATTCATTCACACACACCCCCCCCCCCTCATTTTCATGGGATGCCTCTTTGGCCGTCTCCCCACGAACGGTGTGGGTACCTCCATTTTTGCCTTGCATTTTAATAGTCGACGCCTTCTGGTTGTCTTTTCCCGCAGGGCACGATACACTCACCGTCGTATATTTTCTCACACCCAAATGGTAAGGGCACCTCCATTTTCTGCCTTACGCATTTCTAGTCGACGCTGTTCAAGCTGTCTCTTCCCTCATGACAGGGTGTTTTTCACCGCTGTGATATCCCTCCCACTTGAGTGGTAAGAGTATGTCCATTTTTGCCTTGCATTTTTATGGTGGGATGCTCTTCGAGCCGTCCTCTCCTGCAAGACACGGTGCATTCACCGTCATAAATTTTTGCCCTGCATGTTGATAGTTAGACCTCTCTCTCTCTCTCTCTCTCTCTCTCTCTCTCTCTCTCTCTCTCTTTCTCTCTCTGAGGCAGATATAGTTAATATTAAACCAACTGATGTGCCCTGACCGGACATTTTTCGCCCACAGGGGTACCTTTCACGATACCGTCTATATATGACTAGATCGTTAGGTACCTCTGGCGAGACATAAATCCAATTCACCACTTTCTGTTTTACGTTGACCTTTCATAAGTGACAAACATACAAAAATTGTTTGTTACAAAATTAGTAATGTTGGTAAATTGTGCTAGCACCGTTCTTTCCACCTTGGAGATGACGGCTAGACACACCTGGGACACGAACAACCGGGCCGATACGGTGGTGTTCAATTTTCGCAGTAAAGGCTGCACGAGCCCACTGGAACGTGATCGTTCCACCGGCTCTAGAGGTCGGTTTTTGTGCACACCGGAGATGCGCGGCGACCACTCCCCAACCCCGAGGCTGGCTGACCAGCAGCAGCAGCAGCAGCAAGTGGCGGAGCCACGCCCCCCCCCCCCCCCCCCACCCCTGGCGGCTACACACACCTTACCCGTACGCACATTCGCACTTATGCATTTACGCACATACATACACCCTTGCGCATACACTTACACACTTAAGCAGGCACGCACACGTGCACACTTTACGCATTATTATTATTTTGTCTCCACGGCACAAAACTAGTTTTGTGAAACTCATGGAAATTTTCAAATTTGTTATGCTTAAGGCCGCTGCTCAGCTGCTCATCCTGCCCAGTCATAAATCCGGCCCTGGCTCTGAACACGGCGAAGTTCGCTTTGTTACAGCTTGTTCGCGCCTTGTTACGGCCATTCTCTAATGGGCACGTGTGGCAATCTTTATAGAGCGAAGCTCTGGAAGACTAGAGTAATTGTTCTGTTTATTATTATTATTATTATTATTATTATTATTATTATTATTATTATTATTATTATTATTATTATTTTTATTATTCTACCGCGATTTCCAGCAAGTAGGTTGACCAAAATCTCCGAAACCAGCAGGTCAATCAATGCAAGACTCGGCATCTATGGTCTAGATGCCAAATCGGATCGAAATTAATCAAAGAGAACATGATGCACTCAGGGATTTGGCGGCCATCTTGATGACGTTATAAATGACAAAATAATCTTCTCCTTTGGAACTTCTGAAGCAATCTGGCTAAAATTTGGGGAATATAATCAGTCAATGGCGGCAAGGTTTTGTTCGCAAAAACGTGATTGGTTAAACAGTATCTGCACTGTGGACCAATCAATTTCGAGCATTTGGGGGCCATTTTGAACTTTTTTATTTGATGGATTTTGATGGAGAAAATTGCTATGCATATATTAGTTGACCGTCTGCAGAGTGTGTGTGTGAAAATGAACGAGATCTATTTGTAAAGTGCAGAAATATTTAGATTTTAATTTTCCTCTTTATTATGTAGTAGAAGACAGTTTGCTACAGGCGCTAATAAAAATGATTAATGTGACATTTGATTGCCATTTTATATCTGGTTACCATGGGGGTAACAAATGGCATTTGCTACTGTAAAGCTCTAGGTAAACATATTAATATAACAGGGATTTAATTGCCATTTAATACCAATTGACAACCTGGCTGATTAGCCCATGAACTTAGTAATGCCAATATAAAACTTGCACTTATTGTAGATGCTAAGGATACATGCTGACTATTTTTCAAAACAATTTGACTGAAAGTTGTTCCTGCCTATTAAGCCTTCTATTGGTGAAATATTAGATTTGTATTAACCCTTATACTGCAGAATGTTAAAATCTATTTCATTGATTTTGTACTAAAATTCCAGTATCTATTAATAATATTGGAAAGATAAGATTGTCACACACTTCTTAGAATTTTTACTGCTGAATGGCCAATCCCTGATTAACCTGTTTACTGCTGAATGGCCAATCATCTAGCTGAATTTTGTGACCAGTTTTGTGTCTGTATATAAATCTTCTCCAAAGCCACCTAAGTGATTGATCCGAATGACAAGTATTATTATCTAGAGCAGTTACTAAAAAGTGAATTTCACCAGAGAACATTTGTATACAACTTGTACACATTGAGTCCTGAATTTCATGTAACATGTTGAATATTTTGAAACTAATCTGACTGTGTGTTGTGGCTGCAACAACGCCCAGTGAAATAGTTTCAAAATATTCAACATAATGTTAAAAACATAGGGCCTTAACCCTCTTATGATGAAGCCGGCCAAACCGGCCTCTGCAGGGGTTTTGAGGAATGTCGATTAGTAGGCCAAGTGAAAACTATTTCTGAAAATTTACGACTGGAATGACTGGCTCGGTAAGCGAGCCAGTCATTCCAGTGGAAAAATTTCAAAATACAATTTTTTTGGCCTGCGATAAGACATTCAACAAGAAAATGTTTAGTTTTTTTGACAAGATTTAGTCATTAAAGGGTTAAATGTTAAGGACATAGGGCTTACAATTTGTACAATTGATGGACATTATAACCCTGTCTAGCATAGCTAGAAATCGGAGGGGCATTGCTGGCAATGGATATCTCTATGTGTTTATGACTGTAATAAATAAACAACAACGCTCGCTAACTGGTCCCATCAGACTATGGGACATATTCAGTATTTTAAAGATTCATTTGGAACGAGATTACATTATAGAGTACCTTAAGTTATTTAATAATTTTATGTCCCTCTCTTCCTGTGATAGCACTTTGAAAGAATGCGCACACCAGGCAGTCTTTGACGAGCTGTGTCAGAGGGCTTATCAGAGTTAAATAATACTGATGTGCATAGCTGCATATGCAGTGCATTAAGGTCAATCTATGGACAGTAACATCATTATTTTTAAGTTCATGGCAAATTATGAGCCTCGGTCTCCAAAATCATTTCTTTTTTTCAACTGCCCTGTATTAACCCGCCTTTACTGACAAATTCTTAAGCGCCCAATGAGATCGTTATTGACAGAATTATAATGTCGATTCCGAACAGAAATATACTGAAAATTATTGTTGACTAGGGTATCAACAACATGCAGCCAAATTGTTTTTTTAAATCAGCCAAATAGTTTTAGGTTTCTTTGATAACTGTTCTGAAAATAGAATGAAATAGACTGTTACACTGTTTATTCATTTGAACAAGCAATCATGAAATGTTTTAGTCTCATGTAAAGAATGAATGAGACCAATGATAGGTGTCAAACCACAGTGGGTGGGGGTGATAATTACCTTGCGTAGAAAAGGCTAGCATTTCAATTTCGCACTGATCTCAACACAATTATTTATCCAATGATCGGTTTAAAAGCGCTTTTATTTCTGAAGATAGTTGTGCGGAGAACCAACTTAATGTTTTGAAAGAACGTTGACTGAAAGTTGTTGCTACCTAAGGAAACAATTACGTTCAGTCAAATTGTGTTTAAGTAACCAGCTATGGCATTTTTCCAGGAACTGGTGATGAATTGAGCATTGAGCAGGGTTAAATAGATAATCGATGCATTGAGCAGGGTTAAATAGATAGTCGGAGAAGTGATATCAATAAACGTCCAAATGCAAAATTAACCCGTTTCCTTCTAGCAGGGCTGAAGAAACTAGTGAAATTATGTCACAACTGCCTGTATGTATTGAAACAAGACTGGATTTTTGTGAGAAATCTTGTAGCCTGCTTGACAATTATCGTATTATGTTTGTTGAAATCTGTTGCTATTTAGGGTAGCAGCAACTTTCAGTCATGAGTAATTTATCTGTAGGGAACTGAAATATTTAATATGATGATTGTCCGAGTTTGTTTACATTTCTCTCAGCGTATATAACGAGTTGTTGCCTCGCCGCCCATTCACTCACCACCCACCCCCGTATGTAATGCTATTTTGTCACATGTAATGAAGCCACTCTATTTTGCATCAAAGTAAAATAGCCATTATGGAGTTTGTTTGGACAATTATGTTGCTGGAATGAGTTGCTAAATTGTTTCTATCAATTCAGTCACATTGGCCGGAATTCAATAAGGATGTTTAAACCAGGTTTAGCCTAAACCGGGTAACAAATCACAAAGTAATTGCGAAGTTAGTTTTATAGATAGGGCGATATCTCCAACTTTTCATTGTTTGAAAGCTAGGTCACGCCCCGTGCAAGAGGTGTAGCCTAAATTAAGTTTTAAATAATTGCCTATGTTCTATGTCTATTCAGCGCCGTGCCCAATTTGGCCGGGTTGTAGCGTAAGCGCTGAGGCTGATATTCCTCCACGCTTGGACAATCTGTATTAGTGAGAGAACTCAAAGCCGATGGTATGATTTTGTCCAAATTGCGCCGTAGATTGGAATTTATATGGTCAATGATAGTATTTAATTACGTACCTATGATCATTCCGTTGCTGAATTATGTTGCAAAAACTTAGCACAAAACACCGGCATTATTTTTAGAGGTCCAATTTGGTAGTTTGTTCATTATTGAAGTTAGTCAATTTGGGTTGTTTTTGGCTCTTGATCATGAAAGGGTCTGTATTGCAAACTACTTGTACACTGCCGTTAATAAAGAAGTGTGTGCCTGTACCTCAATCCTGGCTAACGTAAGGTGCACATAAAATTAACCCACCAATTTCGATTGTCCCCTACACATTTTGTGGCTGTTCTTTAAATTATAGTGTTCCAATGTTTCTTTTTGATGATGATGTTGCAGAATGTTGTTGCTCTAGGGCACAGCAGCAGCATCTTAGCAACCGGGAATTCAGAAGCATTGGCAACGCTGTTTAAAGGGTGGGACAAATTGGGTATTTTTGAAATCTGCAATCAAATGTCATGACATTTTAAATACGCAAGGCTGTTCATTTTGACGTTGCAAGACCATACACACATATATCAATGTATTAGCTGATGTTGGTGCATGCATTTTGCACTCGGTACCATTCCATCTTGTGTCATCATACACTAGGATCACATTATACTATAATACAGAGAGAGAGAGAGAGAGAGAGAGAGAGAGAGAGAGAGAGAGAGAGAGAGAGAGAGAGAGAGAGAGAGAGAGAGAGAGGACGGCATTGAGGGAAGGCGAGAGAGGATGGCAGGAGCGAGGGAGGGATTGAGGGAAGGGAGAAGGGGAGGAGCAGGAGACGGAGGGGAGAGAGGGTGGAGAGACAGAGAGGATAATGTATCCAAAATAGTCTTCTTTCGATATGCAAACGGACATTTTCCAAGACTACCACAGAAGCCGTTTTGGTCAGCGTAAGCGTTAAGGAGTTAGCTAGATAGATAGCGTTATTACAAAATAGGCAATTGACCTTTGAGTGAATACAATGCTATTTATTATGCATTGCATGGCGGACAAACTATTTGCATTGTGTCCACACAGATGTCGCAACCCCCTCCTCCGACACCCCCCCCCCACCCCCTGAACACACACTTGCAGTGCGCGCATGCTTTGTATGTGGATAACTATTACAAATGTGGTGGAAAAAGTACTGTAATATATGCTGACATTTACTCCTTTATTGACCAAGTTTAGTCAATGAAAACATTGTTATTGAAGGCAGCAAAAGCGTTCACTAAAACATAGATGCTGATGTATGTTGATGGTGGTTTTTTAAGTATTAGCGGTCAATTGCCGTATAGGATCACGTGACATTTATTAAAGGTTGTTTTAAAAACATAGCTATTGGTGATTGTTTCTTAACTATTAGCGGTAAAATTATTGCATATGACCACCTATCTAAGGGGACCACTTGAGTTGTGACTCTAAAAACACATTACTATTCCTGCATAGGACCCACCCATCTAAGCGATTATTTAGCCTAATGCATAGGACTACCTATCTAAGGTAGACCACTTGAGTTTTATTGATAACCACCATGCATATATACGGTTGAAACGAGTGAGAGGGAGAGAGAGGACAGGAAGGAGAGAGAGGGGGGGGTGGAGGGGGTGGGGGGGGGTAGTTGAAGGGACGAGGGAGATAGAGGTGCATCAACTATGTGATGATATGTAATATATCATTATGTTCCAGCCCTAATACGTCTAAAATGGCTAATTGCAACATGTGTTTGTTGCAACGGTCCTGTTCTGAAGCTATGAAATACTAAACGATATCGGTTGCATGTTGCTATTGCTGCTAGTTGATGAAAAATTAATACAGTTACATAACGCATAGCGACATTTGAACGCGAAACGTGCATAAATTCTGGGAAATTTGGATAAATCACTACGTTTCAGCCTTAATAACTTTGCAACGACCAGTAGCAAGAGATTTCTGTTGCAAGGGTCGTATTCAGAGGTTTACACCTACTAAGACATCTGCGATATGTGTTACAGTTCTTACTAGTTCATTAATTATTAATAGGATTACATAGCGTGCTTGGCACATGAAACTTGTATAAATTAGTGAAAATTAAGGAAAAGATCGTTATGTTCCAGCTTTAATAATGTTTCAACGCCCACTAGCAACAGCTTTCTGTTGCATGGGTGGTGTTCATAGATTATGAAATACTAAGGAGCTCGAGTTTTGCGTTGCTATTTCTATTAGTTAATTAATTATTAATACGCTTGCATAGTGCGTTAAATGTGATACAGGAAAATATTGAATAATATGGAAGTGGACCGCTTGAATTTTATTGATGGCGATTCTCAGAAACACTGCTCTTAGAGACAGAAACAATTTTCGCTAAGACAGAGATGATGATGTATGCTGATGGTGGTTCTTAGAGACTAGCACTCAATTACGTTCTATGACCACCTCTGTAAGTGAACCGCTTGAGTGGTGGTTCTCAAACCCATTGCTATTACAGTATAGGACCATACATCTACGCACTTAATTAGCCTACTGCATTAGACTACCTATCTAAGGTGGACCACTTGAGTCTTATTGGTGATTCTTCTAAAAGGCATTGCTATTTGTGGTTATTGTGAAACATGTTTCATCTTAAACCACAGGCATGACACGTCGTAACAGACCACCTTTGGAAACATTTTAATGTGATTAATTAACCTATTATTATCTTCCCAAAACAGGGAAATCATAACATTAGCAAACTAACTTCCATGCTTCATATGCACAGTACACTATTGGATAAGTTATGGGAGACCTATCAGAGCTATCTTGATAACAAGGGAGATCAATCTGACCAGAGTAATTCTACTGAACAATTAACATTTACCTCACTTTTTAGCGAAAAATACGACCGTGACCTATTACATAAATGATAGAAATTGTAATTAAAATGTTATCTTTAATTGGCCTAGATTCGAAACATGTGAGGATGATATATTTAAGGGTTCCAATCATGGCCACTCACGAATGCAACTCAAGCTAACTAAAGTTAGCTCAAAAGCTATTATGGCATAGCCGCCTGTGCCCATCAAATTAGAGTATTTAGCTGGCCATTTTGAACTTTTGATTTGAAAGATTTTGATGGTGAAAATGTCTTCCTATAAGTTATTTCCTTGCACGAGCTCAGATTTGGCACTTTTGAAGGTGTCTCATGTACGTTGTATAGTGGATTAATGTGATAGGGATTTAATTGTCATTTAATGCAAGTTGACTATGGGGCTGGTTAGCTCATGAACTTATGAATGCCAATCTAAAACTTCCACTTATTATCCCCACGTTTTAATAAAATGTTGGAGATATTGTAATCGCCTTTGTCCGTCTGTCCATTTGTTTATCCGCCCGTCCATCCGTCCCTCACGCTATCTCCTACCAAACCATTCAGTGGAATTAAATCAAATTTGGTATATGGGTTACCATATGATTCCACTTTGCAAGACCATATTTAGATTTGGCTCCTTTCGCAGGGGGCGAGGCAGGGGTCAACAGGTCAAATCAGTTGTAACGCATCTCCTCTGAAATCGTTAGACAGAACACAACCAAATTTGAGATCTGAGTTACCCAAATGAATGCAGAGGGCATAATGCCATTTAGATTTGGCTCCATCGCCCCCCCCCCCGGGTGTGTGGAAGCGGTCAAAGGGTAAAATTTTAACCTGCGGAAATTGATTGTAATGCATCTGCTCCGAAACCGCTGGACGGAATTCAAGCAAATTTGGTATGTCAGTTATCCATATCAACGTGGAGTGGATGAGCACATGCACATTTGGCACCGGCCCCAGGGCTTGGGGATGGGGTTGAAAGGTCATATAATTGATTGTAATGCAACTCCTCTGGCACTGTTGGACAGAATTAAACCAAATTTAGTATGCCAGGTACCCATATCGATGTAGAGTGGATGAGCATGTTTGCATTTGGCCCGGTGCCCAGGAGGTGTGGGATTGGTGTCAAAAGATCATGAAATTGATTGTAAATCAACTCTTCGGACACTATTGGACGAAATCCACCGAAAATTTGCATGTGAGTTACCCATATGATTGCAGAGTGCAAACAGACGTTTACATTTGGCTCCATCCCCTGGGGTCAGTTTGGGGGTGTAAAAAGTTCAAAGCGGTGAACGTGGGGATTTGTGATGACGTGTCATCGACCGATTCAATCTAGTTGTAGATGCTAAGGATATCTGCTGAATATTCTTCAAAACAATTTGACTGCAGGTTGTTCCTGCCTATTAATCATTCTACTGTTGAAATATTAGATTTGTATTAACCCTTATACTGCAAAATGTTAAGTTTTACTTCATTGATTTGGTACTGATTTTGCAGTGTTGACTAAGAATAATAGAAAGATAAAATTGTCATGCACTTCTAAACCTGTTTACTGCTGAATGGTCAATCCCTTATTTACCTGCTTTCTACTGAATGGTCAATCATCTAGCTGAATTATTTGACCAGTTTTGTGAGTATATATAGATCTTCTCTAAAGATACCTAGGCGATTGATCCGACCGACAAGTAATATTATCTTGAGCAGTTCTAGAAACGGAATTTCACCAGCGAACTGGATTGAATATGAAGTACAAGAAAAGAGTTTTTTGTTCGAGTGCAGGTACTCATGGAAGCCGTATATCTGTTCCTGGAACAGATCTAGTTATTATTATTATTATTATTATTATTATTATTATTATTATTATTATTATTATTATTATTATTATTTATACTATCGATTTCAGCCTGGTTTTGTGTCATGTTCCCATATTTTTGCCGGCGGGCAACGATAGGTGAATAGATTTCGTCTACATACAATTGTGAAAGGTAGTAGGATACGTGTGTCAATCGTCATGAATATTATTTTCCTATTATAGGCCTGCTATCGATTTGAGTTTGGTTTTGTATTATATTCTCATATTTTAGCTGCCGAACAATGATAGGTGAATAAATTGTCATATACATACAATTGCTAAAGCCAGTAACTTAATGCTATAAAATTACAAATGATACCGGTAATCCTCGGTGCATTCTGAGTGATTTGTGCCGCTGTTTTTCTTAATGCCATCGGTGATTCTCAGCTTTGTTAAAGCTGCTTCAAATCTTCGCCATGGCTAACAGATGCTCCAATTGTTATAGGAAATGTTCACCGCTGAGTGACACTGTTGATAATAATTTCGTCAAACACACGGATTTCAATACAGTGACATATGCCAGACAATACCAGTCGGAGCAGTACACATAGTTACACTATTGCCCTTTTACCACATGATTTCCCTGGTGAGCCACCAGCCATTACGGTAGTGTGCATACTAATTTTGCATGTATTAAATATCAATCTGACTTAATTATAATCAGAAATGTGTCGACAATGCTCGGAAAAGCAGATGAGTAGGTGGTCATATGTCAGAGAGATTATGATAATCTCTCTCTCTCTCGCTCTGTCTGTCTGTCTGTCTGTCTGTCTGTCTGTCCGTCCGTCCGTCCGTCCGTCCGTCCGTCCGTCCGTCCGTCTGTCTGTCCGTCCGTCCGTCTGTCTGTCTGTCTGTCTGTCTGTCTGTCTGTCTGTCTGTCTGTCTGTCTGTCTGTCTGTCTGTCTGTCTGTCTGTCTGTCTATCGGTCTGTCTCTCTGTCTGTCTATCGGTCTGTCTCTCTCTGTCTGTCTGTCTGTCCATCGGTCGGTCGTCTGTCCATCGGTCGGTCAGTCTGTCCATCGGTCGGTCAGTCTGTCCATTGGTCGGTCGGTCGGTCGGTCGGTCGGTCGGTCGGTCGGTCGGTCGGTCGGTCGGTCGGTCGGTCGGTCGGTCGGTCTATCTATCTATCTATCTATATCTATTATATAAAGTTGGAGCATGTACAACGATAATTGCTACCATGTGGGTAAGTTATACCTCTGGGTTGGGGAAAAACGTGTTAGACTAGACCAGTTTTCGAGAAATCACACTTGCTAAGGTATTTTGGTGACCCTAAAAATGTCACAGCAAAATGGCTGCCAAATTAGCCATGTTTCTTCATAAGTGTTGGCATAAATAGAATGATAAGTTAAGACCGTTTCTGACATTTTATGCATCCAGGAAAGCAATAAAAGCAAATGTAAATGTTTATAATCAAGTCTTATATGACCGATTAGCGTCACCTTTCAAGATGGCGGCCACATACACATGGAAATTTCATCTTCTAGCCCACGTTGGATAGACTGATGGGGACCCTTATCTTTTTGATATTTTATTCGTACAGGTGTCCAATAAAAGCATACATACATGTGCAGCATATATACATCTAGGGTTTAGAGGAATAGTTAAGATATTTTCCCGGATGGCAACCATATAGAAGATCCAAATGCATCTTTCGTAGGCATACTGTTTCATACACGCAAATGTACGACGAACAAAGCATTTTATTAAACCGTCTATATAATACTGTCAGACACACATTAATACTTTTTAGCCTCAAGGGGTTAAACACTTCACTGAGATTAACTGCTCATATTATTGCTTATCTACATCAGCGTTCATACAATCACTGAGATTAACTGATCATATTATTGCTTATCTACATCAGCGTTCATACAATCACTGAGATTAACTGCTCATATTATTGCTTATCTACATCGGCGTTCATACAATCACTGAGATTAACTGATCATATTATTGCTGATCTACATCAGCGTTCATACAATCACTGAGATTAACTGCTCATATTATTGCTTATCTACATCAGCGTTCATACAATCACTGAGATTAACTGCTCATATTATTGCTTATCTACATCAGCGTTCATACAATCACTGAGATTAACTGATCATATTATTGCTGATCTACATCAGCGTTCATACAATCACTGAGATTAACTGCTCATATTATTGCTTATCTACATCAGCGTTCATACAATCACTGAGATTAACTGCTCATATTATTGCTTATCTACATCAGTGTTTATACAATCAGCTGCACATTTACAGGCACCAGTGCAAGCCAGTCTGCATTTTCACATGTTCATCAATAATGAGTGTTGCACCATCAGGGATTTCTATTGTCAGTGGATAACATGCATTCTTTGTCAAATCTTCCATGAGCACATATTTTGTTCCTGCACGAAGACACCCATGAGACAGGGACTGGAAGAAGTTTGTGCTTCAGTACGTCGTCAGGGTCTACCCTCATGCCAGCTTCGTAGGTAATAAGAAGTCTTAGTCCTTGCAGAATAGATCTGTCAGCCATTACTTTATTCCCTTTTTTGATCAGCCATTTTCAGAACATCCGAGATATTTGAAAATATCAGTGCTTTGTTCTTTGGTAGAGGATCACTGAACTTTCTGATAATTTCAGTCTTTAGTAGGAATAAGCATGTCTCTCACAAACTCTCGAACTCTCTTCTGCCGTCGATCTCTAGAATGAATCAATGAATGTGTGGCATCCTCTGTAGCCTGATCCTTTGTGGCAGTGGTCTGCAGTGTCTGGCCATCCGGTAAGTCTGCTGCAAATAGAACAACTTTCGCTAAGACTAGTTTGACTTGATCCTCAGCTTCAGAATCTTTCTGACTGTGACTCCTGGTTGACAACTTGTGAACCAATGAATCGGCTAGCATAATGCCATACAGTTGTCTGGTGTCTGTCGGGATTTGTACTCGTCAAGCATAATGCAATACAGTTGCCTGCTATCCGCCGGGATTTAGACTCGGCAAGCATAATGCCATTGAGTTGCCTGCTGTCTGCTGCGATTTGGGCTCGTAAATTTAAGCAAATAGCTCACCTGCATAACGCAGATACAGTTTTTGTGATGTCTACTGTTCCACCACTCCTCTTCCCAGTTCCATTAAACCATTCTTGACTCTGATCACGGTCTACCTGGCTAAATGTTGTCGTTGTTACCGTTGCTACGAAGTTTCCCGCCCGGACACTTTGAAGACCTCATCGACCAACTGATTAATCTCTGCTAGATATATGATTCACATTTTGCAGAGTTGGTATAATAATAAATGTTGAAGTATGGAAGTATGGCAGCATGCAACAGAATGCAAAAAATACCATCGCCTTGGGCACCTTTCATCATCTGTAGATATTCCCACCACAATATGATGCTTGTATCTATAGCATGACATCTTTCACACAGGGAGAGTACTTCTCGACACCTCTCTTTTACCAGGATGTTGATGAGTTGTCTGTTAATGTTTGCTATCAATAATGCAGGATATCATGCATTTTTTTGCTACATATATGCCAATAACTCCGGCACAAGTATTTATCATATTCCTTGATAAGTAATTCTGTGCCATCTCATAGGCTGTACCACCTGTTGACCGTTACATTTTATCTATCCATCATATGAAGTCATATGACGTCATAATCAACTAAGCGACGTGTATGATGACGTCATAATTATGACGTCATGAATTACTTAATTTAGTTCGTATTAAACGCTTAATAGTCCGGCATGTTGTACGAATTGTATGTCTTTGCTATTTAATAAACATGCGGCAACAGCAGGCAGTTAAAATAGTTTCAAAATATGCAACAGCCTACATGTATAGTATTCTGGAAATTGATAATCAGGGAGTTCAGAGATCGATCGATCCCAACACAAGGGAGGTGTGGGTGTAGATTAGCTAGAGATGCGCTGGGCATACCTAAAACTGGAAAGGTCCATTGGGAAGATGTCACCAGCACCAACTCAATTGAGTTTCTAACGAGTAATCCTCTTCTATCTCAATGCACCACCCCCCTCTCCACCCCCACCTCAACTGTAAGGAAATAATATCAGAAGTACATTATCCATTAGGCAAACTTAATCACTACTTCTATTAGTCCCGCACGTTCTTACCTTACAGTACCGTTTATATATCGGAAACTATTTCGATATGGTAGAGTGAATTGATACAGGGTATGAAGAGGCTCAAACACATAGAACACGTCCGAGTTCTGGTTAAATAGTTCCCCAGTTAGAGTAGAGCCACTGCGATAATAAGCCAGGATAAGAAGTGATTGTGAATGTGGTAGAATGTTAGCAGATGTGTCTGGGTGATGACTGCTTGACCACTGTCCATCTCTAAGCCATTCTGGAGTCTTCTCTGTTACGTTGTCTGTCTGAGTTCTGGTAGCGTAGATTACATGCACTGCGAAAATAAAATGTTATTTAGAACAAGAGCCATCGAGACTGCAGATCACCCGCCCTCTCGCTTTTATTTGTCGCACCGTGAATGTCTACGGATCAAGGCCAATGTTGCGAACTGGATCCGGGTGTTTTCTATTCAGATCACAGCCAAAAGTTGCGATCCGGATCGTAGGTTTTCTATTTGGATCACAGCCAAGGTCTGGAAATCCTCTTTCACGGTAAAATCATTTCTTCTGTTAACATTTGAGTCAAGTCTGACCAGAATTCTTTTTAGATATAGTTCCGGACATACAAATACAGACAGACGGACGGCTGAATGACTAGACAGACAGACAGACGGATGGCTGAATGATCAGACAGACAGACGAATGGCTGAATGACCAGACAGACAGACAGTCAGACAGACGGATAGCTGAATGACCAGACAGACAGACAGACGGATGTCTGAATGGCTGACAGACAGATGGACGGATGTCTGAATGACTAGACAGACAGATGGACGGATGTCTGAATAACTAGACAGACAGACGGATGTCTGAATGACGAGACAGACAGAAGGACGGATGAATGACTAGACAGGTAGGCGGACGGATGGCTGAATGACTAGACAGACGGACAGATGGTGAATGCCTAGACAAAGAGACGGACGGATGGACAGATGGATGCATGGATGGATGTCTAGATGGACGGAAGGCAAAATACACGGACGACCGCCTAGACGGACGGACTGGCGGGTGGATGGACAAACAGACAATATCATCTTGCCCTTACTTGAGTGTAATGATTGTAACGCAGAAATACAATAGACTCAGACTACATGTTGTTGAATAATGATAAATATGGCAGTGATGATGATGATGATGACAAGGACGATGACGAGGACGATGACAACAACAACGACATCTTACCTTTAGATGACATCATTTGTCGTACGATAAGAGTGCTGAGGACAGCAATGATGGCGCCGAGCAATACTTGGTATACGCGTCTTTTCTTGGGCAACCAGAACAAAGAGTGGTCAGAAGACATAACTGAATAAGGTACTGAACAATATTTGGCTTTAAGATGTTGATGTTTCAGCTGGATTGATTGGAACAATAATAAAACGAAAAATGTACGTTTAGACTTTAGATATTACATTGATCAAAGCCTTTATTGGCTAAATTTGGTAAAGAGTATTAAATTACCTGCTTATTGAATGTCCATTTTCAAGAGATGACTATTTTTGAAATTTTACCACTGAAAAGACCACGGCATCTGTCGGTTTTCGCCTTGATTCTCGTTTGAAACAGGAAGAGGCAGACGCCGTCCTGTTATAATAGCGAGTATCCATTGATTAATGTACACACTTCCCGATGATCATCGCCAGATTAGATTCTCGTACACACGCACACACACACACACAGGGACACACGCACGCGTGTCCCTTTTGCCAATGCGCTAAATATATTGTATCAACTTTATGATAATGAACAAAAATATTTATATTTATGTTCGCTGGTCACGTGATGATTGGAGGCGTTGGGCCCAACATGTCGGTGCAACGTTAGACCAATTAGTAGAACAATGTTGGGGCAACCGAGACAGCCAACGTTGGGCCAATATTACGACATACGCCATACTTTTGGCCAACGAGTCTTGCTATAATAATATAAGCGTACAGAGTCAATAATTGACCTTTGCAGTTTATACATCAATCACATGACGTCATAGTACTACACGTAATGTGTAGGAAGACATCATAATCAATGACGTCATGAATGGGGTAGATAAGTTCGTCACGAACACAAAATTGATGACGGACTAAACGTTGTTGTACGAATTGTATATCTATACTATTTAACACACATTCTGCTGAATATTTTGAAACTAATTTGACTGGGCGCTGTTGCTGCCATAAGCAACAACATCACCCTGTCAAATTAGCTTCAAAATATTCAGCAACTGACCTGTATAGATTTCTGCAAATTGATAGTCAGGGAGTACAAGGATCGATCGATCCAAATACTGACAGTGCGTGGGTGGAGCTAAAACTGGATCCTTTCATTATGTGTAAAGACCTACAGTGAGCTGGGGCAGTTGGTGCTGGTAATGATTCAATAATAGCACATGGCGCGTCAATAAACGTGAAAGCACAGCCTGAACAAATACATTAACCCTTAACACTCTGATGTCAGAACTCTAAATTTTCAAATTAAATTTAGGAGATGAACTGGTGTACATTGTTTTTAGCAAATTTGGTGGAAGATGGTGCTGTCGAAGACCACAACATTGTCCACCCAATTTGATTAAAATGTACACCAGTTCATCTCATAAATTTAATTTGAAAATTGTTTCTTTGGTATTGACATGGCCAAAGATAGAATATTGACATCATAGTGGTAAGTGTTAATAACAAACACATTATCAACTACTTTACTGCTATGGGTACAGGTATATATGAGCTCATAGCGATGGTGGCTAGAGTCGTGCTGTTTCTGTTTTGAAAGCTGTATCGCTGATAGGTCATACTGTACAATCCAGCAACAGCTCTCGGTGAGATATGTGTCGATACAAACATTGATTACCTGTGACAAGCGGACTGAAAGAGGAAATTTGCCACTTTAGTCGTTGAGCTGGACAAAACTGCATCTGCAGTATTCTCGAGAAATGACCATTTGCAGACCACGGGAAGGCTATTTTTTATAAAATGCATCACAGGATTGATTGGCTCGATAACCTAATCAGTCATTCCAATGGTAAATTTCTCAAAAATAATATTCCCTTGGTTTGAAAATGGGCATTTTCTATCAGAATATAGAAATTTTCCTGAACAAATTTAAGGGTTAAAGTGTGGTTTGAACGCCACTAGCCATTATTATAGCCATTATTATTATTATTATTAGTAGTAGTAGTAGTAGTAGTAGTAGTAGTAGTAGTAGTAGTAGTAGTAGTAGTAGTAGTATTATTATTATTATTATTATTATTATTATTATTATTATTATTATTATTATCATTATTATTATTATTATTATTATTATTATTGTATATATTGATTTTGATTATATTGTCTCTCATAGGCCTGTTTCAGATGCCACTCTATGCTGCGCTGGCGTGACATGGCACGGATGTATGTCATGGGATTGGGGTGGCCGGGTGGGGTGGAGTGGTGGAGGGGTGAAACAAAGGCCTAATCAAATTAGTCATCCTGCCACGGTCGATGGCATCTGGCTGATAACATTCGGTTGCCCTAGAAGGAATACGGTAATAGTCATTAACCGTAGGTCACTTCGTGACATTCAGGTATAACGTATGTACTAGGTATACTAGGCGCAGTATTAGGGCCAAGATAATGATTAACACTTAGCGAAATGCGAATTTCGCTTACGGGTAATTATTAACGATTAAGCGAAATTGGATTTACGCTTAAGCGTAATTATTAATGCCTAAGCGAATATCTAATTACACTTACGCATTAATAATTTCGCTTAAGCGTTAATCATAATTTTGGCCCTAACACCGCGCCATAATATACAGGGTTTATAAAGAGTAATACTATACCAATACAGTTACAGTTATTACATCACAATATAACTTGTTGAATACCGTCAAAACTGGCTTGTCCAGAAAGAGGAAATGTGACATGGTGATAGGGATCCATAAGGGCTGGTTTTTGACAATGACTGAATCCGATTGGTCTACTGGGGTGCCGGCTATCTTGGAATTTTGGCAACATTTGGCGATATTCAGAAATCTTCTCTAAAATCACTCTTCCGATTGAATTAAAATTTGAAAAATCTTCTCTACGGCTAGCCTTGAACCGAGTTTGTTAACTACAGGCTGATCCCGGGCAGCCATCTTGGATGACCTAGTTTTAACAAAATCGTCTTCTTCTACAGAACCGCCAAGTGGGACGAGCCGAAATTTGGATTGTATCATTAGGGAATAAGCATGACCATGTCAGTTTGTCCAAGGAAAGTTGAGAGGATTAAAAACATGGCCGCGGCCGACCAATCAATTTCTAGAATTTTGGAAAAGTCGTTTTGATATTTTTATCTGATAGATTTTAATCGCGAAATTTCCCACACTAGCGTAATAATGTGTGCCAATTTCAAATTTTCCACTTTGCCCTGTGTCTGATCAAGGGATCGACGGCCATTTTGGATTCATTGCAATTGCATCAGTACATGGGCGCCTTGTTGCACAGGTGTTCTACCCAGGATTACGATAGTGATCAATTAAAACTTATTCGAGATTAGATAAGAAATATAGCTGCGGACATGTGGCGAAAGTTTTGTTTAAATTGGACCGGAAATAGTTCGTGGCGATTGGATATAGGCCTAAACTATCGGTTTCAGACATCTTAAGCTAACATCTCGCCGGCTCAATATTGTTTCTATAGGAGCGCTGCCAGTAATATAAACAGATCCTCATTAATCATGGCAAACCCTTGTCAAGCTGGTTTCAACACTTTAAATTAATAATTATTGCTGAGTCGAAATGTCTGCCTCATATATTGCAGCCAATGTTGCTGCAAATGAAGTAACGTCTTACAACAGCCTTAGTAAAATTAAAGGATCAGGGAACTAAGATATGTCCTTGAATGGCAGCTTCATATAATAATCAACCTATAGCCCACCCCACCCCCACCCCCGTAAAAAACAGAAAGAAATCAGAATAATTACAAAAAAAACCCAGCTAAATACCATTTATGTCACTCTGGCGGGAAATATAATTGTTGACGTTTATAGTCTATAATTACTGTCTCTACGTTTCGACTTGGGGCCTGAGTGAATGTGTCCTATGGACACCGGTGTTGGCCACCGTTGGTTAGCGTGTATACACGGACGTTTTGGTAACTAGTTTAGTCATTCTACGCTCAGTCGCCGGAGTGTCAACAAGTTTTATTAGACAAGTTCATTCTATATTTTCTCGACGTGTATTTTCGCGACTGTTTTCGTGTCTTCTACACAATGGTCGTGGGTTTAGATATTCTACTTCTGAAAGCTGAAATATCTCAGACTATCAAATCGTTAAAAAAATAATAAAGCGCTTGGACTAGATTATATAATAAATGAGTATATTAAATCAGCAGAGTACACCATGTTAAATATTTACAAGTACGTTTTCAATAAAACTTTGGATACTGCAGAGATACCTGAGTCTTGGACAGAGGGTACCATAATACCAATTTATAAAAGAAAAGGTGACCCCAGAGAACCAAAAAACTATAAACCTATCACATTACTCAGTTGTCTTGGAAAATCACTCACATAAATTATCTGTGCCTGAGTAAATAAATCACTAAATACCGATAACAAACTTCTAGAAAATCAAGCATGATTTAGACATGGGTATTCCACCACTGGCCACATCTACACATTATTGCAGCTAATAGAAATAATGAAAAAAACGTAAGAAAAAATTATACTGTGCTTTCATAGATTTTGAAAAGGCATTTGACACACATTGGAGAACGGGCCTCTGGGGAAAATCAGTATCTCATAAGATTGTCGGTAAAGTCCTTAAGGTCATCCAAAGTATGTATAATAACAGTAAATCCACGATTAAACTAAATAACGAAATAACCGATACTATAAATTGTAAACTAGGAGATAGATAAGGCGAAAACTTATCCCCAGTTCTGTTTTCAATATATCTAAATGATCTGCAAAAATTCTTAGAAGATTGTAACTGTAATCATGTAGAACTGAAAGCACGAGAAGACGAATTAATTACCTTTCTTAAATTATTAATTTTATTATATGCTGATAACACAGTTATAATGGCAAAGAGTGTAAATGATCTACAACAGTCTCTTGATTCCTTCCATATATATGTAGACCAATAGAAGTAGTGTAGTGGTGGTGGTGGGGGGGGGGGGGGGCTGTACGTTATTGTTCTCCATCATTTTACACAATGGCGTACAGTGGCACACATCTTTTGTATGTAACAATGGCGTACAGCGGTACACTTATTTGGGGGGGGGGGCTGTACGCCATTGTTCTAGAACATTTTAGACAATGGCGTACAGTGGCACACATTTTTTGTGTGTAACAATGGCGTACAGTGGTACACTTAATTTTATCGAATGATATAGGTCTGTTTAGACAATGGCATACAGAGGGTCAGTAAATTGAACGAATGGTGATGTTTGTTTATGACAATGGCGTACAGAGGCACGCTTTATTCTGACGAATGGTGTGTCGTTTAGGGTTGTGGGCGTGTAGGTTCGCGTATGTTCGTGGTCTACGTACGTCCGTTGGTCGTAATAATTTACTGATTAAATCTTTTATTTAAATTTAAAAATTTAAACCCATAAAAGTTCGGTATTTTATGTTTTAAACGAGCGGTGCGCCCAAACACCCCCCCCCCCCCACCCCCACTCCCAGCCCTGTGTTAGTTACCGTGGTATCGTGGGTACAATATTAGAGTTACTAAAAATGTAGCTGGTTCATTAAGAAAATGGGTCGCCTAAGCGAGGTAGTGGTCGTGCGAGGGAGGAGGAGGGATGAGGTATGCTGGCGTGGCCGAACTCTGGCTGGAGCATATTTTTTTCTCTATGTGTGAGCGTGTTTAAATAGAATTTAAATATTCGCCTGTTTTAATTGTCAGTTCTCTGAAGTTTAATATTTGTTATTTTAACTTTATTAATATTCACGTTTTGAGTGTAGAGTTTAAAAGAATAATTTAAAAAATATTTTATTAACGAGAAGTAAATAAGTGTGTGACGCTTTAAAGACATTACGTGTTGTTTCCTTACAAAATGGCTGCTAATTTAAGCGACGGAGTAATAGAAGGTGAAAATGCAGTTAATGCGATTTTGTGGCAGATGCATGCCTCTGATGTCACTGGATAAAACGTAGATCTGAACATGATGATAACCTTACATTTTTGGATACTATGTTTTATCATCCCTACGTTACAATTCCTCAACGGTGTGCATCTGATGAGCATAATGACATTGCATTACGTACCATAAAGTATAGCGATGACAACTCTGTACGCGTTCCTGATTCCCGAGAAGTCATTCCTGAACTGACCATTCCACATACGAATACCGACGCACTGGTATTCAATTATCTGTATCATTTTTATGATTATGGTGTAGATGTATTCCAGTGTATGTCGTCTGTGGGGTCCGTTGATGGAGCAGGACATGTACATAGCTTACGTTTTACGGATGATAATGCTGTAGATCTGCCTACGCTTGACATCGAAGACTTAATTCCTGAACTATTTATTCCTGATAGGAGTACTGAGTCATCCTTTATTAAATATCCTCAGAATGTTATTGATTATGACGTAATCGTATCTACGCAACCTGCTTCTACCGATGACCTACTCGCTCATACGAGAACTGAACTATCTATTCCTCATATAAGTACCGTACCATCATCACCATCATCGTCATCATAATTTTTCAATTATCCTCATAATGTTTATGATTATGACGTAATCGAGCCTATGCATTCTGCTTCAACCGATGTTCATGATGGACATAATGCAACATAAATTTATTTGGCGTGGCGCCAGTTCCTGATGGCATTGTGTCTTCTCCTAATGACCTAGCTCTGGATTTAACTCACCTTCATAACGCTTCTGCTTATTGCTGTGATTTAATCGTTCCTACTCAATGAACTCTTATCGACGCGCATGCAAAACATTCGATTTCGGTAGATGAATTTAGTCTCACAGCTGATGAAATCACTCATTGTATATCAGGCTTACCAAAGACCATCTTAATCGTTATTTGCAACACGCTCTCTGTGAGTACCCTCAAATCGGAGGCGCGGTATTTGATTATACTGACTATATATTTGTGGAGACTGTGCACAAATATCGCAGTAAAAAGTATCGTATCGAAGGTACTGAATATAAGGTATCTTTTAACAGATATCCTATAGCTGATATGCCACTTACTTATTCTGAGGTCGTGTCTGATGCCTTTCAATCTTTGCTTGATTTGTATAGCGAATATAGTAATGTACATCTGAATGACCACGTGAGAATCGAGTTGATTCACCCTTCTTTGGAAATGCCAATAGCTATGGAATGAAATTACACCTGCCATAATTTTAGAATCAGTGGAAAAAGTCATTCAGTCAAACACTGATTGTATGTTATCAGATGGTTTTTAATTGTATGCTCGTCGCGTAGAGGACTACAACTCAGGTGGGCAAAATGATACTCTCCTATGTCAGAATGATGCTAGACATTTAAATTTATTAAATTTACATTCATCTGATTTAGATGCGTACATCCGTATTCAAAATGTATTATACACATTTGCGCTGATTATTCATTCTGCTTCGTGGCAGGAATATTTTTAGGAATAAAATTTGTTGAGCAAATGAACAAACTAATCTCTACATATGAATGGCATAATTTGATATGTAATAAAATATATTTGACGCATATGGCTCGTGAGTATCATACAGCTTGCTGTATTCCTGAACATGAAATTAATAGTACTGATTGGTATAAATTTCAGGAACATTTTTGCAATCAATTTTCTATTCAAGTCTACTCAGTCAACACATGAATGCCTATTCGGTAGGGCTTTCCAAAGTTTACCATGTATCAATCTTATGCATTCAGAACGCGATAATCATATATCCTTGATCACGTTTATTGCTGCATTTCTTAAAGTACGTAATCACTGTTTGCAGTGTGATGCACCATGCGCTAATAATCACACATGCGCAACACAGTGTCGTAGTTGTCTGACCCTTAATTCTGATAAAGGATCTTGAACTTCTACAGACGCTTTGCATATATAATGTGTAATGATTGTCATCGTAAGTTTTATAACCATCAATGTATGGTGAACGACCTCTCTAATGGGACCTGCGAAAACGTGAATGCGTGTCCCCACTGTTTCATTCGCATTCATAAAGATGATGATGAACACGTTTGCGGGATGACAAAATGTCATGCGTGTAAAGAGAAGTGTGTCATTACTGAAAATCATACGTGTTATCATAAAGAAATTAAAGAACCTATTTTGTCATTATCCCACGCACGCGCTATGCATAAGGATGTTGACATTTGTAGCTACGAAGATTTTCAAAAATACATTATTTACGATACAGAAATATATTTATCACCTATCGACAGTAGCAATACTAATTCATTCTATATTTTCTCGACGTGTATTTTCTCGACTGTTTTCGTGTCTTAATAATATTCCTGCAGAGCATAAAGTTAATCTCGTGGTAGACAACGTATGATGCGATGCATGCTTCGAACAACCGCTTGTAGACGATTTCTCTACATGTCAGCGAGGCATGAATTATGGATATGTTCAATGTCACAGGTTAGACGCAGTGGATCAGTTCGTTAGGTGGCTAACACATGTTGAGGCTACGCATGCCAGTAAATAAATCAAGAGAAAATATGTTTTCTCTGACTACTTGGTGATGGCTCACAATGCACGTGCCTATGATTCTCTTTTACTCCTTCAATGCATTTGCAAAACCGCTAACCTACACCTTAAACCTACAAATATCATCATGCGTGGCCATACAGTTCTCTCATTTGACATAGGCGATATACATTTTATCGATTCCATTAACGTTTTTCCTCTTTCATTACGTAAGGCGGGCGATGCTTTTAATCTTCCTGTTCGTAAGGGGACATTTCCCCATCAGCTCAACACACCTCAATATTGGGATAAGGTAATACCCTTTCCCATGAGGGAGATATTCTGTCCACAAAATATGAATGCGAATGAATTGATTGAATTTGATCGTTGGTACAACTACCAGATATCTAGACACGAGCACTACGATGTTGATAAAAAATCTCATTGAATATTGTAATGATGACGTAACTGGCTTACGTTTAGCAATGTCTAGATTTAAGACTTTATTTTCTGAATCGACCCTCAAAATTTCAAATATTTGCGAGACCCATTTTTGGGTCCCGTGTTTTCAGGTCTGCGTAACCAATTGTTCCGTTGCGCAAAAGCAGTTTGCGTAACCAATTGGTTGCACAAATTGGTTACGCCATTTTTTATCCAAACCTGCTTTACCTGAACATATTTCATCTGTATATTAAGTTAATAATGAATTTAAAGTGCATGTTGCTGAATTATCATTAGCATATTGATTACAGCATGGACCTTTCCACCAATTACCTAATTTACAGATAAAATATGTTTAGTTACTCAACTACTGACCTCATAATCAATTATATCACATATAGGTTGATGTCACCAGTCACTATTATAATTGACAGACAATACTAACTCTCATAGTAGTCTGTCAGTAAGTATTAATTGTATGTCTTTGCAATTTAATAAACATTCTGTTGATTGTTTTGAGGGGAAGTTTGTTTCAAAGTATTCACCGAGTTAGCTGTATAGTTACCATGCAATTGAGATTCTGGGGCAAAGCTTGGAGCATAGCTTAGCTAGAGATGGGTGGGGAATATCTAAAAGTGGATTCATCCATTGTTATATAAGTACTGTAATATTTCTCAAGTAAATTTGTCAAAAAGCAGATTGCGTTTTTGTTTTATGTCCATTCATTCGTTCCATTTCATGACCAAGAAGAATATTTTGGAAAATTTACCCCTGAAATTACAAGCTCGATAACCGAGCCAGTCATTCAGTGTCAAGTCTCCAAAAACAAAATTCCTTTGGTCTGCAAATGTACATTTTCCATGCCAAAATATCAGTATTTGTATGACAACACTCATTGGTAACATCTCTCCAGCTTGCAACAATTTCAGGGTTCATACACCTTGGGCACAATAAAATTCCATACTTTTTCCAAACATACATTTCAAAATTCCAGACCCACTATAATAATTAGTGACTAATGACCCAATATTTATAAATATCCCTCCTCCCACCCCACCCACGAACCCCACTACAAAAACAAAGAATTGAATACCTTACATTGTTTAGTAGATAGCTTGACCCTTCTTAACTTGTCCGCTTTAAACTGACAATTTAGTGCAAATGCAATTTACTTGAAAATAAGAGTTACTACGCACAGGTTTTCCTGACATATAGTCCTGTTTTCCCGGTCACTCCAAAGCAATGAACCACTTAAATATCGGGTGGTATTGCTGTCAGAACCTTCCAATAATAATATATTGTGTCATATAACCCGTCAAAGTGGGTGCTAACATATTGCTTTACTGCGTTTAAAAGCAGCACAGTGACTAGATTTTTCGTTCGCCATTAGCCATCAATATTAATCGCGAGAGTCGCACAGAGATTGGTTGAAATAAATCATGCGATTAATTTGTTATGAATGACAACGAGGCACGTGTTCAAAATTTTACTACGATAGTAATTTTCATTCATGCCTATTGAAATCAGATATCCTGCGAGCCAATCAGAAAATATGAGTGCGCATTATCAATTGTTATTAACTACGACTGCGCAGTCATGCGAGACATTTCTCATTACCGATGTATTAGCAGACACCCCCCCCCCCACCTCTAGGCTGATTCGTGACATGATTTTTATTGTTGAAATTAGTAACTGGGATCGTAGCGTTCTGTAAGAATGGAATGTTTACGTTTTTGGAAGCGTTTATTTATGAGAATTCAGTTGGGTTCCCGAAATTGAAAAATATGGGAATCCAACTGGATTCGCGTAAATAAACGCTTCCAAAAACATAAACATTCCATTCTTACAGAATGCCACCATCCCGGTTACTGATTTCAACAATAAAAATTTTACGAGAATCCCGTCGAATTTCGAGGCCTGAATTATTGTGTGTCATGGACAAATACACACCGACACAGTAGCTAGGATCTATGAATGTAACAGTTTAATTTAACAGATAAATTCTTAAACAGCTGTCTCTACAAGCCAACTGAAACTCAAGGAGAATACACTGTGAGACACTCAACAATGCATGTCTTCCTATGTTATATCGGGATCCAATCGCGTATATAAAATGATACATCGGGAACATGCCAGCTGACGGTTGCACGTACTTGCATGCAACGGTTTATAATTGAACAGTCCGTTGTTGATGCATAATGTGTAGCGAGACTAGTTCCCAGCCTATGTAGTAATGCTAGCGGAAATACAACGGAAGTTTCCATTTGTCGCTGACACAGGCGCGTTGTCGCTTATTTATAGAATTTGACAGACAGATGTTATCGATCTTTTAGATGTTTGAAAATGCTAAATTCCGTTGTAAATAGCATGCTTCATATCAAAAAGTTGTTGAAACTTTTATGTTTTCCACGAACAGAGATAACTACCATTCTGGGCTTTGTCACTTATGTGACCATTTTTTCGTTCATGGTAATTTTACTTCACGTAACCAACACGCTCGTTTGCACCAAATTTTGAGTGATGAAATCCATTTGTGACAGAGATAATGCTAGCAAGGGAATGTAATGCTACCTATCGTGCTTTATGGCTTAAACCTGACAGCATGCAGACTTTACCTGATTTCTCACTAAGAGCAAAATGTGATTATAGTGTGTTGGGTGTAGAATGGATGAAATGGGTCAGTCGATGTGAGGGTCGCCAAATCACGCATGTGCTAAATGGGGGTGAACAGAAAATATGCGGTCATTATGTAGATGGAATTCATGCAACTGAAAATACCATTTTTAAGATTCTCGGATGTAAATTTCATGGGCATGAGTCTGATTGTTGCGGTGATAAGTGTGATATAACATATACACCATATTGTGATCAGATATATGAAGAAGCATATTCAGCGCTTCAATTCCACATTTCTTTATTTGAATCACATGGATATACGGTGAGAATTATGTGGGAATGCGACTTTAAGAAACAAGTCGCTGATTCTTCTGCACTAAATGATTTTATCGATGAATTGGACTTAGCCCACTCAATATCCCCGCGTGAAGCGCTATTCAGTGGACGTACATCCGCAAGTCATTTATTTATGGAAGTGGATGAGCATACCAAGCTCGAATATTTAGATTGTGTTTCCATGTATCCATCAGTGATGAAACAATGTCGCTTTCCAGAAGGATCATATATAGTACTAAGAGGCGATGACTTGAGTGATAAGACAGTGTATGACTTCTGCGGTCTTATTAAATGCAAAGTTTTTCCACCTCACGATTTATACTTTCCCAGGCTACCTGCTAGAATAAATTCATGGCTTATGTTTGTACTATGCGCCGAATGCGCAAAAAATTAACAATCTTCCATATGCAAACATATGGAAGAACAGCGCAGTTTACGCGGAACATGGACTACTCCAGAGTTACAGCTAGCTATACACTATGGTTATGCCATTAAAAAACTGTATGAAGTTTGACATTAGTGCGTGTCATCGCAATATGAGCAGCATGGTGACAGTGGGTTATTTTCAGAATACGTTAATCATTTTTTGAAAATTAAACAGGAAAGTAGCGGTTATCCTGATTGTGTCAGTAGTGAGAGTGAAACGGCGAATTACGTGGTTAACTATTATAAACATGAAGGAATACAGTTCGACCCATCAAAAATATCGAATAACCCGGGTTTGCAATATGAGCAGCATGGCTACAATAGGTTATTTTCAGAATACATTAACCAGTTTTTTTAAATTAAATAGGAAAGTTGCGGTTATCCTGATTGTGTCAGTAGTGAGAGTGAAAAGGAAAATTACGTGGTTTACTATTATAAACATGAAGGAATACAGCTCGACCCATCAAAAATAGCGAATAACCCGGGTTTGCGCTATGTTGCTAAATCCTGTTTGACTATTTTGTGGGGTCGATTTTCTCTTCGTGATCATACTAAGAATAGCATGATATCATCACGTAAATGAATTCTCTCCCTTCTGAATGATATAAGTAAAACTGTAGGTTCCATTACATTCATGAATGATAGTCTTCTATTGGCCTCCTATTCAGTCAATGATGAGTATGTCGAGTCCCCATTAAATACCAACTGTATTCTTGCATCTTTCGTGACAGCTTATGGGCAAGTAAAACTGTATGACGTCTTGTCCTTACTCAGACATCATGGTGCGTATCATGATATGGATTCTGTGGTATTTAGTACCCATGAAGGTGAGCTGTCCATTCAAGATCGAAGTGGGTATCTAGGTTCTTGGATGAGTGAAATCCTCTCTGACTATGAGTTAACAAGTTTTTGCGCACTCGGTCCAAAAAACCTTTAGTCTTGAAAAGAAGCCTCGCGATGATCCATCGATTGTTAAACAGTAACGAAGGTTAAAGGTTTAATGCTGGGTACTGAACAATCAAAACAAGTTAATTTTGATACAATGAAAAAATCCATCGATCAAATTATAAACGATGGTGAAATTATGGATAGTAATAGAGTACTACTAAGCTACCCATCTAAGATCACACACATGTCTCAATTTAGTATTCTTTCAGTCAATAGTAGTAAGATCTTCAGATCCGTCTTCAAAAAACGAATTTTGAAACTGGACGATTTATCTTCAGTTCCATATGGCTACACTACTGACGAATAAAAACTAGTGATGTCCTTGATCATGTAGTCATAAAAACAATGGATGCGATACACATGGAAGTAGCATGTGTATCGTGCTATGTGATAGCGAATGCATCTGTACAGTGTAACTACGATAAAGCTAAGATGCACATATTCATTATGAGGAGCATGCGGTATGCTTTAAGTGATGATATAATTAATGCGGGAAGAATTATACTCATGTCTCAAATTAGCAAGGATTTATTAACTGAATATGGGATAGACATAGTATATCGGTTACGAACATTATTGTTGCGAAGTTACATTAATCGAAGTCTTTCTCATTCATAACTCACATGCATACATTAAGTTTATGTATGCTTAGTTATCACTCACATCATATTTCAGGTCTTATATTACTGTACCCGCAAAAATATTTTGACTGTAAGTTGATGGCCACTTAACCCGCCATGAACTTACAGACAGATAGTTTTCAAAATATTTTGCATATCTAGTGATAATGCCCATTGACTTTAGTGTACTGCGGCTCTCAGTCATGCAATGGTTAAAAGTTGGTTGTATGCGTTATTGCTCATAAAGTACGTGTTGAGCAGTAGACAGTGTGACATTGTTCATCCTGTGTGTATATGTTCATTATTGTTTTACAAACGCATGCCATATGTTCAAATTAAGTGTGTCTATGTACACCATTGTAACAGACGTGTGCCTCTGTACGCCATTGATTGAGGAAATTTTTATACGTCATTGTGTATGTACGGTATTGTTTGCCAGGTGGTGTTCAAGACATGTGCAGCTGTACGTTATTGTCTCTAATGAGATATAAATGCCATAGTTTCGCGTTATGATTATATGTTCTCCATGATGGCATCTAATACTTGCTTTAAATATTTAAAGCGCTCAGAATTTTGGTGCGATCTTGGTAATTCGCGAAAAGCATGTACAATCCGATTTGGTGAAAAGTGGTGCATTGATCTACGATCTTCATCCTGACGGTTATCCTACTAAACGAGGTTTATATATCAGCATAGTGGTGTTTAAACAGTTGTTACAAATCATATCTGATCTTGAAGATGCGCGCAAAAAAGGTGGACTATTTACATATTTAAACATAACCTAGCTTTGAATGTAGAGCACATGCGCCAGTAATCGGCTGCATAAAATTGCTCTCTGTTATCTTGTTTAATTCGACAGTCTCTGCCAAAGTTTTAATGTGAAATTTACAGTCATTATCTGGTAGTAGTTCACCATTAGATCAAACTGGGCTGTCTGAGAACTGTTCACATATGGAAAATTGGCAGCCTGAGAACCGCTCACTCAACGGCCGTCCAGAAATTGTGCCTGCTATACGTGCCAAGAGTACATACTCATTTACTGAACTAACTGCTATTCACCAATCAGCCCAAAAAGACAGCTCACTCCGCCAGCTCAATAAACAGGCATTCAACCAGCTTCGTAAGTTTGGAATATGTTCTTCTTGGGAAACGGTATGCGGTCGGCGCGCTGGTTATTTGAAAAAATGGTCAGTCTCTACACTGGTTACCGTGCATCGTCACACCCAAAATAGCCACTCTAGCGAGAAGAGCGTTCCCCTGGAAAATGGCATAACATCGCTAAACACCCCTTTAACACCTAATGGCCTAAATTCAGTGAAGCCACAGTCTAATAACAATCTGATACACGTCCACCCACGAAAGCGTTCACCTGCTTTGAAGGTATGTTTATGGAATGCTCAATCCAGCAGGAATAAATGCCGAGCTGATCGTGGATGAGGATATCGATATTTTAATTCTAACTAAAACGTGGTTGAAACAATGTGGCGATGAATCCAAAATAGTGTGTATGAAACCCGATGGCTATGCCTTCAAACACCAACCCAGACTATCACACGGAGGCGGCATCACGATCATTTATAGACGTTATGTACCAATCAAAGTACATGCTAGTACCGTTCAACAGTTCCAGTCATTTGAGTTATTCAAATTCACGTTAACACATCCTAAAACGTTCACCCACTTTCTGTACTTATATCGTCCACCGTAAGCTATGTTCCTCGACGAACGTTTATTACAACATACATGTGTCAGAAATAAGAGATTCATTTTACTCGGTGATTTTAACATTCACCTAGACAAACTGAACAACTCTGATACCAAAAAGGCGCTGGATATCTTGTCTGTGCACAATTGTCAACAACATGTCATCGCTCCAACACACCGCACTGGTCATATCATTGACTGGGTTATTAGCCCTGAATTCGAAACACATGTTAAGGATGTGAAAGTGAGTGATCTCCAAATGTCAGATCACTTTTTACTGATATTGTCTCTCGATACAGATCGACCGACTGCACCAGTTGAAACAGTGCTCTGCAGAAATCTCGCAAAAATTGACAAAGTTGCTTTCCGCTGTGACCTCCAGCATTCTACCCTAATTCAATGCCCTCCTTCTAACTGTGATGATTTAGCTATTCTGTACAACACGGTGCTGTCTGATCTCCTGGAAAAACACGCGCCGGAGAAGGCAAAGAAAAAGGTTTGCCATCCAATGTCAACGTGGCTATTCAGCCCCGAAGTTAAGCGAAATCAGTACGACGAATGGCAGAGCGAAAAAGGAGAAAAACTAGGCTGGAAGTTGATCATCAAATATATGCTAGTGCAAGGAACAATGTGTCCAGAATAATCTCCAATGCAAAACGTGCATCTCTTAATTCCAAAATATCAGAATGTGCATCTGACTCTAAGGCATTATTTAAACTAATGATCTCATTAATGGGCAAGACTAAAGTGACTTCACTTCCCAATATAGATGATATATCGTTCTCAGAGTTTTCGATGTTATTCGTAAACAGCTGTCGTGTTTGGTGCAGTCAGAGGAGTTGCCATCGGAACACCATGGTTTCAGCAACGAATGTATTGCAAGCCTCGAACCTTTCTCTGAAAACGATGTGATGTTGCTCTTGAAACACTCCAAACCAACTTTCTGCCCACTCGACCCGATTCCTACAAAGATGATATACGAGCATATTGACATTCTACTGCCCGTCATCACTGCACTTGTAAATTCGAGTTTGGCAAGTGGTACTATGCCAAAAGTCTTCAAGTATGCGCTCATTAACCCTCTCTTGAAGAAATCAGGTCTTGACGAGGACAATCTAAAAAACTATAGGCCAGTGTCAAATCTGCCCTTCCTATCCATGATCATCGAACGTGCTGTGTTTCAGCGACTGTCCGGCCATGTATCTACTTATAACCTACTGGAACCATTCCAGTCTGCCTATCGTCACGGACATAGTACTGAGACAGCACTGCTCAGAGTCCTGAATGACATTCGTTGGTACGTAGATAAAGGCAATGTAGCCCTCTTACTATTGCTGGACCACAGCGCCGCGTTCGACACAATCGACCACAAGAATCTCCTCGCACGTCTGACAGATGAATTTGGAGTCACAGGACTTGCTTTGGACTGGTTCCATTCTTATCTAACTGACAGGTATCAATCAGTCTAAGTTAACGGTATCCAGTCTACTCCAGTTGAACCCACGTGCGGTGTGCCACAGGGATCCATACTGGGACCTGTATTGTTTACCCTTTACACGAAGCAGCTGGGATCAATCATAGACAATCACGGCCTGTCGCACCATTTCTACGTTGATGATAATCAGCTTATAAACAGTTTCCAGCCATCAGCACCTGCTGCGGCTGAAGCCGGCAAACAGATAACAGACTGCTGTCAAGATATAAAAACGTGGATGAACACTAATATGCTAAAACTTAACGATGATAAGACAGAAATACTGCTAGTGGGTCCATCTATTAGGCGTGCAAAAATTGAGCTCGATGCCATCACTATTGGTACTAGCTCTGTTAGTTTGTCTAGTAAGGTAAAAGACCTAGGGGTTGTTTTGGACTGCGAGCTTAGTATGGATAAGCAAGTCAATAATCTTTGCAAGGTGTGCTTTCTTCAACTGAGAAACATCAGTAACATCAGAAAGTACCTGACTAAAGAGGCTACCACTAAACTTGTAGCTTCATTGGTCTTATCTAGGTTAGATTATTGCAACAGCCTGCTATCAGGTGGGCCCAAAAACTCATTCAGAAGCTTCAATCAGTCCAAAACGCCGCAGCTAGGATAGTATCCCTCTGTGGCAAATATAAGCACATCTCCCCCGTGCTATACGACTTACATTGGCTACCAATAACTCAAAGAATTCGGTATAAGATCATTTGCCTGACCTATCAATGTATAAATAATACGGCACCTACCTATCTGTCTGACCTTCTGCAGCCATATTCTCCCGGCCGTTCGCTGCGATCTGAAAATAAGCATCTGCTCAAAATTCTTAGTGCAAAAATATCAACGTATGGGCAAAGATCTTTTTCTTTTACCGCTGCTACTGAATGGAACAATCTCCCTACAAGCCTTAAATTGTCTCCTACCTTGCCCACTTTCAAATCTAGTCTAAAAACATTCCCATTCACTCAATCTTATTCACTAAATTAAATTTAATGTTTCTCATATTGTATGCGCCTAGAGCATGCTACTGCATGGAGTTTTGCGCGGTATAAATGTACTTATTATTGTTTTTATTATTATTATTATTATTATTATTATTATTATTATTATTATATTCGTTGGACAATTCTGTTTGCATTTCTATCTGCTACGATTTTCCATGTATTGACATACCATGTAGTGGTTTATACCTCAAAGACGACGAGTTGGAATTATTGAAACAGAACGCATGTAATATGCTGGCAGCATTACTTAACTTTCACGGGCCTCCTGACGTGAGCGGTGACACACTGTTTACCGCGATACCTCAGTGCTTTTATGGTATGAAAAAATAAAGAGAACATGAGTGACATTCCATCCACTAGCGATTCCGCAGAGAAGTCTAACCTCGTCTCGCTTACTTCGGACGCTACATACCTCGATGAGGTTTTTTTTAGCAATGATGATGAACTAAATCTCACCGATGATGAACATGTGTATGATACCGTCAACAGTGTCAGTATTGTAAAACTATATTTCAGTCATGCCATTATTGTCCTACGAATAATCTGCAAAAGATCAGCCAGAAATTATTCGCATTCATGCGGTGTGAGAAGATACAAACGATGGCTGAGCGAGATTGTTATGGATGTCTAGTAAAACATCAGCGTCAACGTGAACATTCCTGTTTAGGTATTGATGTACACCTTAATCCAATTGACAATTTTGAACTGTATAATGAGGCCGCATTATTAGAAATGGACGAATCTGAATATTGCGCTCAACTAGCCTGCCATCACGATATATATGAACATTGTACTGAACTGTACCACATGTATATGACGGAATGCTATAGGTACATTGTGGATGAAATATATGTAAAACGGATGTTATCACCATAACTATAATTAATATTTTCTCTACGTGTGTATTAATGAAGTCGCTGCTTTTGCGTTATATACTTGCAATAATAGTATCAATTCAAAAACATAATTAAGAAGATGGAACCTTATTTGTCTGTTTTCTATTTAAAATTAGCCATACTTTTTACGCATTAAAAGCTCGTCTAATTTTAAATAAAATCATGCCTTTAAACGTTCCACCTACTTAATTGATTTTATATGCCTTTTAAAAGACATCACCCAATTAATCGTTTTATTTCGTCAAGCTTATCTTTGGAACAATATGTTATGACTTATTTATTTTTATTTTGTAAAATCGCATCTTTGTAACGATATGTGTCTTATTATTGATGTCAGTATTAATAAAAAGTTTTAACATTGGATTTCGCTTGTTCTGTACTAGCGCCTTGCTCTCTCTCTCTCTCTCTCTCTCTCTCTCTCTCTCTCTCTCTCTCTCTCTCTCTCTCTCTCTCTCTCTCTCTCTCTCTCTCTCTCTCTCTCTTTATCTAGCGCTAGTGACTCGCCATTCCCTACCCCGCCTCCTCTGCACGTGCTGGTATGTCTGCTTTTTCACTTGACTGTGGCACTTGTTGTTGCGCTCTATTGCTATTCTATTCTTTAGAGAACAATGGGACAGGTGAAGCATTGATAGAGTAACGCTGACAAAGAATAGCGCATATCATTATGAGCACTCCGCATACTTAAAAAAACACCGTTATACGGTTGTGTTCAATTTCATGGTAAATATTCGCAGAATATAGCATTTATTTCGTAACTATTTAAAGATGTCAAAGATTTGTTCTTCATCGCGCAAGTATATGATGTCATAATCTATTCTCTCATGCGTAACTATATTTCATTCCAATTTCGTTCTTACACGAATTTGTGACATCAAAATCTTCTATTATATGTTTTTATTCATAGCATTTCTCCTAAGATACGAAGCGAGTATATGACGTCACAATCATACACTTAAATGTTCATAGCATTTCTCATAAGTATACATTATGTTTACTATCCAGAAAGCACTGATAAAGTATTCGCAGAGGAGTGACTACATATTACATCACAGAGTTATGTCACCATAGTGATGGTTCACCATATTATCGTATGAGCGTATGCCTCCTTAGTCGAACGTGTACGTACGCATTCAGATGCAATGGCAACATCTCTTGACTGCAATACATCGTTACGTCACCCATTTACTATGATTGTCTGTGGGCCAACACAGTGCAGTAAAACTGAGGTGATAAAAGCTCTAATAAGAGATTCCTCAGCCATTACTCCCCATCCACAGAGAATTGTGTACTGCTACAGCGCATGGCAAGATAGGTATAACGATTTAGCGAAAGAAGTTGAATTTAAAGAGGGTGTGAATGTTGAACAGTTGCAGAACATTGGTGGTACTCGACGATTTGATGAATAAATGTGATGAGAATGTGGCCGACCTATTTACAAAACATTCTCACCATGAGAATTGTAGCATCATATTTGTTGCGCAAAATCTGTTTCACAAGTCGCGCAATCAGCACGACTTATCAGTTAACTGTCACTACATGGTATTGTTTAAGAATCCACGTGGTGCATCCTCTATTCGTTCTTTATCTAATCAGATGTGCCCATGCAATACAAACTATTTGATTGAATCATATAAGGATGCAACACGCGCACCTCACTCATATCTACTCCTAGATCTGAAACAGACGACACCTTACAAGATCAGACTACATTCATCTGTTCATCTGAAGGGGACCTGTTACGTTTATATGCCTAAGAAAAATGGCACCACATAAAATAAAACGCCATTTACCTATGCCTCGATATTTGGCTAAAGTAAAGTCTAAGATCAGAAATGATGTAAGCAAACAGTGTTCGAACGAATTGGTGGATGTACTATGCGAATCATGCCTAAACGTATTACGTGGAAATGTTCAACTCACTAAATCGTGATACAAGCAGCTGAGTAAATATAGAGGGAAAATGCGAACACTGACTAGTCGTGGAGTGCCATATGTACGTAAAAGAAAACTGCTGCAAACAGGTGGATTTTTAGGAGGCGTATTACCAGCAGTGATCGGTACACTAGCTCCATTAATTGGTAAACTGGTCACGTGAAAAGATGGAACATACACGTAAAGTGACGCTAGTTCCTCATGAATTGATAGGTCATTTAAATGAACAGAGTAAAATATCATTGCTACAGACAGATCCATCGATATGTAAAGCTATTAGTCTCGACAACGAGATTTCCAATTTATTAACTAGACACGATCTGACTGAGAATGAAAAAGCAACATCGTATTCGCAAGTATTGGATAAATATAGGCACTAATATCAGGAAACGCAAGGACAGCAATATCATCCACCACCTCTTCAAACCCATACCTAGCTACGGAGTGCTGCCGACACAAATACTTGAATGTACGATGAGGGGAATACCGAAAACATACAAGACAAAAGCCATTGGATTTAGATCTGTTTGAAGACATTCGTGATCGTTCGAGGAGTCAATCTGAGAAAACAATTTGGTGTCGTCAGCAAAGAGCTTGATCATGCTATCGACCATCCCAGGCATATTATTGATAAATGTGACAACCAGTATTGGTCCCGGTGTGCTTCCTTGTGGGATGCCACTGAGAACTGTTGCCCAGTCAGAGTAAGAACCGTTGACTGCCACGCATTGCTTCCTGTCGGCCTCTGCCCATCCAAGTACATCCCCTGTGACGCCATAGCTCTTAAGCTTGTTGAGCAGTCTCTGATGCAGGACAGTGTCAAAAGCCCTAGCAAAATCGAGGTAAATGACATCTACAGAACCACCATTTATCTACGATTCTAGTACAATAGTCCAGGATTTCTAACAGATGTGTAGTGCAGGAGCGCCCACTCACTAAGCCATGTTGACAATTTGACATGAAGTTGGACATGTGTTTGACGAGCGCATTTCTTACAATGACTCCATGACTTTGCATATTACTGACGTCAGACTTACTGGCCTGTAGTTGCTAGTGGATGTCTTGTCTTGAATTTTTTTTAAAGATTGGCGTGAGTTGGCCCTTTTTCTAGTCCTCGGGGATGCTCCTTTCTCTCAGTGATCTGCTGAATATGATTGTGAGTGGCTTGGAGATGGGTTTGCTGATTTCCTTCAGTACTCGTGGATGGAGCATATCTGATCCTTGGGATTTTGAGACGTTCAGGCTAGCTAGGCTTGTACGTACATCGTCATGCTTGATCAAAATCTGATCTAGTGATTCATTCACTTCTGACTGAGGGCGCTGTGGAATGGTGGTGATGTCTTCCTGGGTGAAAACGCTTACAAAAAACGTATTCAGTTTTTCTGCCTTGTTGGTTTTGGTTACGGTGCCATTTGTGGTCATAAGGTCTTCTTCTTCTTCTTCTTCTTCTTCTCCTTCTTCTTCTTCTTCTTTATATTTCGGATATTCCGCCGTTAGTGGGAGTATGAGGATCAAGTTATTAAATTTTGTTATAATATAGCAATCTATGCTGGCATAAACTTAGCTTGGTGTGGTATGTGATAATCCACACACTTTGGTATATTATTCATTAATCCATACAACCCTTATTATTGCCTGAATGCAATATATCTACATATACCAAGACACATTTTTTCAAATAGATGTAGGCAATTTGGAGGGTACTGTGTGTGCCTGATTTCAATTTATTTTTCAATTGTGACATTTTAAGCAATTATATAAATTTTATATCTGTAGCTCACAAGATTTTAGCTTGTGTGAGAGATAAAAAAACAACCAATCGCGATCACCGCCGCTGACTCAGTGGCGATAGATCCCTTACAATGAACTAATGCAACACGTCTACGACCACACAGAATAACACAATCCACCTTTGGATGGCATAATAATCAAATTAAATTTGAACCATGGCAGTGTTTAATGTGCATTTAAATATCCTGATACAGTCCTTTCACTTAAAGGTAGTGTACTGGGAGTGGTATACAGCCAAATATGTTCGAGTGGATATATCCATATAATGGACACCTGTCGACTGATGACAAGACATTATGGAGCATGCCACCGAAGCAGGCTATAGATTACAGGAGGGTGTGAATTAGCTACAATAGTGGATAGAAGATTGAGGGCTAGACGTCAATGAAGTCAAAGACTTTACCCAGCATCTTCTCAATCATGCTTGGAGAGCGTACCCTAACACAGATCAGCACACTCACCTTTTTCGGCTTTTTGTCATCAATCTAGATTACCTCCTGAAAATGAAAGTCCTCTATTGAGTTGATGGAGGTGAGGGCCATCAGAAAGCTTGGTGTTATGAGGAGGCTCTTGGGAATCACATGGAGATCAAACTCCAAGATCTTGAGAACTGTCTATACAGGTGTAGTACAATCTGTGTTGGAGTATGCCTTAAACGCTTGGAACAATGTGTCACAGATGAACAAATCAAATCTAGACAAGGTGTAAAACCTGGGACTCAGTAGCATACTTGGTGCAATGAAAATTACTCCTATATCCATGAAATGGAAAAGACGGCCAGCATCCAACCACTGGAAACCTGAAGGGAGAAAAAGAACTGTGATACAGGATGAAAATTTCAAGCGACTCATGGATCACCCTCTCCATATGAATTGAGAAACGAAGTGTGTCAACGTTTGTTATAGGAGTAATCTTGTACATTCCGCAGGTGAAGTCCTCTAATTGAAGAAAGAGATTCTCTGTGATGTCCCATCACTCACTAATGGTTGTATCACATTTGTTGAAGGCAAAAGAGCAGAACAGTAAAGCGGTGTAAGATTCTTAGCCAATCTTGAAATGTCCAACAGCTTTCGATTGTTTTCACAACCAGTATCAAATAATGGTGTGTCTTCATGATTTGGGCATAGTACAGGAGAATTAAAACTGCGTCGCTAGGTGAACGTCTGATACGCACAAAAGCATAGCCCTCTTTTGCTGTATAAGCACAATTGAGAATAACCCTTAATTGTGTCTGTTTCTTCTTGGTCAGATTCTACGGCTTGTTTTCAACTTTTGCTTTTTTATTTGTTCAAATAAATCTGTATTCCTTTCAAGTCTCTCTGTTATAACGGTCTCTTTGGCCAGTTTCCCAATTGACTCAGCAGCCATGATATTAGTTTGGATATGGGTAGGTGCAGGAACACCAGCCCCAATACGGAACAGCTTATCATTATAATCGAAACTGAAAGGATTCATGAAGCTTTCTACGGACTCCATTACATTTACAGTGGCTGCCTCACTTTTGCGTATCTGTGAAGGACGAACATCCCAATGTCTGTTGTTCCTATCTGTCTCGTCTGTCATATCTGCCATTTGGAACATTGTTTCACATATGTTGCTCTTTCATGTGCCGTCTTTCCCCAACGTCGATGTGCATTATAGTAATTCAAGACAACAGATACGCCAGCCACGCTTCCTCCTGCTCATGCATGCGGTTTTGCGTGATTCATAAATGTCTCCTCTATTGTTTTGTATACTGCCCACAAATTTACAGGCACAGCGGATCATACAAAACTTATAGCACCTAACTTAATCAGTTGCGTTGCTCCGGGGTGTGATTCGTCTTTGCTTGCCAAGAAAACAGATAAGTAGGTAAGTTAGCTTGCATAATTCTTCCCATCAAAAGTAAAGTACAGGTCAGCCATTCGAGCGGGCGTGTGTGTGATTACACTAACTGGCCATAACAAAATGAAAGATGAGTCTGCGACACTCATCTCCAGATCATTGTCACACGTTAATTTTTATACCTCCGCTTGCAATGTTATATCGTAATCACTATGTCTATGCGTGCGTCCGTCCACGATTTTTTTGGCCCGGAATATATTTTTAAGGGGGTTTCGCGTATAGTCACCAAACCTTGATGTTAATGGTCCCAAAGCTATCGTTAGCTACCGATATAGTTACACCCATTGCTTTAGCATGGTGTAATGATATCGCTAACATAACGAGAGCTTCGGGCACATGGACCCAGGAGAGCTTCACAGGCCCTTGGTACTCTTGTTACATATGATGTTAGGAAGCAGCTTGTTGACACTGAAGTCACAACGTCAAATGTTAAGGTCATTCTGACCCCTACAAAACTGTTATTTCTCAATATTAAATTTTTAAGCTTAGCAAATCTTATCATGTAATATTTCGGGATTGCTTAACCCTAATGGAACACAACTTGGGTACATGTTTGCTTATACCAAGAGGATACAGGATGATGACATGGAGGTCACCAGGTCAAAGGTCAAGGCCATTCTAATATTTCTATTTGACCTGATTTTTACGTTTTTCCATTCAACAAATCATTTATATGTCAGGATTAAGGCTATTGGAACAAAAATTTAAAACATAGTTACCTGTTTGAAATGAACCAAATGTTTGGAAGCAGCATGATAACACGAAGGTCACAAGGTCAAAGGTCAAATCCACTGTGACAAACAGGAGACAGGCGAGACATTTAATTCCGCGGAATTCTTGTTTTTCTTCTGTACCCAAACTTAATGTGTAGATGCATCATGGCCTAAACGTGTGTCATGTATCAAAACTAGGTCAGCATGACCTACGCTGTAGTTTCCAGAATTGTATGTATCTTGTAACCAAACTTTGTATATGTATGTACCATGGCCTAAAGGCATGTCATGTACCAAATGTAGGTCACCGTAGCCTACGTTTGATGGTATCAGGATTCAAGTTTATTCAAAAGAAGCCGGTTAGGCAATTTGGCTGGTTACCATCTTGGACTTCGCTTGAGTTTTAGCTCTCCATCCGTCAAATCGCATCTCATTTATGCTTTGACCAATTTCAAACAAATTTGGCTGGAACGATCCTATGGTGGTAGCCTCCAGATAATCTATTCAGAATTTCGATTGGTTAATTTTTCTGGTGGCCATCTTGGATGTTCTGAAAGTTTTCCTGTAATCATTTGCAATGCTTTGCTCCTCCAATATAAATGGCTCGACTTCAACAAAACTTGGGTGGACTAATTCTATGCTGGTATGGTTCAACACTTCCAACGAGAATTCTGATTGGTATATATTTTTGGCAGCCATCTTTGATTTTCAGAAAATTTCTAGAAATCAGTTAAAAGCCCACTCCTCATTAACCACTGGCCGATTTCAAGCAAACACAGTTTGAAGGACCCTAGAGTAGTATGCTTCAGAACATGTAATAGTATACAGACTTTTGATTGATCAATTTGTTTCGCGGCCATCTTGAATTTACGAAAATGCTGGGAAATCGTTTAAACCTTTAATGGCAAAGATGGCCAAAACCGGCAACTGCAGTGATCTTGAGGAATGTCCATTTGCAGGCCAATTATAAGAAGACTTATTCTTGAAAATGTATCACTGGAATGACTGGCTCGATAACTGAGGCAGTCATTCCAGTGATGAATTTTCAAAAATAGTCTCTTGGCCTGCAAATGGACATTCAATAAGCAAAGATTTGAATTTTATTGATCAAATTTGACCACTAAAGGGTTAAAACGCTACTCCTCATTAACTGCAATTTCAACCAGACTTTGCTGGAAAGATGTTATCGTGGTAGGTTTTAGAACTTGTATACAGAATTTGTGATTGGTCAATTTTTCCAGTGGCCATCTTGGATTTTCCGAAAATTTCAGGAAAACAGTTAAAGGCCTACTTCTCATTAACCACGTGGCCGATTTCAAGCAAACTCGATTAGAGGCACATTGGGTATGGTTAAGAACTTGTATACAGAATCTTGATTGGTAAATTTTTCGGCAGCCATCTTGAATTTTCTGAAAAATTGCTGGAAATCATTTTTAATGCTATTCCTCATTAAACTGCGTGTCCAATTTAAACCAAACTCAGCTTGAAGGAACCTAAGCTGGTCCGTTTCAGAATTGGTATACAGAATTTTGACTGCTTAATTTTTTTTTTTGCTGGCCTCTGATTTTCTGGATAATGGTGGATAATTGTTTAAAACGCTACTTATTATACTTGGGTAATTTTGATTGGTCTATGTTTTGTTAGCCATCTTTGATTTTCTGAACATTTTCTACAGCCATTTAAAAAAGGTACTCATTAATCAATGGCTCAATTTCAACAATGGTGAAATGATCCTGTGATGGTAGGCTTCAACATATCAAATGAGAATTTTAATTGGTCAAATTTGTTGGTGGCCATCTTGGATTTTATTTGGAATAATATCTATTTAAATTTGCAAATGGTTCAAATGATAATGATCCCGGTCACAGAGAATCACAGGCCCTTGGGCCTCTTGTTAGAAATGTCTTATTAGCATCTCTGAAACCGCTCAGGGGATCGATTTAAAACTCATGAGATATCATTTAGGACAAGGGCTGAACTAAGTTTGTTTAAGCGAACTTGATTGGCCAAATAGTTCGTTAGTCATCTCAAAAGTGGATGGCCCACATGTAGCTTTCGCGAAAACAACTTCTCCAGAACCGCTGAACGGATCAGGCCGAACTTTGCGAGATATGATTACAGACTAAGGGTCATTAAAGTTTGCTCAGGTGATACGTTAAAAAAATGTCTGCCATGGGCCAATCAAAATGCAGGGTGTATAGCGGCCATATTTGATTTTTTTTTAGTTGATGGATATTGTGTGAAGACGAAATTGGTTTTGTATAGGTTTTTGGGTATTTTGATTTCAAATTTGCCATTTTAGAAACTGTCGGATAAGTCTTGGATAATTTTCCCACCAAAAGCTCCCATACTAAAGCAATGGGAAATTTAAAATGTCTTCGCGAGAACTGTGACTGGACCAATTATAGTTGGGAGGAAGCATTCTTAGTACATACATGTAGAGATTCAAGTTTGTTCAGATGAAGCCGCTTGGGCAATTGGGTCGTGACTACTTTGGCCGGTGGCCATCTTGGATTTGGTCCGTTTTTATAAAGTCTTTAAAAATCTTCTCCAAAACCTTTTGGGTGGTTGATTTAAAACTCATGAAATATCATTTATGGTAAGAGCTGAACCAAATATGTTCACGGGAACTTGATTGGGCACATGGCTCGGCGGCTATCTTGGATGACCTAGTTTTCGCGAAGATGACTTCTCAAGAACTGCTGGACGGATGGGGCCAAAATTTGGGAGATATGATTATGGACTAAGGCCGATAAAAGTTTGTTCAAGTGAAATTGATATATACAAACACATGGCCGCTTGGGACCAATCAAAATGTAGCGTGTTTGGCGGCCATATTGGATACTTTTACTTGAATGATTTAGAAGCCGAAATTCGTTTTAATTTATATGGGGTTGTGGGCATTCTGCTTTCAAATTTGCCATTTTCGAGACTATCGGATAAACGGTCTGGCGACCATCTTGAATCTTTTTTCCGCCAAAAATTCCCATATATTAATGCAATGGGAAATTCAAAATGCTTTCTTCTCGAGAATCAACTATATTTGGCAGGAAGCATCCTTAGAGAATAGGGATTATTTATTCTTTATTGCCATTGTTTGTATTATGCTCTTGTTATTGTTACTATTGTCAAGATGATTGTCATTACTAAATGTGTGTTATTGAACAATAATGTTATTGTAATTAGTATACCATAAAACATCTCTCCAAATACCCCCCACCCTCCCGCCTCTACCACTGTAATCTCTCTCTCTCTCTCTCTCTCTCTCTCTCTCTCTCTCTCTCTCTCTCTCTCTCTCTCTCTCTCTCTCCTCTCTCTCTCTCTCTCTCTCTCTCTCTCTCTCTCTCTCTACCTCCCTCCCTCCACCCCTCCCTCCCCTCCCTCTCGCTCTCCCCCCTCTCTCTCCGCCCACTGTCCATCACTCTCCACCCCTCTCTCTCTCTCTCCCTCTCTCTCTCTCTCTCTCTCTCTCTCTCTCTCTCTCTCTCTCTCTCTCTCGCTCTCTTGTATATACGTTTTAGTTTGAGTATCTTGTCATGTTATTGATTATATAGGGAGAGGGCCTAGATAAGTTGATAGAATGTGTGCCCAATCCGTTGTATTATTAGTACAATAGAATTTAAAAAAAGGGATCCAAGTTTGTTCAAAGGAAGCCAGCTTGGATTTTGGTCGTTTTTTAGCTCACCTGACCGGAAAAATGTCGGGAAATCGTTTAAAGTGCTAATACGCATTAACTGCTTGGCAATTTGAACTAGACTTGGCTGGAAGGATACTAGCATGGTAAGATTTTAGAACATGTATACAGAATTTTGACTTGTCAATTTTTCTGGTGCCCATCTTAGATTTTTTTTAATCTTTAGAAATCATTTAAATACCTGCATGTACTTCTCATTAACTGCTTGTTTCAGTGGTCATCTTGTTTTCCAAAATGAGATCTCAGGCACTGCTTAAAAAAGTGATCGTTCATCATTAATTTCCCACTAAATTTCGATTGTACTGAATTCCCAATTTTGTATTTTATGACTTGTTGCTGCTGAATTTAAAGTTCTATGTCTGTTCAAATGCTAATGGTTTAAATGCTAATGGTCCAGGTGAGCGTTAAGGCCATTGGGCCTCTTGTTTGAAATTTTCTCCGAATCCCTTGAATTTGGTAGATATGATTAGGAACTAAGGGCCATTAACGTTTGTTCAAGGAAGTTGATACGCTTAAAACATGGCCTCCATGGACCAATCAAAATGTAACGTGTTTGGCGGCCAAATCGGATATTTTTATTTGATGGATTTTGAGCCGAAATTGTTTTAAAGGAAAGGACAATGGAACTAACAAATGCTCTTGAATGATAGATTTGGATAATAATCAACCTATAGCCACCAGTAAAAAAAACAGCTACGTCACTAATTGTTTCCGAGTTAAATGCTCCTAGATTTAGTAAATGCTTTTTCTCAGATAATCCCGATTCATTTCCATTTTTTACCGGTGGAAGTTTATTTAATATTGTATGGAATTACCAAGAAACATCATTTGTTATCTCCCTTTCACCTCCTTTAATATATAGGTTTTTTTAGGTTCTCTTCCCTCCAAAACACTCCCATACTAGCGCAATAGGACATTATAAAATTAAATTGTCTTCTCGAGAACCACTGAACCGATTTCAAGTATATTTGACAGAAAGTATCCTTAGGCTATAGATCCAGATTGTTGAAATGAAGCCGATCAGACAATATGACGGACATAAACGCCTTTAAAAATCTTCAGAATCCCTTTGGGGAACTGATTCAAAACTCATGAAAGGTCGTATAGGGCAACAGCTGAACCAAGTTTCTTCAAGGAAGTTGATTGGACTAATGTTTAGCCGCTATGTTGAATGACCTAGTTTTCGTGAAAGCGAGTTCTATTTAGAATTGCTGAATGGATCGGACGGACATTTTGGAGATATTATTAATTAGGGACTAATGGCCATTAATGCTTTAATTGTCAAATTTGGTCAAGAAAATCAAAACATGTACTCATTGAATGTCCATTTGCAGGATAAGAGAGGAGCAGTATTGAAAATTTTGCACTGGAATGACTGATATCAGGCATTCCAGTGGTAAGTTAAAAAAAATACTCTTCTCTTGGCCTGTAAATGGGCATTCCTCAAGACCACGTCAGAGGCCGATTGTGGCCGGATTGATCATTGAAGGGTTAAATTCTATTCAAGAGAAGTGATAAGTAAAGGAACATCGCCGCTGTGTTCGTGTTATAATACTGGCCAACTCCTTCGGCTTCTACTTATAATGACCTTTCTAGTTGAAACGAATTTGTTCTAGGTGAGAGATACAGGCGCCTTAGCCTCTTGTTACAACTCCATACATTGAGAAATCTTAAAGGTTCTTAAAAATCGATTACGATTTCCAAAAACAATCATCTTGTAAGGATACTGCTGCTGCTGCTGCTGCTCCTACTACTACGTACTACTACTACTACTACTTTTTTTTTACTTTTTTTTTTTAATCCGACGCTGACGCAGTCGGATACACTTCCCGGAGGAACTCCTTTAAAAAGGCTTGCAAACCCCCTTTAAAAATCGGTTGAAATACCAGGCTTTATTAATAGAATAACAATACAATCCTAACATGTCAAAACAGTGCAAGCTAAAATACTCTATTTTCATATACCACAACCGTGGCATAACTACATAGAAAACATAATTAATAAAGTGCTGATAACATAACATAATTCAACACAGACATTGCTATTTGCACACCGTGTAGTAGTAAGCCCAAATGGCGAGCATAGCTAACCAACAAGTGGTAAAGCCACTCATCAATATTTAGCAGTAAGCTACTGCTAACCATTGATGCCATTGAGCCGATCCATGACCGGCAGGCTAGGTAGATCATATGTAGTTTAACGTAGCACACCGTATAGTAGTAGCCAAATGGCGAGTGCAGCTCGCCAACAAGTGGCGAGGTGACTCGTCAATAAGTAACAAAAAGTCACTCATTGACGCCAGTTAGCCGATTATTAAATACCCAACAGACGTAGTAGACTTTATATAATATAATGCACAAAGCAAACGTATACAAACTATGACTACTTAGATGGCGCTCTTGGTTCACATTCTAAATTTACTTCATTGTAAGTTTTTGCAAATTACCCTGGAACAAATACACCTACAGTAAATATTTACAACAGGAAGCTAATTGTTAACTTGAAAGTCGGATCACCTCCAGAATATTGACATAATGCTCATTTGATATTTAATATTCTGATCCCAAGGTTAGGATATTCGTCAAGATTAGAGTCTCCCAAGGCATTACAATTTTAAAATAAAGGCAATTAAATTAAATTAAAATAGCATTTATCAATATACAGCAAGCAGCGAGTATGCTAGCTTATACAAGATCCGCTTCTGATATTTTAAGATATCCGTATTCAATTGATACTAGGCCAGTTTTGCACCATACGTCTTTAAATCTACTTTCTCTCCCATGTTCTACTAGCCTGTAAAATTCACAATGAATGCAGTTTATCAACAATGATCGAAAATATAGCTTGTATGGCTCTCTGATGGTTGTTGCCGGTTTTATCTCTGGCCTCTGAACACCGATGCTTCCAGATGGCCCCACACTCCTACAGATAACAGGGTTATTAACAATTCTTTCTCCTTGCTATTAATGATTCGTCCGATAGTTGAGCAATCTTTGAACAAAATTGTTTCAGCCACTAAATTCACATATTTGGTTCCAAATTAGCAAGGAGCATATTGATATATACCCAAAAGCCTGTAGTTATGCGAGACTGAGTAAATAGATTGTCTATCGTTTCCTCCTCAGTATTACATAATAAGCACCGGTCTGTACTTGATATTTTACACATATAAGTAAGATGACCGACCCATAGCCTTCGATGGAGTAATCGCCATGCCAGGTCCCGTGCATTTCCTGGTAGACAAGGTAGATGTATTGCTTTCCAGGCATTTTTCCAGTTCTTTGGCGTGCATCCTAAATTGTTCCAATGCCTAACCACAATAGGAGTCTGTCTCGACTTTGCATTAGAATTCTATACCAGTCTCTAGATGCCATGTTGTATTTTTTATGTTCTGACATAAATACTAATGTTGGTTGCAACATATCAATGTTACCACATGCTTTTCGGCAATTTGAACCATACAGCAGGTATTGCATTCTTTATTCTAACAAATAAGCGCTGAGCATCAATATGTCTCATTGATGTTATTCTTGCTACATCTTGCATCGCAATCCATCCACGAGATTTCGGATTTACCAAGTCACGTAAATATTGAATACCATTTTTGGCGATAGAGGGCAAATATAATACATCATCATTTTCACGAATCAACTCGTTGCCCCAAAGACGTTGCTCTAAGGCATCTTCCCAACAATTGGGTTGTGGCATTGATCGTGTAAATATTTTTAAGGCTTCGAGCTGTTCTTTATATACATTTGGAATCTTTTGATGATTAGGTGGCAATTTATTGCACATAAATAAACATTCTACTGGAAATGGGTCAACGTACCTTTGGAGAAGTTCCCTTGAAAACACTTGACCAAGATGAGTTTGAAGTAAGTAACTTATTCAAGAATTTCAATTTTAAAGAAGCTCACTTTGCTGAAACATTAACCAAATCCAGGCCTCCGGCAGGCATGACTGTGATACTAAATGGGCTTTGTCCTCCATAAGAAGGACAAAAGTAACGTGTTGATCTTTGACTCTACTGATTTGGGCATATGAATTACAAAAAGCGGTATACCACATATAAAATTAAGTTATTAAGGACAAATGTCCTGCCAAAGACAGTTAGGAGACGTCGTTTCCAATTTAGTAATGCACACTTTAGCTTGGATATCCTTTCTTCCCAGTTAGTAATACATTTTGTTCTCTACTAAAGTAAATACCCAAAATTTTTATGACATCATTTGAGCAGTTAATATCCACCACATTATCAGTTCTGCCCTTCCAATCGCCCAAAAACAATACCTTAGATTTATCTTTATTGACTTTAAGTCCTGATGCCTTTTGAAAATCTGTTAATACTCCATTTAAAATTCTAAATTCCGTATTTTAACCCGCAAACACAGTCGTATCATCTGCATATTGAGAAACCTTAGTGGCCTTTCTACGCCACGTATACATATTCCTTGAAAGTCATTGCGTTGCCTCAATGTGGCCCCCAACGATTCCATAGCTATGACGAATAGAAGCGGGGACAGTGAGCAACCCTGTCTGACACCTCGTTCCAACACTACAGGTTTGGATAGCTGATTGTTAACTAAATAGCAACTTGTTATATCAGTATATAAAATATTGACCCATTTAATAAATCTTGAACCAAAGCCAATATGGTCTAAAGACTTAAACAAGAAATCCCATTCTAGTCTGTCAAAACGCATTCTCGTTATCAAGTGCTATTATTGCTGCTGGGATACAATCCTTTTCAACTAATTGAATAAGGTCCCGTATAAGCAAAGTTTTGTTTAATATTGATCTTCCTGGCACAGAGCAGGTTTGATCATCATGAATGACTTCGCCTAGGACTGCACCAAGTTTTAATGTTAGTGCCCGAGTAATAATCTTATAATCTACACAGAGTAGAGAGATTGGTCTATAATTCTGTATTTTATTTCTGTCCCCCCTCTTGTATATAAGCCAAACATATGCTTGGGCCATCGATGTAGGGAGATGCCCTTGCTTAAAAATGCTGGTTGCTATTTCTTCTAATACTGGCCCAAATATGTGCCAGAATGTTTGATAAAATTCAACTGGAAGTCCGTCGCATCCAGGAGACCTTTCTAACTTCATACCTTTGAGGGATTTTGTCAAATCATCAATTGTTATTGATTGGTCGCAGCTTTCGCGACATGAATCTGGAAGTCTTTTCGTTATATTAGCTAAAATATCTCTAGTTGCAGTTTCCTCGCTTCCCTCAGATTTATACAATGATTTGTAAAATTCGGATACTGTTTCAATCATTTCTGCATTTGAGCACACTGATACTCCATCATTAGTCTTCAGTGAGCGCATTAATTTCTCTATACCTCTTGCTTTTTCCAAATTACAAAAGTAACGTGTAGGCTTTTCGCCCTCGGTGTACATTTGTGCTCTTGACCTTATTTTGGCACCATCAAACTGATATTGCTCTATTTCATTTAGTCTCCCTTTTAATTTAACTAATAGTTAATAATAATTATATTCCCATCATTAATTTTCTTATTAATTTTACACAACGACCTCTGAAGCGCCTTTTTACGCTTTCGTATTTCACGTGCTTTCCTAATGGAATACTGCCTTGAAATATATTTCAGGTCTGATTTAGCATCTTCCCACCAGTCTGTTATACATTCATACGAACCTCTTCTTTCATCCCAATGCATCCAACAACTGTCACACATTTGCGGTAGAAACTATCTCGTAGCAATGCTACATTAAGTTTCCAAAATCCATCTCCTCGTTTGACCCAGTCAGCATTGTCTAATGTGATGGAAAACATAGTGTGATCAGAGAAAGTTACTGGTTTTATGTTAGTTTTACACATGTAACCTTTCACTGAACGTTCTACATAGATCCTGTCTAACCTTGAAGCTAACCTTCCATCGGTTGAAAACAAGTAAATTCCTGGCCTTCTGGATTTTCAATCCGATAAGTGTCTAACAAGCTTTTATTTTCACAAATGTGTTTCAAAATATTATGCGATGTGTCATTAAAATTAGACCTAGAGTTTCTGTCTTTAGCCTCGTCTAATATGCAATTAAGTCACCGCCCATAATTAGGTTTTCAGGCGTTCTGTCTTGAATTATTGTGGAAACATCATTTAGAAATTTACGGCGCAATTGATGAGAGGTAGGTGCATAAAGGCACATCAAATTTAAACTTGCGTTTAGTACATCAATTGATACACAAATCCATCGTCCATTTGGATCTGATGACGACGATATAACGTCAACATAGTTGAGACAGTGGGGCAGGATAAGAATGGCCACTCCCGCACTATTATCTTGTGATAAAGAAAAAAAAATCTGCCCTTTTGAAATATCTTTGAGAGATTCATACACTTCAGCTTTTTGAATTTTGGTCTCTTGTAGAAAAGCAATATCAACTCTCTCATTTGCTAATTCTTCAAGCAGGTGGCGCTGCTTGAATTCGGTATTTAATCCTCTGCAATTGATGGTGCAGATAATCATAATTTGTAAAATGATGTTTACAACCGCCATCATTAGATTAACTAGATTTGGGTTTTTTAGCTCGTTTCTTAGACCATTTACCTAATTTTCCTGCGAATTCAATATTTACTAGTTCTACCACAGACAAAATATTCATATTTGGAAATATCAGAATCATGGCGCAGTAGACGATATTTTCACGCCTCTCGCCGTTACATATGGCACTAACACTTCACCCCCTTCTGATCGGTACATTACCATTTCATCTTTCATCTGTGAACTCTGTGTTTGAATGGACACATCTGATTCTGCAACTGACATTGTATCATCATCCATATCATTTACTTCAATCTCAGATTCTGAGCTATTGTCTTCTTTATGACGCTTATTGCTACTTAAGTAACATTGTCAGAGCATCATTTACCATATCTTCAAGCTGACTTAAATCAAGTGGGGCTTAGCGGAAAATCGACTGAACTTTCTGTCTTCTGAGTCCTAAACTTATCCTGTCCTAATTTTAATTCATCTTCTAAGGAATTGTAAACTGGCTCTTCGGTAAGATCATCATTCTCCTGCGTGTCCTTTACAGCAACGTTTGGCTCCACTGCATTTTGAGTATTTTCTTGACTTAAGGTTATACCCCTCCTCTAATACATGAATTTCATCAACTGTAGTTACTTTAACAGGATTTAATGATTTGTTTGTGTCATTTACAGACGCATGAACCAAAAACAACAGCTTCCGTAGCGGTTGCTTCAGAAGCATTTGACTCAGTTGCATCCTTTAATGGGCGATTATCTCCTGATACTGAGGGCTTGTTTTGATTTTTTGGACAGCGCCATTTAAAATGGTCACCTGAACCACAGATCAAACATTTGTTTCGATTGGGACAATCTGTTGCCAAATGGTCAGTACTTAGGCAGATCCGCATTCTTTAATTTGCCCTCTATACCATAAGGGCAGGACAAAGCTGCCATCAAGCGTCAATCTGCTTGGTAAAGGGTTATCCACTCTATCAAACCAAATACGTCTTACACCGTTTTCTAGCGTTCTGTCAAAGGGATACGTTTCCCGTTCAATCTTTTGCACTTTGCAATACTTCTTGAGTTCACTCATGATTCTGTCATCTGAATTTCTAGTGGAACTTTCATCTTCACTAGCAACCTATCTGACTCGATTTCCTCTACGTTACAAACTTCACCTTTTACAATAAGAACATCTTCCAGAAGCTTTTCCTTGACCCCCTCATTTGACACTGTTACATTCCATACAGTTTTAGTAACATTGATAATCCCCCTGCAAAGTAGCAGGTCCCGCGCCAACGACGTCTGTTAACCCATGATACACGTCGATAGCCGTGACACCCCACCCCTTAGTTGTTATTTTAATGCTTAGGGTACGCTTATAGGTTGCCTTGGTGTTTATCAAAGGAGGAACCCCATACTACTACAATATATAATAAATATATACTTATATAACACCAGGACGTCGGGGAAAGAGCTAAACACCAAATAAATAGTGTCCCCTTTTGAAACCCTGACGTCTACCAACAAATATACGAATAGTGAGTACAGTCGTATATTTGTTAGTTTGAACCACTTTCTAAGTGGTTCACTAACACCTAGCCGATTAAAGTATACTAACAAATATATGAATAGATAGTACAGTCATATATTTGTTAGTCTGTTCGAGTTGACCTGGGACAGCCAACTGACTATAAGGATTTATATAGTTAAAGAACTAGGCTTGTGCTTACAAATGACAAAGGAATTAAATCCACTCACTCAAGCGATCTTGCCAAATAGAATACGAACTATAGAAATAGCAGACTGGCGCGGGGAGAAATGTATTGCATTGACCACAGTAAGAGGAGCCCTATTAAATGGCGGAAACCGCCAGCTAAGAGGAATGCCTTTAGAAAATGTAGACATAAAATGCGCTCCAACCAAGACAAGAATT